>RXPK01000072.1:1833288-2276762 GCA_004143645.1 Protaetia brevitarsis
GCAGGATTACTTCGGGCAGTCATTTACAGGGAGTAACAAATGAAACTGGCCATTCTCTGCGGAATCTTGTAGAAACTTGGCCCTTGCCACCAACTTTATTGTGCCTTAGCATTTGCAAAGGAATTCCCGATCTACATCAGCGGGGTTTTGTTTGTGCAACATGAGCCATTGTAGAACATTGGATAATTCTCTTATCTCCCAATTCCTGTTCGCAACGAAGGTTTTAGTCTTTTGATGAGTTCAAGCCAAGATAGTACGATCGAAGAGTCCGTCACAGTAATAACATCTCCGAATGATATTGGCTAATGTTTGCATTAATTTCTCACAAGGTGCTAGTAGCAACGGCGCCCATAATTCCAAACGTGGTAGTGTGATTTGCTTGATAGAGCGACTCCGATTTTGAGCCAAATAGCTGGAAGCATGATGGAAGTTTTGTCTACTTGCTCTTATATAAGCAAGCTCCATAGCCTTCTCACTTGCATGCAAGAAACCATCGTACGCAAAGTACAACGGATCTCTACGGAAAGACATGTCTTGAATTCTACTTCAGCTATCTATTTATTTCTGAGATTCACCACATTTCTTCGACATTCTGGAAGAGATTCATCCCAGCTTATGTTAAATTTCCATACGCTTGCATTAAGATTTTGCTTCACAGTAAAGACTGATAAGCCCAAGGGATCAAATTTTTGGATATAGCGAAAGCATGTCTCTTGGTGAGACTTTCTCTTCCGCAAACGTGATCGCTGAAATTGCAAAGGTCGCTTTGGTATTCCATTGAGACCAAGTGTATTGACGCATCACTTTTGTCAACCCCAACACAGTATGCTGCTACAAGACTCTGTATAGTTTTTAAGGTTCTAGGCTTTCGATGCCAATTCCTAGTTCACTTTCCCTTTTGCAGACAGTGTTACTTGATTAATGATTTATTTCGCTTCGCCATTGTTGCGCCAGTTAATAGGTCATCACAATAGAATCTCTGAGAATTACTTTTTCCTAATGCATAGGCATCTTCTTCTGTAAGTGCTGGTTGTTCAAAGCCTTTGATAGCTAGGAGGAGGCGGACGCTGTTCAATAGTCACCGGTTGTCAGCTCAAAAGTTTGAATTCTCTCTTCTTCAACTTCCTCCAAAGATTCTCTGAATGCCATGGATTTTCGCATACGAACGTGCTCCGATACATTTTGGCTACATCTGCATTAATACATATTTATGCAATCGGAATCTGCAAATGATTAGAAACAGATCTTGTTGTAGTTTAGGCCCAACCATCAAAGTGTCGTTTAATGATCTCCACTCGTTGTTTGCGGGAACCATCAAACACAAACTCGAACCTTCGTGGTGAACTATTTTCTTTTATAACCGCGCATGTGGGAGTAATGAGGTCGTTTCTTTCAGCGTTTTAACAGTCTCATATCCCAGTTGTAATATCATTCATGAAACCACATACTCTTGTTTAGCGAGCATTCTTCTGGATCTTCTTTCTAGCGAATCAAATTCTTTACTGCTTGCTATCGAGCTCCAACGAGCTTACATTTCTTTGAATGGAGTGAGACTACGAATCTCCCGCACTTTCTCTCTCTGACGTCTCCGCAAAATGAATTCACAATTGCTCTCCCCTGCGAAATGCACTTCTCTCGCACGGTTTATTCCCAGAATTCTATATATGCTGCTTAAGGACTGCAAGGTTGATGATTGCATATGTAGACAGTTTTGGTGATGTCTCAGGTACCATGAGCTTTCAGCAATAACATCCAAAAAGCGTCATTTTGTAGAACGGTCCGTCTCTGTGTAGCTTTTTTGTATCTGTATAGTTCTATTCCTATTAACTATCAATATCTTTGGTAATGAATCTGGATCCTAATCTACGTTTCTTAGGCACTTGTAAGTGTCGCTCGAATATGCACTAATGGTAGCTTTTCGAAGAACTTTTCTCAAGTAGCACAGTGATAGTGCGCTGAAATCCATTGCATTCGATTTCACAGTAACATTCACTGAATGGAGGAGGTCTTTCCTGCTTCTGATTTATTCCGCTCAATACAACATTGCGTGATCTTCGGCAAACGCAGAATTGTAGCATTCGGTTGGTATTTAATTCGATTGCGATCCAGAATCAACAACACTCGCAGTGTGCTTACGTCTCTACATCGCTGACATTTATAACTGCGTAGAAAGCATGTGTGAGTGTTGCACTGTTGCTGCGTGCCGTGATACGGACGTCGAGGTGCCCGCTCGGGGAAGGAAGCTCGACGGCCCTCAGACTCTTAAATAATGTAATAAGCTACTGTGTCGCTTATCGCAATGCTTGCAGCATCCTTTGAAAGGGCATTGCTAGCCATGTGATTTGGTCTTAGGCATTCAGGCATAGCCGCTTCTCAGCTTCTCTTTAGTTCTACCAAGACGTAAATATTCATGGTGAAATCAGGTGATTTCCCCGTCGCAGAAATTGCATTCGCTTGTCTTGTGTGTTGCAAGCGTTGCCGAAGTTTTAATTGCTAACACACTTTGCAATTGGTTTTCCAATTGCTTAAAGTTGGCCTTTTGTGTAAGATTTGTCAATTCCTTGAACGTAGGCATCTCTGGCTTGTATTTTGCTTTCCCATTCTTTGAATGTCTGGAATTAGCCTTTTGGTTATTATGGTGCAACTAACAAATCATCCCATTGGCCCTATTGGGTCGCTTACGCTTTCTAAGCGCTCTACTGGTGCCTTTGGACTCCATCCTAATATTTGCCGTAGCGTATTAAATTTCTCTTTGTTTGCATGCGGCCAACTCAAAATTGCATTGATATGCTTTTGCAAACTAATCATCGTGTATTGCTATATCGGTCTTTTGTAACATTTGCCATGCATTTGCATAGTTATCTGTGATATTCTAGAGAATGCAAGAATTCGCTGGCAATCTCTTTCAGGCATGATTTAAATAATGGAAACTCTATTTAATGTCTGAATTCTTGCTGTCGTTATGTATCAACGAGCTGAAAGTGTCATAGAGGTAGCCCCAAATCTTTCGATGCACAGCGAACTTGGGTAGTTCTATGTGGGCAATTTTACTACGTCCGCCGAAGTTCATTTTGCCCTTGTTTGTTTCGCACCTGGCTTTAATATTTTCTGAAACGAGCTTCGAGTTCGAAATAACTTGTCGCTCGATGTGTTCGCTCAGTATTCTCTAGCTCGGATTCGTCTCGTCCTCCCTCCAATTGGCTGAATCTTTAATTCATCGTATAAGTACGTGAATTCTCATAGCGCGCCTTGGCATGCTCGATGTCAAGTGCGCTTCAAGTTCTCTCTAGAAAATTTTCCTGCTCGTTGTAAGCGAGGATTTCGCTGCTTCGGTGCACTTTTACCAGAAGTTTCTGTTTCATTGTAGCGTCTTTGTGTAAATGCACTTTACACAATGTATTCTATATATGATAGTATTTTTCAATCCGAAACGAACGCTTGTTCGTCCTCCGTCTCAATAACTTTGATGAAAGTAGTGATTCTCTTATACATATTTGATAGTATGCTTTTTGACATCCGAAAGAACCGCTTGTTCGTCTACGTATCAAAATTCCACAATAGGTCTAATATCCTCACTTTTTCAACACTGTGTCTCTCAATCCGTTCTCGAAGGACAATGTTCGGGACTACTAATTTTGTAGACCGATGGGCCGGAGAGAACAAGAAAGAGGCTGAGCGTTGTTTAAACGTTATTTTCAAATAAATAAATTCAGTATTTACAATATAACATAACAAAAATATAATTCTCTCATATAAAACACAAAGTATTTTCAGTATTATTCCGTTTGAGTATATGCTATCGTATGTTAGTATTTTGCTAGTTTAACCACCTTTATAATATGACAAAGTTGTATATATGTGTTGGACCTGGTATCCGAAGTTGGCTGAGTGCAACCGTTAAATATACGCACGAAGCGGCCGAAGGCCACCGAATACCTTTCCAAACTCTCTTCTTGCTCACCCCTAATATAGCGACGATGTCGGATTGCAGTTCGGAGTCAAGCCCGATTGTATGCGACGGCGTTGCTGTCGATTTCACGGCGGCGGCTCGATCTAGGCATCGGCGGTTTCTTCGGCGCAAGCGCGGCGGCTGCTTCGTTGCCGGCTTTCGGGCTCCGAATGATTCCCTGGACTGTGGAGCGTGTCGGATGCATCGGTAGTAGAAAGCGCGAACCACAATTGCAGCGACGGTATACTCGCGGCGTAAGCATTGCGCGGCACGCTCGCGTATAATTTCTTAACATACGCCCCCTAAAGGAACCGCCTCAACACTACAACACTTTGAATAACGAACAAATTGTCTGTCTTGAACACGATGATAAAACGACTCCACAAAAAAAAGTAAAACGTTCAATACAAATATTTTGCGGCGCACTACTGATTTCTTAGGTAACGCGCACAACTTACCGCGGTCTCTTCATTTCCTTGTAGGGTGACACCCACAGCCGCCGACGCCATCATCCTGGAAAACCCCTGCTGAGTTCCAACTAACCATTGATTGGGGGACCTTGGTCATCCTCACGACTACCAACTGGCCGGGATTAGTCATTTCCTTTCCTCCGTTGCACTTCGTCCGCTGTGAAGTTGATTCAGATATTCTTGGTCCATTCGTCCAAAAGTGGTTTCGCAATGAATTGAATGTGTTGCCAACGGCGAAGGAATTTACTTAAAGATGGTTAAAGTAGGTCAGGAATTTTCTGGATTGTATCCCATTACAAGGTCGTGAAGGAGTAAGAATATGCAAATCGTTTGGGTCGTTAGATATTGGAGTAAATGGGTCTTGAATTAAGAATACCTCCATTTGGACCAGAAGGGTATGCATTTCTTTGTAATCAATGTCGCCTTCCAAATTACTCGATTGAGGTGCAGCTGACGGACGTTCACAGCGGCTTCCCAAAGACCTCCGAAATGGGGTGATCGAGGAGAATAAAATTCCATTTGATTTCACTATTGGCTAAGTAGGCTTGGATCTCTTCCTGGTGATGTGAGACTGTAATTGCTTCAATAGTTTCCTCAATTCCGTGTTGCACCTACGAATTGCGTCACCATTGTCGGATAAAGATTCGTATTGCCTCTTCTGGCGACCATTCGCTTTAATGCCCCAAAAATGCTTCTGTTGATAGATTTCCAACTAGTCTATATGCAGTGCTTTGGTTGCAAAGCATACAAAACAGCACATAACTTTTGTCACAATGTGTTTCTTTTCATACTTTCCCGAATATATAACTGGGCCAAATAATCAACTCCAACATTTTGAAATGGCTTAGCTGGTGTCACTCTATGGCTGGAAGGTCACCCATTATATAATTTTCCGAAGTAGATTGCTTTAAAACAGGCTACGCATTTTCGTATATGTGCTTAACAGAACCTTTAGCGATAGAAGGCCAGTATTTGGTTCGGATAGCTGCCATTGTTGTTGAGTTCCAGCGTGTAATGCTTGATTGCTACTCTAATAATTAAGGTTGTGAAAGGACCTTGGTGTGCAGAAGTATTTGATGTTTCCATGGAAAGAAGGTTGGAGTTTCGCAAACGACCACCCACCCTTATTAAAACATCTTCGTCCAGAAAGGATTTAAACACATTATATTACTAGAAGGATGTAATTCCTGTCCCTTCTTTTGCTGTGTATATCTTTGAAATAATGCTCTGTACTTGCTGGTTAGTACGAGCGTTGCCTTTGGCTAGTTCCGCTGTGGTCAAATGTCCACTGTTACTATGTTCCGCTTCTTTAGCAATCGGCTTTGAATTTCTTGTAAATCTCAAGCAATAAAGCCATACTCTTTCAGCTTATTTAAGTCTGAAAATCGTTCGAATATTTTGAACTCCTCTGTCATATTCGTTGTGCTATTAAGGTTTACTTCGGGCAGTTCATTTACAGGAGCAAATTTGGAAGCTGCCATTTCTCTGCGAATCTTGTAGAAAACTTGCCCTTGCCACCACACTTTATTGTTCCTTAGCATTTGCAAGAACTTTCTCGGATACGACATCAGCGGCGTTTTTGTTTTGTGTCAACATGATGCCATTGTAGAACATGGATAATTCTCTTATCTCCCAAATTTGTTCGCAACGAAGGATTTTAGTGCTTTTGATGAGTTCGCCAAGATAGTACGATCAAGAGTCCGTCCAGTAATACAACTCTCCGAAATGGAATGCTAATGTTTGCATTAATCTGCTCACAAGTGTGCTAGTAGCAACGCGCCACATAATTCAAACGTGTAGTGTGATTGCTTGATAGAAGCGACTCTGATTTTGAGCAAATAATGAGAAGATATGGCACAGTTTGTCTAACTGCCTATATATAACGCAAGCTCCATATGCCCTCCTCACTTGCATCGCAGAAACAGTATCTCAAAGTACAACGGATTCTCTACGGAAATGACATGTCTGGATTTCTACTTCAGCTTATCATTAATTCTTGAGATACTACAACCACATTTCCTTCGACATCATCGGAAAATTCATTCCCAGCTTATGTTGAATTCCATATCTCTTGCATTAAGATTTGGCTCTCACAGTAAAAGGACTGATTAAGCCCAAGGGATCAAATATTTTGGATATATGCGAAAGTACATGTCTTTGGTGATACTTTCTCTTCCTGCAAACTTGATCGCTGAATATGCAAAGAGTCGCTTCTGGTAATTCCATTGAAGACAAAGTGTATTGACGCAATCACTTGTCCACTCCAACACAGTTAGGCTGCTACAAAGACTGGTATAGTTTTTAAGAGTTAAGGCTGCTCGATGCCCATTTCCTCAGTTCAACTTTCCCTTTTGCAGAACAGTGGTTACTGTAATAATGATTTCTTTCGCTTCCGCAATGTGCTCGCCAGTTAATAGGTCATCTACATAGAAGTCTCTGAGAATTACTTTGTTCCTAAGCATAGGCATCTTCTTCTGTAAGTGCTGTTTGTTGCAAAGCTTTGATAGCTAGGTAGGAGGCGGACGCTGTTCCATACCACCGTGTCAGCTCAAAAGTTTGAATTCTCTTCTTCTTCAGACTTCCTCCAAAGAATTCTCTGAAATCCATGGACTTTTCGTTCATACGAACTGTCGATACATTTTGGCTACATCTGCTATTAATACATATTATGCAATCGGAATCTGCAAATGATATCAAACAGATCTTGTTGTAGTTTAGGCCCAACATCAAAGTGTCGTTTAATGATCTTCCACTCGTTGTTTTTGGCGGACCATCAAACACAACTCGAACCTCGTGGTGAGACTATTTTCTTTATAAACGCTGATGTGGGAGTAAAAATGAGGTTCGTTTCTTTCAGCGTTATTTAACGAGTCTCATATGCCCAGTTGTAGATATTCATTCATGAAGCCAACATACTCTGTTTAGCGTAGCATTCTTTGGAATCTTCTTTCTAGCGAATCAAACTCTTTACTGCTTGCTCATACGAGCCTCCTAACGAGCTTACATGTTCTGAATGGAGTGAGACTAAGAATCTCCCTCACTTTCTCTCTCTGAGTCTCCGCAAAAATGAATTCACAATTGCATCTCCGCCTGCGAATGCACTTGCTCTCGGCAACGGTTTCTATTTCCCAGAATTTCTTTATATGCTGTTGAATACTGCAAGGTTGATGCATTGCATATCGTAGACATGTTTGGTGATGTTCAGGTACCATGAGCTTTCCACAATAATCCATCCAAAAAGCGTCTTTTGTAGAAACGGTCGTTCTCGTGTAGCTTTATTTGTATCTGTAATAGTTCTATTCCTATTAACATATCAATATCCTGGTATAATTGAATTCGGATCCGCTAATTCCACGTTCTCAGGCACTTGTAAGTGTTCGCTCGAATATGCACTAATGGTAGCTTTTCGGCTATATTCTCAGTATCAGCAGTTGATAGTGCGCTGAAATCCATTGCATTTCGATTTCACATTAACATTCACTGAATGGGGTATTTCTATCCTGCTTGGATTTATTCCGTCAATACAAATTTGCGTGCATCTTCGGCAACGCGAAATTGTAGCCATTCGGTTGGTTATTAAATTCGATTGCGATCCAGAATCAGCAACACTCTGCAGTTGTGCTTACGTCCTCTTACATCGCTGACATTATAACTGCCGTAGAAAGAATCGTGTGAGGTTTACACTGTTCTGCTGTGCGTTTGATACGGACGTCGAGGTTCCCGCTCGGGGTGAAGGAAGCTTCGACGGCCCTCAGGCTTTCTTAAAATAATGTAATAAGCTATTGTGTCGCTTAGCGCAATGCTGCAGCATCCTTTGAAGGGCAATTGCTAGCCATGTGATTTGGTCTTAGGCAATTCAGGCATACCGCTACTTCTAGCTTTCTCTTGTCTTAGTTCTACACTAAGACCTAAAAATGATTTGCATTGGTAATTCAGGTGATTTCCGTCGCAGAAAATTGCATTCGCTTGTCTTTGTGTTTGCACGTTAGCCGAAGTTTTATTCGCTAACACACTTTGCATTGGTTTTCCAATTGGCTTCTAAAGTTTGGCACTTTTGTGTTAAGAAATTTGTCAATTCCTTGAACGTAGGCATCTCTGTCCTTGTATTTTGCTTTCCCATTCTTTGAATGTCTGGGAATCTAGCCTTTGGTTATTATGTGCACTAACAAATCATCCATTGCCCTATGGGTCGCTTTAACGCTTCTAGCGCTCTACTGTGCCTTTGACACATCTAATAGTGCCGTAGCGTATTTTAATTCTCTTTGTTTGCATGCGGCAACTCAAAATTGCATTGATATGCTTTTGCACTATCACTCGTGTATTGCTATATCGTCTTGTAACATTTGCCATGCATTTGCATAGTTATCTGCTGATATTCTAGAGAATGCAAGACATTCGATGCATCTCCTTTCAGGCATGACTTTAAATAATGGAACTTATTAAATGGTCTGAATTCTGCTGTCGTTATGTATCACAGAGCTGAAAGTGTCATAGAAAGGTGAGCCAATCTTCGTATGCACCAGCGAACTTGGGTAGTTCTATTGTGGGCAATTTTACTACGTCCGCGAAGTTTCCATTTTGCCACTTGTTTGTTTCGCACTGGCTTTTAATATGTTTCTGAAACGAGCTTCGAGTTCGAAATACTTGTCCTCGAATGTGTCTCGCTCAGTATTCCTCTAGCTCGGATTCGTCTAGTCCCTCCAACTTGGACTGAATCCTGTTAAATTCATCGTATAAGTACGTGAATTTCTCATAGCGCGCCTTGCATTGCTCGATGTCAAGTGCGGCTTCAGTTCTCTCTAGAATTTTCCTGCTCTTGTAAGCGAGGATTTTAGCTCCTTCGGGGCACTTTGTACGCAAAGTTTCTGTTTCCATTGTGCCGTCTTTGTGTAATTGCACCTTACACAATGTATGTACTATATATGATCAGTATTTTTTCAATCCCGAAAGAACGCCTTGTTCGTCTCCGGTCTCAATAACTTTGATGAAAGTAGTGATTCTCTATACTATATTTGATAGTATGCTTTTTGATCGAAAGAACGCTTGTTCGTCTACGGTATCAAATCTCAATAGGTCTAATATCCTATTTTTCACACTGTGTCTCTCAAATCCGGCTCGAAGACCAATGTCGGGACTACTATTTTGTAAACCGATGCGCCGGGGAGAGAAAAAGAGAAGAGCTGAGTTGTTTTAAGGACGTTTATTTTAAAATATAAATTCAGTATTTACATGATATACATAACATACAATATAATTCTCCTCATAATAAAACAAGTATTTCAGTATTCCGTTTGACGTATATTGCTAGTATGGTTAGTATTTGCTAGTTTACCACCTTTATAATATGACAAGTTTGTATATATGTGTTGGACCTGGTATCCGAAGTTGCTGAGTGCAACCGTTGAAATATACGCACACGAAGCGCCGAACGGCACCGAATACCTTTCCACTTCTCTTCTGCTCAGCCCCTATATAAGCGACGATGTCGGGATTGCAGTTCGTGAGTCACAGCCGCGCTATGCGAGCGCGTTGCTTGTCGATTCAACGGCCGGCGGCTCGGATCTAGGCATCGGCGGTTTTCGGCGCAAGCGCGGCGGCTGCTTCGTTGACGGCTTTCGGCTCCGAATGATTCCTTGACTGTGGAGCGCTGTCGATGGCATCGGTAGTAGAAAGCGCGAACCACAATTGCGAGGCGACGGTATACTTCCCGGCCGTAAGCACTTGGCGCGGCACGCTCGCGTATGAATGTTCTTAACATAACCGCCCCCCTTGAAGGAACCGCCTTCAACACTACACACTTTGAATAACGAACAAATTGTCTGTCTTTGAAACACGATGATTAACACGACTCGCACAAAAAAATTAAAACGTTCATTACAATATTGTTGTCGGCGCACTTACTGATTGCTATAGGTAACGCGCACAACTTTACCCGCGGGTCTCTTCATTTCTCCTTGTAGGGTTGACACCGTAGCAGCTCGCACGACGCCATCATGTCCTGGAACACCCTGCTGATTTTCAACTAACCATTTTGCTTGGTGGACTTGGTCATCCTTCACGACTACCAACTGGCCGGGAGTTAGTCATTTCCTTTCCTCCGTTGCCACTTCGTCCGCTGTTGAAGTTGATTCAGATATTCTTGGTGCCATCTCGTCCAAAAGTGGTCTCGCATGAATTGAATGTGTTGCCAACGGCGAAGGGAATTTACTTTAAGATGGGTTAAAGTAGGTTCAGGAATTGTTTCTGGATTGTATCCCATTACAAGGTGTGAAGGAGTAAGGAATTGCAAATCGTTTGGGTCGTTAGATATTGGAGTAATGGGTCTTGAATTAAGAATACCTTCTATTTGGACCAGAAGGGTATGCATTTCTTCGTAAGTCAATGTCGTCTTTCCAATTACTCGATTGAGGTGCAGCTTGACGGACTTCACAGCGGCTTCCCAAAGACCTCCGAAATGGGGTGATCGAGGAGGAATAAAATTCCATTTGATTTCACTATTGGCTAAGTAGGCTTGGATCTCTTCCTTGGTGATTTGAGACTGTAATTGCTTCAATAGTTTCCTCAATTCCGTGTTTGCACCTACGAATTGCGTACCATTGTCGGAATAAATATTCGCTATCTTGCCTCTTCTGGCGACCATTCGCTTTAATGCCGCCAAAAATGCTTCTGTTGATAGATTTCCAACTAGTTTATATGCAGTGGCTTTGGTTGCAAAGCATACAAAACACAGCACCATAAGCTTTTGTCACAATGTGTCTTCTTTTCATACTTTCCCGAATATATACTGGCCAAAATAATCAACTCCAACATTTTGAAATGGCTTAGCTGGTGTCACTCTATGGCTGGAGGTCACCATTATATATTTTCCGAAGTAGGATTGGCTTAAAACAGGCTACGCATTTTCGTATATGTGCCTTAACAGAACCCTTTAGCGATAGAGGCCAGTATTTGTTCGGATAGCTGCCATTGTTTGTTGAGTTCCAGCGTGTATTGCTTGATGTGCTCACTCTTAATAATTAAGGTTGTGAAAGGATGCTTGGCTGGCAGAAGTATTTGATGTTTCCATGGAAAGGAAGGTTGGAGTTTCGCAAACGACCACCCACCCTTATTAAACATCTTCGTCCAGAAAAGATTTAAACACATTATATTACTAGAAGGATGTAATCCTGTCCCTTCTTTTGCTGTGTATATTCTTTGAAATAAATGCCTCTGTACTTCTCTGGTTAGTACGAGCGTTGCTTTGGCTAGTTCCGCTGTGGTCAAATGTCCACTGTTACTATGTTCCGCTTCTTTAGCAATTCGGGCTTTGATATTTCTTGTAAATCTCAAGCAATATGCCACTACCTTTTTCAGCTTATTTAAGTCTGAATATCGTTCGAATATTTGAACTCTCTGTCATATTCGTTGTGCATATTAAGGTTTTTACTTCGGGCAGTTCATTTACAGGAGCAAATTTGAAGCTGGCCATTTCTCTGCGGAATCTTGTAGAAAACTTGGCCCTTGCCACCACACTTTATTGTTCCTTAGCATTTGCAAAGAACTTCCTCGGGATACTACATCAGCGGGGTTTTGTTTTGTGTCAACATGATGCCATTGGTAGACATTGGATAATTCTCTTATCTCCCCAATTCTGTTCGCACGAAGGTTTTTAGTGCTTTTGATGAGTTCAGCCAAGATAGTACGATCGAAGAGTCCGTCCAGTAATACACTCTCCGAATGGATATTGCTAATGTTTGCATTAATCTGCTCACAAGTTGTGCTAGTAGCAACGCGCCACATAATTCCAAACGTGGTAGTGTGATTTGCTTGATAGAAGCGACTCTCGATTTTGAGCACAATAGATGAGAAATATGGCACCATGTTTGTCTACTGCTCTTATATATACGCAAGCTCCATATGCCTTCTCACTTGCATCGCAGAAACCATGTATCTCAAAGTACAACGGATTCTCTACGGAATGACATGTCTTGGAATTTCTACTTCAGCTATCTCATTATTTCTTGAGCATACTCCAACACATTTCTTCGACATTCATCGAAGAGATTCATCCCAGCTTATGTTTAATTTCCATATCTCTTGCATTAAGATTTTGGCTCTCACAGTAAAAGGACTGATTAAGCCCAAGGGATCAAATATTTTGGATATATGCGAAAGTACATGTCTCTTGGTGATACTTTCTCTTCCTGCAAACTTGATCGCTGAATATTGCAAAGAGTCGCTTCTGGTATTCCATTGAAGACCAAGTGTATTGACGCCATCACTTTTGTCCCACTCCAACACAGTATGGCTGCTACAAGACTCTGGTATAGTTTTTAAGAGTTCTAGGCTGTTCGATGCCCATTTCCTCAGTTCAAACTTTCCCTTTTGCAGAACAGTGGTTACTTGATTAATGATTTCTTTCGCTTCCGCCAATGTGCTTGCTCCAGTTAATAGGTCATCTACATAGAAGTCTCTGAGAATTACTTTTGTTCCTAATGCATAGGCATCTTCTTCTGTAAGTGCTGTTTGTTGCAAAGCTTTGATAGCTAGGTAGGAGGCGGACGCTGTTCCATACGTCACCGTTGTCAGCTCAAAAGTTTGAATTCTCTCTTCTTCAGACTTCCTCCAAAGAATTCTCTGAAATGCCATGGACTTTTCGTTCATACGAACTTGTCGATACATTTTGGCTACATCTGCTATTAATACATATTTATGCAATCGGAATCTGCAAATGATATCAAACAGATCTTGTTGTAGTTTAGGCCCAACCATCAAAGTGTCGTTTAATGATCTTCCACTCGTTGTTTTTGCGGAACCATCAAACACAACTCGAACCTTCGTGGTGAGACTATTTTCTTTTATAACCGCGTGATGTGGGAGGTAAAAATGAGGTTCGTTTCTTTCAGCGTTATTTACGAGTCTCATATGCCCCAGTTGTAGATATTCATTCATGAAGCCAACATACTCTTGTTTTAGCGTAGCATTCTTCTGGAATCTTCTTTCTAGCGAATCAAATCTCTTTACTGCTTGCTCATACGAGCCTCCTAACGAGCTTACATTTTCTTTGAATGGGAGTGAGACTACGAATCTCCCGTCACTTTCTCTCTCTGACGTCTCCGCAAAATGAAATTCACAATTGCTCTCCTCCTGCGAATGCACTTGCCTCTCGGCAACGGTTTCTATTTCCCAGAATTTCTTTATATTGCTGTTTAATGACTGCAAGGTTGATGCATTGCATATCGTAGACATGTTTGGTGATGTCTCAGGTACCATGAGCTTTCCAGCAATAATCCATCCAAAAAGCGTCTTTTGTAGAAACGGTCCGTCTCTGTGTAGCTTTATTTGTATCTGTAATAGTTCTATTCCTATTAACATATCAATATCCTTTGGTATATTGAATTCTGGATCCGCTAATCTCACGTTCTTAGGCACTTGTAAGTGTTCGCTCGGAATATGCACTAATGGTAGCTTTTCGGCTATTTTCTCAAGTATCAAGCAGTTGATAGTGCGCTGAAATCCATTGCATTTCGATTTCACATTAACATTCACTGAATGGGGTATTTCTTTCCTGCTTTGATTTATTCCGCTCAATACAACATTTGCGTGCATCTTCGGCAAACGCAGAATTGTAGCCATTCGGTTGGTTATTAAATTCGATTGCGATCCAGAATCAAGCAACACTCTGCAGTTGTGCTTACGTCCTCTTACATCGCTGACATTTATAACTGCCGTAGAAACATCGTGTGAGTGTTTACACTGTTGCTGCTGTGCGTTGATACGGACGTCGAGTTCCCGCTCGGGGTGAAGGAAGCTTCGACGGCCATCAGGCTTCTTAAATAATGTAATAAGCTATTGTGTCGCTTATCGCAATGCTTGCAGCATCCTTTTGAAGGGCAATTGCTAGCCATGTGATTTGGTCTTAGGCAATTCAGGCATAGCGCTTACTTCTAGCTTCTCTTGTCTTAGTTCTACCCTAAGACCTAAAAATGATTTGCATTGGTAAATCAGGTGATTTCCGTCGCAGAAATGCATTCGCTTGTCTTGTGTGTTGCAACGTTAGCCGAAGTTTTATTCGCTAACACACTTTGCATTGGTTTTCCAATTGCTTCTAAAGTTTGGCACTTTTGTGTTAAGAAATTTGTCAATTCCTTGAACGTAGGCATCTCTGTGCCTTGTATTTTGCTTTCCCATTCTTTGAATGTCTGGGAATCTAGCCTTTTGGTTATTATGTGCACTAACAAATCATCCCATTGCCCTATGGGTCGCTTTAACGCTTCTAGCGCTCTACTGTGCCTTTGGACACCATCTAATATTTGCCGTAGCGTATTTAAATTCTCTTTGTTTGCATGCGGCAACTCAAAAATTGCATTGATATGCTTTTGCACTATCACTCGTGTATTGCTATATCGGTCTTGTAACATTTGCCATGCATTTGCATAGTTATCTGCTGATATTTCTAGAGAATGCAAGACATTCGATGCATCTCCTTTCAGGCATGACTTTAAATAATGGAACTTATTAATGGTCTGAATTCTGCTGTCGTTATGTATCAACGAGCTGAAAGTGTCATAGAAGGTGAGCCAATCTTCGTATGCACCAGCGAACTTGGGTAGTTCTATTGTGGGCAATTTTACTACGTCCGCCGAAGTTTCCATTTTGCCACTTGTTTGTTTCGCACTGGCTTTTAATATGTTTCTGAAACGAGCTTCGAGTTCGAAATACTTGTCCTCGAATGTGTCTCGCTCAGTATTCTCTAGCTCGGATTCGTCTAGTCCCTCCAACTTGGACTGAATCCTGTTAAATTCATCGTATAAGTACGTGAATTTCTCATAGCGCGCCTTGCATTGCTCGATGTCAAGTGCGGCTTCAGTTCTCTCTAGAAATTTTCCTGCTCTTGTAAGCGAGGATTTTAGCTGCCTTCGGTGCACTTTGTACGCAGAAGTTTCTGTTTCCATTGTGCCCGTCTTTGTGTAATGCACCTTTACACAATGTATGTACTATATATGATAGTATTTTTCAATCCGAAAGAACGCCTTGTTCGTCTCCGGTCTCAATAACTTTGATGAAAGTAGTGATTCTCTTATACTATATTTGATAGTATGCTTTTTGATCCGAAAGAACGCCTTGTTCGTCTACGGTATCAAATCTCAAATAGGTCTAATATCCTATTTTCACACTGTGTCTCTCAAATCCGGCTCGAAGGACCAATGTTCGGGACTACTATTTGTAGACGCGATGCGCCGGGGAGAGAACACGAGAAGAGGCTGAGTTGTTTTAAGACGTTTATTTTCAAATAATAAATTCAGTATTTACAATATATACATAACATAAAATATAATTCTCTCATAATAAAACACAAAGTATTTTCAGTATTCCGTTTGACGTATATTGCTATACGTATGTTAGTATTTGCTAGTTTACCACCTTTATAATATGACAAAGTTTGTATATATGTGTTGGACCTGGTATCCGAAGTTGGCTGAGTGCAACCGTTGAAATATACGCACGAAGCGCCGAACGGCCACCGAATACCTTTCCAACTTCTCTTCTTGCTCAGCCCCCTATATAAGCGACGATGTCCGGGATTGCAGTTCGTGAGTCACAGCCCGCTGTATGCGAGCGCGTTGCTTGTCGATTCACGGCCGGCGGCTCGGATCTAGGCATCGGCGGTTTTCGGCGCAAGCGCGGCGGCTGCTTCGTTGACGGCTTTCGGGCTCCGAATGATTCCTTGGACTGTGGAGCGCTGTCGGATGGCATCGGTAGTAGAAAGCGCGAACCACAATTGCGAGGCGACGGTATACTTCTCCGGCCGTAAGCACTTGGCGCGGCACGCTCGCGTATGAATGTTCTTAACAATACCACAAATTCATTTTCTCCGCTTACAATTGTCGCTTTATGTCGCTTTATGTAAGCAATGTTGCCTGTGGTACGAAATCTGTCCAACAGTTTTTCAAATACCCTTTCATTCATTGTTATCGATTAGGGTACTTCTGCGCATACAGCCGAGACGCACGGAAGCAATTTTCGTGACACTCACCAATAACTAAAATCATATCAATTCTTTCTTGCAACGAGTATGCTTTCATGGTGCTAACGGGATACACGTCAAATTGACACATTCAAAAAAATCACCAGTTACCTAGATTAATTTAAGGTACGGTAATGACAACTTACTTAAACCACCTAAAAAACCCAAATAACTTAAAAACGAGTCGAGATGAGTATCCTGAGTCCTGTAGACTACTGAACAACGGTGAATGTCGCATTCAATCAGCCAAAAGATCTGCCATTTACGGTTTTCATTTCACTTCTCTAAATTAATTCATTTCCGAGATACTAGACTTTTTTTGCAACATTGTATTTTTAAACAAATTGAAATATCTCATAAACTATAAAAATTAGGTATAGGGGACCTTAAATAACACTGTTCTAGTTTTTAGTGTATAATTCAAAAATGCAAAAAAATACAACGGGTGCCATTAAGAAAAACATAACTTTGATGTACTGCTAAGTTTTGGAACACCTGTATACTGCATATTATTTTTAAATTGTAGATCTAATCCGCCTACATATATCCCAATATAAAACATTTCAAAAATTGTTTCCATTTGACTACCAGAGACCACGACGTTACCGCTGTTACACCCTGTATAATGGCTTAGGGCGTACAGTAAAAGCATTGTTAAATTGATTCTTATGGAGAATTTTCGTACCGTGCGTATTTGGTTGCAAACTAATATTTTCCGAAAATATTCTTTCAGAAGCACACCACCTCTTTTTTCTCTATGCCGATGGCCACGTGCAGTAGAAAATGAATAGTGTTTTTTTAGGTTTAAAAATCCTTTGGAATTAAATCTAAAGGAAGTAAGTACCAGCAATAAAACTAATTTTTCGCTTATTGACTAAGATATTATATTATATAATATAACTTGGAACGTGTTAATTTATTTTTTTATCAATTTATATAATAAGTTTATATAGGAATAAAAGTAACATTAATTATTTCATGAATTAAATATTTAAATGCTCGTTACTCACGGTGTTATGCGCCGCATTCTTTAATACCCTGGAGGTTATTTTCTCTTTAATATTTCGCCTGTGGGAATATTTTTTTAAAACACCAGATATTACCATAACATGCTTCACCATAATAAGAGCAATTAATATAAAGCAAACAAATGCTAAACATGCTGTTCAAGGTTATTGGCGTACAATGACTAACTTTGTTAATATTGTAGCTACGGTGTTGGTTAAATTATCAAAGATGTAGGGTACTTACGCTGATTACAATCGTGTAAGCAGAAAAACAGTTTAAAATCGCGTTTACGCCATATAACAGATTAACATTGTCTTTTTAAATAGATCACCCTGTATATTTTGTCACCAATTGATAGAAAACCAATTTTTACACGCAATATTGTTATAATAGTATGACCCTAAATAGAAAACAAAAGAACTACGGCTCATATAATGATGGGATCGATATAACAGTCAAAACTTTGTTGTTTGGTAGAAGTGGAAATCGAAGCAAACTTTCGTTGCTTAGTTTTAAGACATAACGAAGTTATTTTGACAGTTCGGCTAAACTTGTTGTATACTGTTATTGAAAAATAACAGTACATCACAGTACACTATTACGTATAGTCTATACGTAATAGTTTTCAGTCGCATAGAGAAATGTGATATGCTTGAGCCATATTTTGTACGTAAAATAAATAGCAATAGAGTTTTGGAATGTTAGGGAAATGTTTCCAAATACCATACTAGCAGATAGAAGATATTTCTTACTGTTATTTCGTAAATTTCGATTGAACGAAAACGTTTTTGGCCACAAGATGTGGCAAGACCACATTGAAAAGTCCATGTTATGCAAATTTCCAAGTTTCGCTAAGAATTGTATGTTACATTTTCTTAATAAGCTTTTAGACGAATATCTATTCCTGTAGAATGGAAGAATATACAGTTTTGTCGTATCTTGAAACCGGGTTGCTCAGAAAATCATGCAAATGATTTGGTTCAAATTCATTATTAAGTACCTTATGTAAAACTTTTGAGAATTTATTGAAAATTATATTGTATTGGTGGTGTGAATATCATCTTTTGTTTGCTTTCAGAAAGGATAAATTAAAATCTCATATAGGACAAACTCTTTTACTTAAACAATAGTTGCTGATTCTTTGACATTTCTGGGGCTATGGTACCTAATGTTAATATTAATAAATTATTGCATGAGTCACGAAACTTGGGCATTTCAAATAAACCTAATAGTATTATATCATCAATTGTTTTCTATCAAAATTAGGTATATGAAATAAGCCTAATTTCAATAATTTACGATCCAGAATATTATTTATGGGTCTTCCACAAGGAAGCTTCCTTAGCCCGATTTTGTTGTATTTACATCAATTCTATTAGTAAATACCTCACTAATGATTTGCTTTTTAATACAGTACAAGATCAAAACATAAAGTTGATTATTACATCCCTTAATGCTACTGTAAGAATTCGAAATTCCATCCTGTATAATGCGAGAATTTAAATTCATTTTATTAATACGTAGTTGATAGGTACTGTGGCATTTGCTGAGTAGCGTCTACCTAACAGGAAATAATAATCTATTTTCGTTAAAGACTCCCGTAATTAAAATAATATGATATTACTTTGTGTTATCTGCTTCTTTGTTTATTGTATGTTACAAATGCTGTTCAGCAATTCCCACGTTCCTCTCAAGTAGGACGTCTGAAAGTCAGAAAAATAACGCCTTCGGTCATACTTACGCCCTCCTGTAAAGAGAGGCCGAACTAGTTATCGGTGCAAAATGACGTCACAATCAAAGTTTATAAAAACCCTTAACATAGCTGTTTTCAATTAATTAGTCCGCGGTCCTTCAATTTAGCTTCAGTAATAAGCACGCGTTCCTAATTTCGTTCGGGCGCTTCTAAATCTTAAAATTAAAACTTCTCATCTTAGTTTTTGCAATCAAAATACGCTTAAAATTTGATAACAGGAAGCAAAAGCTTTCCTCGAGAGGTGTTTTGTTTTGTGATAAAATTCATAAAAATTTCCCCTTTCCTTGGCTTAAAAAAATTGTGAGTGTTGTGAAAAGTTTCGTGCCTTTCGATTACGAGAAGAATTAATTTCCCACATCGGCCGGTAAGATGTTTAAAATTTCTGCTTAAAACTAACCAAAGCAATATGTAAACACTGTAACTCGTTCGCTCTCTCTCTCTCCCTTAATAAATTAAATAATTTGTAAGTAACAATTACTAGAATTTAAGTTAATCGACAATATCAAGAAAAGCTTAAGAGTTCATTTAAAAAGGTTGAGTTTCGTTTTGTCTTCTGCTTATTATTTCAATAAATCTGTAGATTGTTAGTTTGTTTCCAATGTCCTAAATTATTCAATATATAATTGTAAAAATATAAGTCGTTCTATTATTTCGCTATTTAAAAGAAGTTCAATTTAACACCTAGTAAAGACCCGGAGAGGAAGTTATCATCAGTAAGAGAAAGCCGACGAGGTGAGTAAATCAGCAATCTTTAGGCTAACTAACGGCCCTGCTTCGACTGACGGAGGAAAACACCGTTGGGAAACAACTTTGGCTAAAATTACTAAAACCATTCGCTACCGAACAAAAAGTTTGTTTCTCAGCAGTGGCTCGCCGGTCAAAAGAGCAGGAGGGGTTGTCTGCGAGACGGAATTTGGCTTGTCTTATTTGAATTTGGGCTGGCCATCCCAAAAGTTTCCAGACAGGAAAACCCGTTCCGTTACACTACTCGTGCAAAATTACATGATTGGTGTGAAGAATTCTATTTGTCTTATTAAACAGCAATGGCCATGAAGATGTAATCTTATTCTTGGTTTCAAGAACGTCATTTATGAGTTTCTCGTTGATTCGAATAAAATTTTGCTTTCACCTCTGTACATCAAATTGGTGTTGTTGACAGATTTTGTAAAAGGGATGAGCAGATATATGGTGAACGGTTTATTTATTTAAAAGGCAAATTTCCCAGAATAAATGAACCCAAAATAACCATCTCGTTTATAAACTGCTGCGAAATTACACAGATATGTCCCTGAAGCTTCATTTGCTCTCTTCACATCTAGACGTTTCTCTGGATAATGTTGGTTATGTTAGTCATGAAAACAGTGAGATATTTCACCGAAAAATTGGTCAATGAATCGCTTCATAAATGGTTCGAAAGAATGCCTGGAGATGTCCTACTGCTGGGACTTTAAACGTGGCATGTAGCAATGAAATTTAAGTGAAAGTCGAATATTTGTTTCTGCTTTCGTTTTTCTTTACATATACTGTATTTTCCCTTATAAGTATTTGTGATTTATTTTTAGTCATTTGGTGTACCGACTAAAATTGTTATTATTTTTACGATTACTTATTAGTATTGCACTATATATCTACATTATTCTTAAAAAAAATTAAATACGTTTTACTTAAAAGCTTTAGGTGTTGGAAAAGTTTGGAAAGTAGGTTTGGCATTAATGAATAAATTCTATCAGAATCATTAATTTTGTATTTCAGTGCTAATGCTCACAATCCTAGGTAGATGCAGTTACGATAATTTCAATAATTAATTTTCTTGTGTTTAGTTTATAAACAAACAAAATTGCAAAGATCTCCTAATGCTGGTAGATATTTTTTTTACGGTAATTCGTACTCAATCAATAAAAATCATTACTATTATAAATAATCTACACGAATAAATGAAGAATGTTAGTAAACTACATTAATTAATTCATTTACAAAGTAGTTCGTATTAACTAAATATGCACCTACAAACAGCAACAGTCAAATATTATGTACACTTTCGAAGAAACTAAATCCAATTTCTTCTAGCGAAATCCAAAACAGTAATCTGTAGCTTCCTATGGTAATTTGGGTGGAGCAACTCTTCATTGGGCGGTGCTATTTTGTCCTCGTTCCATTCCTCGAGGTTCGATCCTTCATTAGGGATCGTATAAATTGGGGTCAACATGAATATACAGTGGCTGAATTCGGCATCTCTAGCTGCTTCATCGACTTCTTTCAAAAACTGTTTGTATGTGAATTCATTTTTATTACAATTTAGTTTGGTTAAGACTTCTATTAAGCTATCGTAATAAAATTTTATTAATTCGTCAACTTTTCCTGGAAGGAATTCCAGTTTCAGGCTGGAGTAAATGAAGAAAATGAGATCTCTAGCTGGAGATCCGTATTTGCAAAGTGGAAAATCAATGAAGACGTTTTTGATTGGTTTACCGTTTTCGTACTTGATTAACATATTATTTACCCACAGGTCTGTGTGAACCAACGTAGCAAAAGGCTCTCTAGCCGTGGAATATACAAAGAAGTCTTTCATTGTCCTAATTCCTTTGGCGATCCTCTCCAATATTGGAACACATTCAGCATTTCTGGAGGCGTATTGTAGTGTTACTGCTATTAAGTTATCGAGTAGTGCATCAGATGCTACAAATACCATAGCTTCATTTAAATTAGGCAATATGCTTTGTTTGAACTCTTCCGGTTTAGTCAATTTGTAAGCTATTACACTTCCATGCATAGTAGCTAAATCCTTCAGTATTAATTTGCTGGTTTCAACATCGAAGCCAGTAAATCTATCGTTAACTGTAAAGCCTTGCTTTTTAAGATTCTCAAGTACAAATACAGCGTCATCATCTACCGTATCAGATTTTGGATTGAGAGAAATTCTACTTCCAATACACGTAGCACTGAATGTTATTAAATGTTCTATACCTAATTCCTTACCGAATTCGCTTAGAACAGGCACAATAGTCTTGTAATGTGTAATTTCCTTTTTGAAAGTCATTGAAGTATTAAAATAATCCCGTAAAGCTTTGTTAGGCGGTAGCATTTTGGCCACACAGTAGATGATCCCTTCAACGTTGTTTTGATCTCTTACTTTGATTTCCAGTGATAGCATCGTGCTTCCATAATTTTCACCAGGAGGTAAGAGGGATTTCGAGACGCACGAGATAAATTGCTTTCGCTGTTGTGCCAAGTATGGTCGGATAAGTTCCTCTAAGTTTCTAACACTCATTTTTGTATTCTTGGGTACCTGAAAGGTAGAAATAAATTAATTTGTATGTGTGCTGACCGCACTAAACTAATATCTGAGTGCAAATGAAATTATTATTAATAGAGAGTATGTGTTAATTATATGTTTAGGAATATGATTATCCGAATATTTCATTTGTTGGCATGAGATGCGTACAGGGTTTGTTAGAAAATACTGAGATGCTTTTAGGATTGATGATTGTAAGATGAAGATTTTTTCTTAAGTCCGCTTTCTGTTAAGAGATGTATTACTTTATACACTTAATAATTTTATGATTTCAATTGCTCTATTAAGTAAGGTTACTTTTTAAGACCCTTATCAAGGTATTTAGTAAACATAAGATATCGGATCACTGAACAATATTGCATCTTGTTTTGGGATAATTGTTTGGGAAATTTGTTCATTTCCATTTTCAAACGAGAGATTGGCTAAATTAATTATAAATGTCTAGGTATTACAAATTAACAGGTATTACAAATATGTAATACCTAGATATCTATAATTATCCCTACTCAAGAATGCTTTTGCAAGTGCTTTTTCTAACGCCTACCTTAACCTATTAAAGTATAATGATTGAAGTAAAAGAAAGAACATTCGTTTACTCGAATAAATCTGAAAACACAGAATAGTGAAAAGGAGTACTTCTGGTTTAGTAAGTTACTAAGGTTTTTCCTTATGTCGTGTCTGATTCTCTCGATGAAGTTACAGTTTTTGTATGTGCAAAGTTTCCCAAGGCCTGGAGAGATACTAGGGTTGTGTTCATTCCGAAACCTGGAAAGGACACATACTACCATCCTAAATCATTCAGACCAATCTACCAGTGTTACATCTTTTATGCTGAAGACCATAGAAAAAATTACACACCTTAATATTACAGAAGGAGCACTTACTAGATCTCATCTGCATCCTCTGCAATGGGCATACCAAAGGGGCAAATTAGGAGAGGCTGCCCTGCATAGTTTGTTGGGAGGACTCGAAAGGACCCTACATTAAAAGGAAGTTGTCCTTGCAGTGTTTTTAGACATAGAGGTGCCTTTGAAAACGCATCAACGCCTTCGATCAACCGATCCTTAATGAACGGAATATTAGCCACAGGACCAGCAGATGGGTTGACTGCATGCTAAGAAGGAGAGTGGTCTATGCCCAGATGCTAGATAAAAGTATCGCTATGAGGACCACTAGAGGGTGCCCTCAAGGGGGGTACTGTCACCACTGCTGTGGAGCTTGGTCGTGGATGATCTCATCAGGCCATTAAGCGACAAAGAAATATGGACGCAGGGGTGTTCTGGTGATATTGTCATTGTAGCTAAAGGAAAGTTCTCGGGCTTGGTAGCAGGCATCATGCGTGTGGTAGAGGAATGGTGCCTTTCACAAAGACTCTCAGTTAATCCACAAAAAACAAAGCTGGTTGCTTTCACCAACATGAGGAAACTCAAAGACCTAGGCGGCATTAGACTGTTTGGGCGAGAGTTACAACTAACCAAGGAAGTAAAGTATATGGGTGTTACCCTCGATGAGAAACTGAGCTGGAAAAATCACTTAGTTAAAACAACGACCAGGGCTACGCAACTATTTTGGCGCTGCAGGATAGTTGTAGTGGAACCAGTTGTTACTTATAGAGGAGAAGCATGGAAGTTGAATAAGAAAGAAAAAAATTCGTTGGAAATTTTTGAGAGACAGGTATTAAAAAAGATATATGGTGAAAAAAAAGTAAATGATATTTGGAAAAGACGAACAAATGAACTTAATGAGTTATACGGGGATCCATCGATAACAAATGTAGTGAGGGCAAAAATAATGAGGTGGTTGGAACATGTGACGAGACTGGACAGTGGAAGGCCAACAAAACAAGCACTAAAAAAGGGAAGAATGACTGGAAGACTACGAAGAGGCATACCATGAGCGAGATCTGGAGGATATATGAATAAGGGAATGGTAGAAGAAAACTTCTATCATTAGTTTTCTTCTACCATTTCCTTATTCATATATCCTCCAGATCTTGTTCTGAAGAATGGAGGAAGATTTGCCATCAAGCCGTGGTCCTTCTTGGAGTAAGCAGTTGATGAACCACACAACTATGAACCCCGTGTGAAGTTAGTACCACATTATAAAATTTAAAGAAAATGATTAGAGTTTCAGTTGCCCCCGAAGAGTTCTAGAGTTCTAAACCGGTTTTATAAATAGTTCTGGCATTTTACGTAGTCAAAATGCTATTTAAAAAATGAGGGTCAAACTTCACACCACCTGCAAATTATATCATAAGGTAGAACTCTGTTAATTCCACTCGAATCGCTACAAGTGATAATAATAATTTATAGAACTCTTCCGAATTCGCTGAGTTTTTTAGAGTTGAAGGACTACCTAGAGAACTGTAAAGAACAAAATAATCAGGGATTTTCTGCATCAGTTAAAATAGAACCAGCTAGAACTCTGTTATTTCCACTCGAATCACTTCGAGTCACAAGCATAATTTATAGAACTTTACGGGGGCTATCGGAACTCTAAAAAAACTCAGCGACTAAGAAAAAACACGGATTTTCTGCGTCAATGAAGATAAAATGAGCCAGAACTCTATTGTATATATATCGTTCAATGTATAACTGCCTATCTTGTAATGAATTGCCAGCAAGTTCTTATATATGGAATGCATGAAGAGTTATCTCGGCGATTCATGATGGAAAATTGAACTATCAAAAGTTTAACTTTCAATGACATAAAAGAAAACACGTCAAACTACCGCATCAATTTCGGCAGATGCAGAATGGTTAGTCAGAAGACGTATTTAAATGAAATCTATACGTTTAAACTGGTTTGTTTTCAATGCTATTAGTGGATAAATACAAGTCAATCTTTAAAATTTAAAAGCTGTTAACAGATAATAACGCATTTTTGAAAGTTACGGCACACATTTATTTTGGTTCCATGAATAATGTTAAAAAGGGATTTCTCAAAAATCATCAAAGGACAAAATATTTTTAGAATAGTGCAGGGAACAATTTTTATCACATGTTTATTGATCACCCTGTATATGTTTTTGTATATATTAAAATTAGCGTTGTTGTTATGTTATAATACTATTATTAACTCTAATTTTTTGTTGTTGTTGGTGTTCACTTGTAAGTTTTTGATTATTTTGCCGTAGCGATTACACTATGAGCTAGATTGGTTACTCTAGTTTTATTTTAAAGATATAGTCTGTACAATAACGATTAGCGATTTAAGTAAAATTGATAGCAATAAGAACTAATAGAACAGAAAATACTTACACAATTTTGTGATAACGAAGTGTTAAAAATTGGTCGAACCAAAGGACTATCTTATGCTTACATTATCCGACTACAATGACAATGTCTTTAATATATTCTAAGTAAATATACTTACGTCTGCCGAATCGATTACCATCTTGGAGTTTATTATATTGTTTATCAAACGAAGTGAACTCTTACTAGCAACATCTCCCTGAATTGAAAGTCATGCTTATAAGCGAAAATTTCACTCACTGATTTAAATAGCCATACCGCTCATTAGATCGGTGATTATGAAATATATCTGTAATATTTAAATTTAAATTCTCCGTACTAGGATAAGCTAGCACGTTACTCTAATGAAATTATTGTTGCAAACAAACATTAAGCGAGTTATACCATATACATACAATTAAGAAATGAATTTAGTTTAGACAAATTATATAATTTCTCTATCATAAATATTTATTTAGCCCTTCTTTATAACTCTGATATAACATTCATAACAGAGAAAATGAATTACAACATGAGATACTTATAAATAAATAAATCCTAAATCATAAATTATCTACTACACGAAAACATTTTAGAAAATTACCGGGTGTTTTTGGAAGCTGGCTCGTTTCTACAACTCATACATATTTGCAATATGGGAACAAAGTTAAAAATTGAGTATGAAGCATAAATTTTTGACATAATCAATAAATTTTATTGACATAATCAATAAAATTTGGCTAGTTCCGTTTTCGTAATAGATACACGTTATTTGGAAGAAAGGTGGAATCAATATCATTTAATGCGATATTTTGCTATAACTTTGATATCTTACACCTGTTGATGACCATATACTGACCGGAACATGTCAGGTTAAAGATGTATAAAAAATACATATATTGAATTTCAACTATACAGTTAATTTTGTTTTTAGCCCTCACTCATACTATGTTACCAATATTTTGGATCTTAATCGATTTTTTTTGTGCTCTAGAAAAAAGTATACTGTGCATTTTGCCAGTTAGGGAGGGTCAGTTTCAAGAAGAAAATTGGATTTTGTCAAATTGTCAGCATTGTAAAGCAGCTTTAGCAGTTTTTGCAACCGCTATGAATATCAATTTTGGTCTCATTCAGAGATCTAAGTATGCAGGAGCGGGTTAAGGAGTGTCGGATGTGGATTGGTTTGTAGTAAAACCACTGAAGTATATAAAAGTAACTAAATAAATACTACCGTTAACAAGCTGTGGTCGCAGAAAAAAAATGTCGAGGCAAGCATATCTATCTTTTAAAGATGGTAACTTATCACGAATCAAGGACCAACTGAAGAGTTGCGTTACGCTTATAACACCGCAAGACTTCAACCTACAGGGAGCAAATAAGAGAATTAAATAAAAAAATGAGTATGTAGTGTTTTCGAAGTCGTTCATACCAGATGACTCTCACACAAAAAAAAAACAGTCTTTTTAGAGGGGACTATAAGTAGATTTTTTAATATTTTGATTCAGGACATCCTGAGTATAATAGTAGCATACGATTTATTTCTGATATCTGCTTTTTTTTAAGGAATTCTTCCATTCAGAGCATTCAGAGTGTTAGTCTTCCATTTCAGGTCAAAAGCTGTAGTAGAAGCTGTAAAGACGTACCTACGGGCGAAACGTTGGCAAGATCCGAGATGCGATTGCAGTCCGGAAGCCTAGCAGATACAGTGTTTACAACATACAAATTTTCGGTTTTTATTGTACATCTATGTACAGCATGCACATATTGTTATCTTGCGCCTATTTGAACGTAAAAAATATTGATAATATTCTGCTCAATCTTATGCTCAACTCTAGCTCAACTTTATGTCGGAAGCTTCTTGATCGTTGACTTCTATCTAGTTAAACGAAGATAATGTCGGTAACGGAACGGGTTTTCTTGTCTGGAAACTTTTGGGGATGACCAGCCCAAATTTAAATTAAGACAAAGCCAAATTCCGTCTCACAGACAACCCCTCCTGCTCTTTTGACCGACGAGCCACTGCTGAGAAACAAACTTTTTGTTCGGTAGCGGATGGTTCTAGTAATTTTAGCCAAAGATGTTTCCCAACGGTGTTTTCCTCCGTCAGTCGAAGCAGGGCCGTCAGTTGGCCTAAAGATTGACGACTTACCCTCCTCGTCGGCTTTCTTTTTACAAAGTGACTTCCTCTCCAGGACTTTACTAAGAGTACCAAATTGATCTTTTTTATGGCGAAATAACAGAACGACTTTTATTATTTTACAATTATATATTGAAAATTTTGAGACACTGGAATTGAACTAACAGGCTACACAATTAAATGAAATAACAAGTGAACAAAAAAAAAACCAAAACACAATTATCTTAATGAATATTTTAACATACTATATTGTCGTTTAACATAAGCAGAAGTAATTTTACTACAAAAATTATTTATTGAGGGAGAGAGAGAGAGCGAACGAGTTACGATTTTTTTGTATTTGCAATGGTTAGTTTTAAGCAGAAATTTTGAACATCTTACCGGCCGATGTGGGTAATTAATTCTTCCCGTATTCCAAATTATAAGGCACAAAACTTACACAACACTCATAAAAATTTAAACAAAGAAATAGGGGGAATTTAAACAAATTTTAGCACTAAAACAAAACACCTCTCGAGGAAAGCTTTTGCTTCCTGTTCTCGAATTTTTTTAGGCTTATTTTGATTGCAAAATTTTAAGAAGATTTTAATTTTTTTTACTCTAAGATATGGATACGCCCGGACGAAAATGGGGACGCGTGCTTATTCCTGAAGCTTATTCGAAAGGACCGCGGACTAATTAATTGAAAACAGCAATGTTAAGGGTTTTATAAACTTTGGTTGTGACGTCATTTCGCACCGATAACTAGTTACTAGTTATTAGTGCAACTATGACCGAAGGCGTTATTTTTCTGATCTTCAAACGCCCTACTTGAGAGTAACGTGGGATCTGCTGGTCAGCATTTGTAACATACACACGTCAATTTTTGACCAAACCGAATTCCACCAATTTTCCCTTTTTATTGACATTTAAATGTTCTTGGATTACAAATACATATAAAACCATTATTAGACTAAATTTAAGTAAAATGAGTACATTGTAAAAAAGATGTTCGTTCGAACTGAAACTTGAACCAACTTTGGTCTGTCAATATCTATTATAAAAATATATCATACAATATTTAATTTCGATATGTATTAGGTATTTCACTACCGAGATGATGAAGGAAAATGCTTTGAAGGACTTGCGAAATGCAGAAATTTCCTACACCACCTGGACATTGTTTGGCTGTGTACTGTTACATTTTATATCCTTTTTTTGTTATATCCATTTTATTTTTAAAAAACATAAAAGAAAAAATTAGCAACTTTACACTCAAACAATGGCAAAAGATTAAACCTATTAAGGTAACCCTATAAGATTCCTATTAAGGAACTATTATAGAAGAAAACTGAAGAACTACTGCGGCTTAGTAGGAACCATCTTCGCACCGTAACATGTCTTCTTATAGACCACTGCGCATTGAAAGGATACTTACAGAAAATTAGGATCAACAATTTGGAATGCGAGCCAAAAATCAGAGCTTATTGCTAAAAATTGAACCCACTTCGGTCAACCAGCCAGAGAGGTCTGTACAGATTAGTAAGGATATCGGAATAATGAAATGAAGGAAATGGGATATTGAATATAAAAACACGAAAAGCCGCAATGCAGAAGTTGATAATTTAGCCATTGTAGGAGCATATTTTGACAGTGTATGATAGTATCTTCCACAAAAATTGCTCTTGAAACATCTTTTAAAAAAAGCGGTATAATGTCTTTGTAGGAACGCAGACTTTGGATTAATTTTTGAAGTGAAATTATTACAAAGTGTAATTAATCTTTTAATGTAATCGGACTTTACATTAAACAGTAAGCCGCAGTAGAAAGGACGATTAATCTAACCATGCGAATGCTATTTCTCTCTTTATGAAGTTGCAGATATAAATTCTACGTCGCTTTATACACTATTCAGAAGCACTCAGTATTTTGGCATATGAAGTGTGGCAGTATGCTGTCTTTGCATATGCTTTATGTTCAGCTTAGAAGGCTTTAAATTTCTTGTTGAGCGATAGTGGAAAACACTGTGTTTGGTAAATATAACTATATTAAATTAGTATTTATATCATACTTACTAACTTACAAAATAGTAGGCACTAAATAATTCCACAACTGTCTCAAGGTTTCTGTTATTTACGCGTACATACATAGGTATTGACGTACATGTAGAAAATACGTATTCTTAATTCATTGGATTTTTTTTTTAATAAATTTACGTTTTATTCATGGAGTGTCATAAAAATCTTAATTATTTAAGGTTACCATGATAGTTAGATACGTTTACATTATTTTAGATCTGGCAATAAAAGTTGTATTCATCATTTGTCTATCCACTATTATAAAACGCAAGACAGTAGCTTGCGCCATTGACTGTGTGCATTATTTTGAGAAAAAGTTTCTCGCTAAAAGATCGGAACGTGAGAGCAATTAAAAGAAGTTGCAAGTAGGCAAGCAAGTAGTTGCAAGGTTTATTCATATCTGCAGACATTGAACATGACAGATACGTATTGTGACAGACATGACAAAATATCTTATTTGCGTTGTTTTTGAGAGTATTCATTTCTAACGTAGGTGCTGTGTCTGGGAATGTTTGCCTGGCAGCAATATACTGTATACATATACTACATAATACTACTATATTGCGGGTATGTGCTCAAAAATTCCGAAATCAAAGGGAGACAGCTATATCGGATATGCCACAACGTTCTGGCTGCATTATGCGCATGCGCGAACCTTAAATAACCATGCATCTTTCTCGCACATGTTGATCAGTTGTTTACATTTCACATGTGTTTCTCGTTGACAACTGTGCGTATGTTAACGCTTGATCATTGTTTATTGGTGATATTATGGTTATATCCATTGCTGTTGATTATTTTATATTATTTTAACTGTCATGAATTAGAATTGAAGTCTGTATAAATATTTAGTTTTTTGGAACATAAAGATGGTAAGATATTGCTATTTGTGTGGCCATCAACAAACAAAGGAAAACGTGAAGGCTTCTACGCATAGGTAAAATAGTTATAAAATGAATATATTGTAGTAACAATAAACTTACATTTTCTTCAGATTTCCTAAAGACGACAACAGACGATCTGCCTGGAAAAATGTTTGTGGATTGTCAAATGAAGATGATGTAACACTTTATGATTTGTTCGGCTCATTTTCTCCGGAGGATTTTATAAACCAAATGCAAAAAATACTTGGGCGAAAGTCTCTATCTAAATCCACAGCCATACCATCAATTCCTACAGTAACAGATAAAGTACATCTACATCGAGAACTGATATACATATAGTTAAAGAAACAGGTAAAATATTCTTTTTAATATATCCATTCTATTTCGATATATTGAATGTATATTTTTCTTTGTAGTGGCTATCAATCATGACGAGATTTTAGTAATAGATGATAGAAGTACTCAGTTTCCTACTGTAGAACAATGGATATGAATTATGCAGGTAATACTGGATTTCTTGAAACTTGAAACATACAACCGACTACCACAAGTCGTACACTACTTCATATGAACCTGCAATGAATATGCCGCCGCCTTTCTCTCATCATCCGTGATAGCAAAAGATAGCGATGGTTACACGATATTCACACCTTGGGAAGATGTTATAAAAGCATTTATATAAATAGAATTCTCTCAGTTTTAATACCCTAAACTGAATTACATATTTTGAGTCAAGGGATTTTAATAATCATTGCATGCAATATGTAAATTAATTATTGAATGCTACATATTATTCGATTGTATCATGAGGGAAAAATATTATCAAAGGATGAGAAATACATCAGAAATATAACAAATTGGTTCTTTTCCAAAATCATAAATGTAAAAGTGGTTTTTTATTCACCTTTCCCAACTACTTTGCTAGCTTTTAAAAAGAATCTTTTTTATCAGTGTAATACCTATTGTGTTTTGTAAACAATGTAAATTGATTGAATTTGTTATGGTATAGCTTGAAATAAATATTCTCATATGAATATCAATGTATTATTTACCAGTATTTATTTTATAATTATAATTCATCTATCCACTTTTGTATATTTACAGAATTAGTACATCTCTTATCGCTATTTATAGAGGCATAAAGGTTTAAATTTCGTTGCATATATCACTATAAAAAAAGGTCATTTTCTTAACAAATGAAGAAAAATTTGTACTCTTCTTCCAACGAATATCACAATCATTTGATTATTGAAATCATTCGATTATGCCCATCACTACCAAATTGCTTCGTTCGCACATGCGCAAAACAATCGTAGAACCATGTCAGACAAAGAAACTCATTTTCCATCTCCCTTCATCGGCGAAAATTTTTATCATTCGTGTTATACGAGACACGCAATATAGTAGTATTGTATATATGACTGTATATGAACACTCTCATAAGCAACAGAAGTGAGACACTATATACCTACTAAATAAAAAATACCAAAAATAAATTATAGAATGCATGCGTGCAGTGAAAAGGGATACAAAATAAATAAATATATATTATTTTTTTAAATAATTAAACCTAAAAATGCACTATACTATGACAGACAGCTATGCGAACATCATACCTAAACCTAACCTAAGTAGCCAGCAAAAATCTAATCTGTCTCTTAAACATATTTAGCGACATCTGTTTTACAAATTCCAAAACAAATTCATTATACGTGACCACAACGTTATAAGTGAAAGAACGCTTGAGCATAGCTATATGGTATGTTCCACGGTACAAATAACACGGTATGCTTAGGCGCATATGGAAGTACGTCACAAGGGAGCTTAAATGGCGCCACATATATAATTACTATTACATTAAAATCGATTTCTACCTGAGGGTTTTGTTAATGCGAAAGATATGTTTAGAAAACAAGGGCGGGGTTACGGAACATATTTTAAAAGCGTTAAGGTGTTTTAACGATTCAATTTTCTAGAAAAACCACGAAAATACTTTGTAAACACATACGAAATTGTAGAAATAAACACGAGCGCTACTAGATGGCGACAAGATAGATAAAGTAAATTTCAACTTAAACGGGCTTTTTGAAAGCAAAGCTGCATTGGAATTACATTAATTGGTAGTTGTGAATAATTCGGATTTTAACATTTTGCTATTTACCATCCATGTATTTTATTAACTCCTTAATGACGTCATCTGACCGATATGATTAATCTAAAATAAAGGAGCAAGCTGAGGTAATTGATGCTAAAATAATGAAATAGAGCTATAGGTCGTATCTTGCCGACAAAACAGCAATGTTGCTGACAACAAGCGACTCTTTTTGTTTATTTTTTTTTCGTTCTTGTTTTATCTTCGCAGTAGAAAGGACGATTATCTATTATCTTTTGTCTTCGCTGGTTAGAACACCTACGCTTTCGGAATGGAGTGCTTAGAAGTGCTAAAATGTATCCTAGCAACAAATTAACCCACGCAGGTATTTCTCTAGCCTCCACATAAGTCGGGTTAAGGTTTGCCTCGTACAGTTGGCAATATTCACGGCAGTGTAATTGTGTGACTGGCTGGCTGGCCTGACCAATGTAATTTTTCAGTTCTTCAAGATTTTCTCACCGTTTTTGACAAACTATGCCGCTTTAAGTAGCTCCAGATGAAAATAGAAAAAAAAACATTGACGTCCAGTCAGGAGAGCGGATAGGTCATCTATCTGCATGTGCCTGACCAACACACCTTGGATCAAATATGATGTTTAAACATTTACTTACCGTTTGTTATGTCCCAGGGGGTTCTATCTTATTGTTGTCATACCTTCGAGTACGGTTCTAATGGAGACATATTTTCGTACAGTCCCGGTAGCGTATGTTGAAAAAGATTTAAATAGCACACCCTGTTGTATGTGTTGTTATATGTGAAGATATAAGTCGACCATCATTTATTGTTTACTTTTAGAAGCAGTTAAGAATACTTAATGAGAAATGTCGGTTTATTTAGAAATAATTTCAAAATTAATACATTTTTATCAAAACTTATATAAAAAACAATATCAATCAACAACATGTGAAAATGTGTGCAATGTCAGTACCCTGTGGGACTTCCATGAGTAAATTACCTTTCTGCACCTGTTTGGCATACTCATAATCAAGTGGTTTAGCTCTTATCGATGGCAGTCCACTGTTCTACAAGACGCTGATACAATTGTTGTTTTATTTCAAAGACTAGATTTTGACGCAGTAAGTTTTACAGTAAGCTCCATACGTGCTTTATGGGATTTATAGCTGGTGCTTGCGTAGGCTATGGCAAATCATTAATTTCGTCGTTTTGAAGAAATGCACGAATGATCCTTGCAGTATGCGGACGCGTATTGTCGTAGATCAGTTTGAAACTTTCACCAATTCTTGCAGCATATGGTAGCACAATGTTGTGAAGGAAAATATCCCGATAGTCAATGGCGTTTAAATACGGATCCAAGAGAACGAGTTCAGTTCTTTCACCCCTCCATAATATTATACTGCCTCTTTGGAAGCTGTGAACAGTTTGTGATGTAGCCAATCGTTCTGCATTCTCGAGAGGTCTCCGCACTCTCATTCAGCTAGCATCTGGCCGCAAACCAAACTGGGATGCGTCATAAAACAAAACAGACCCAGTTTTGTTGATCCTAATTTAAATGTTGCTTTGTCTATAATAATCTTCTTCCGCAATTTCCTCTCGATAAAGCAGGAACTCTGAGAGGACTACGGACATAAAGACTATCTGTATGGAGTCTATTCCTCAGTGTTTGATCGCTTATTAACACATCAAGAGTGTGTAAATCGAATCACTAATTCCGTCGCTGTAATCCTGCGATTTCTTAATGCACGAAGTCTCAGGTATCTGTCATGAATTGGTCGAGTTGCTCTTGTGCGTAGTGTGTGATGTTCACGCACATCATTGGTTTGATGATATCTGAATCACAAACGATTGATGACAATTTTAACGTGTTGAGAGCTTCTACAATGGTCCTTTGGGTTTCAAGTGGTGCAATAGCTTTTAATTACGTATTACGGTCTAAATGATGTCTCTCTATCCTTAATTAATGCTTAAGAAACTGGAAAAGAAAATTAATCGCAAAATATACACATAAATCGCTGGATGACAAGTCAAGAAATCTTACTTTTAAAAAAAAATTAATTACTTAAACTATCGAAATTCCAGAAGCGAACTCTATTAACGTTTTAAATGGCATACAAATCATTTGTTATATATGGCTCGCAAACTACTAGCAAATAAAGCGTGTCCCCTAGATTATTTTGACGTGTTCCGTTTGGAAATGAAGTTTTGGTATCCATTGAAGATTCTTTGTTGATCAAAAATGGGCATGATATATATTGAGAACCTATTATTTTGTTATATATATTGCGGTGTTTCGTAAGAAGAAAGCTATCAACCATATTAGATGTAATTATTATTTTATGTACACACCTGTTCGTAAGACCAGTATAATTTGGATTAGTTGAATATGATTTATCGTCTGGCAACTGCACGATATCCTGGTGTCCTAGGTTTCCACTTTACTTGAATGGGGTAGTGACTCAATGTAATTAGTTGAAAGAAAATGAATGAGAATCCCTGGTTTCGAAAAAAATGGTGGTATATTTGGTATCGAAGGAGATAAATTAACGTAATTACCTTCGATCTAAAGATACTCAAAAGAAACGTCAAAATTATTCGACATTATAAGAAATTTTGCTGTTTACTATACCTGGGTATATGTTGCACATGGAATCATACATGTGTCTGCTGTTTCGAATGTAATCATACATCTTGAATGCTGCGAAGGAGGCTTGTTTTTCCTGGATTTTTATGATACCGGTGTTGTTCTCGCGTTCTGAACTTTTCACTACGAACATCTGAGTTTGATTTGGATTGTCACTACAAGGAAATTCCATTTTGGGGTACTCTGGCGTCTGTGCAAACCGATAAACGAGGTATCTGGTCAAAGCATTGTTTAAATTTTTGAATAATAAGTGAATGTATAACTTTTATAATATTTTGAGGTTACCGTTAATCCTTGTGAGATGTCGGTTGATTGAAATTTTGATTTGTATAAGTTGGTAGACGTGCTTGGTGGTTTTCTTCTCTCATGAAATAGCGCAAAATATTTAAAAGTTGTTTTGAGAATTCCAAATAAGTATACTCACCTTGGGTAAGAGTTCTCATACTCTTTATATGCATTGATATAAACTTGATAATAAATTATATATGTTATTAATAGTTACACTCATTCATTCATTCAAGTTAGGGTGGGCACTTGAGCAAGGTGTACCTCATTGTACCATCCCTATTGATTCTCTTATTTCCACTCGAGCAGCTTGGTGTTCTCTATAAAGCCCAGTATCTTGCCCAGTGGAAACTTGAGGACCTTCGAGGGCTCCAACAGATCTCGCTCGAAGTACTACTGCCTAAGTACCTTAAGTTCCTCACAATAGTTACACTGTTTTATTAATGAAAGCTCATTTGATACATTGAATTATTAAGAATTAGACTATAAATTCAATATTTAACAAAGTAAAGGCACAATAAATATACAAGCTGGGGATTTAGAAGACCTCAGCTGCTACAGCCACCGGGCCAGCAGGTTCACAACTGGAAAAATAATAAAAACTACTTATTGGTCAGTAAGAGGGGAGATCACTAGTGCGCATGATATGGAGTGGTAAACTTTAGATATCTTCGACATACGTATTTTATAGCCATCTAGTGGAGTGGGATTATATTGTGTCTATCATTATAGGATATAGAGGAAAATATCTGTAAAGAAAAGGCACATCTAATTAGAAAGTTATTTATTTATTTATTTTTCTTTTTCGTAAAAACTTTAGCCGGGTAAATCTATTATAGAAATCACAATAATATATACCTTGCTCTCGTGTGTTATTCCTCCAAAGTTTTCACTGCTTCTTCTTCAAATGTATTCGATGGCCTTAACTTCAACTCACTTTGTGTCTCTTTTTGCTCTTTGTTATTTATTTCTTTGCAGCTGATTTGCTTGAGCTCGTTGTTGCCATCCACCTTTCCTTTTTTTAACTCGTTACCGTAGTTTCCTTCTATTTCTGCTATCTACTTTACTGTTCCTTTCTTCTACTTTCGTACGGAATAGTAAGATAGGCGGAGGAAAAATTGGTGAAATTTAAAACAATATCAGATGGGATGTCATTTAGGATTACGAGAGGAAAATAACGAAAATCCATAAAAGCACGTGCCAATACAAGAAAAGTACTTGGAAATGAATTCTATAAAGAGTAAGTTAAATATTAACAAATACGGCATCCCAAAATACGGCAAAAAATGATTTTTGTTATTTTTTGAAAAATAAAAATATTTTTTTGACCTATAGATTGATAAATGGTATATGGTGTATCTAAGATATATAATCGATTTATTTCTTTATAGGTACTGCTGCTCACTTGTAACAAGCATATATTTAATAAATGCAAATATAAACGCTTATTGAACCTTTGCAATGATAATTAACTAAGAGGTTAATATACGCAAACGTTTTATAAATAATTTTCTTTGTCCTTGAAATATGTAATGAAATATAATTGTGCTTCTTCTTCAACAATATTTAGGATTCAATTCTATTATTTTTCTACCTGTGTATTCTGGTTGGGTCGAAATATCTGACCTTGACGTGCAGAAAATACTAGATACCAGTATTTAGTTTTTGCAAGAGGCGGACGAATTTTGTCATTATACATACATATATAATTGCACGTAATGTTAAAGTAGTTAATTATGATAATGCCCGTAATTTATACCTCACATTTTCCTTTGACTTTACAACAAATATATCAAAACATAAATCTCTCCCAAAGCAGAATACAAACGGAGAAATGTATTATGTGGCATTAAATAAGCAAATTAGTTAATGCTTGCTAGCGGTTTTGCATCGTTTAGAATGAGTTCAAAGATCATCTTAACCGTAACAGTGTAACATCTGTGTAGGTAAGTATATATACATGAACACATTGTCTTTCAATGTATGTTTTGTCTGAAAATCTATTTGTATTATTTTAGTATGTTTGATTTACTATATGCCGGGGAGTTTTTATTTTTGCAACTGTAAACTTGGAGCCCATTATTTTACTGATAATCTTAATTTTACGTTCTTTTTGCTCTTTCTGTGAGTTTTTTTTTTAAAGAATGGTTTTACGTTTTCAAGTTCTCTTTCAATAAATTTTTTTGGAAAATATTTTTTATATCATAATTATTGTAATCGATGAATTGAAATATTGTATAACAGTTTGTTTTGCTGGATTATAATTGTAATTAAAAAACAAAACACGGCCTGCTTCTTGTTTTGTTTATTTTGTTATTGCAGATCAAAACAAAGTTTGGCGCAACACCTTAGTATCCTTCAGGTGCAAAGCCCTTGAGTTGCACAGTGCTGTGCAAAGTGAGAGGAAATGGATGAGTGTTTCATCCTGTTCCTCACAAAATCTACATTCAGATTCCTTTGCGAATCTAAGCTTACTCAGGTGTCCTTCCAGTTTACAATGGCCTGAGACATTCCTTAAACATTTTCTTACTCAGTTTGATGCACTCTGTAAACCTCTTTTGGTTATAAGTTCCCAGAAGAATTTTACTTTGCCTCATTCCCTGGAGATTTTCCCAATACTTAGATTTTCTCTGCTCTATTTCTCTTTTCAGTTTCTTCAGTATTGTACTGCTACTTATCGCAAAAGGGTTTAGGCCCTACAAAAGGTATTCCAGCTCTTTTCTTGCGAAATTAACCGTTGTCTTGTTTCCCTCCACTCCTATGTGACCCGGAACCCACAGGAGGGTTACTTTATTCGTTTTGCCTAGCTCGTTTAATTTCCCTAGGTATTTCCATGCCATCTTGGAACTGATTTCATGTGAGTTCAGCGCTTTGATGGCTGCTTAGCTATCAGATATGATGATAATCTCCTGCTTTCGATAATTTCTGTAGATATTGAACAGGGCGCATCTTTCAATAGTGTGTATTTCCACCTGGAAGGTACTAGAGTATTTCCCCAAGCTTTCGAAGTACTTGATTTTAGACCCATATATTCCCATTCCAGTTTCATCTGCCGTTTTGGAACCATCAGTGTACCATTTGATGGCATTTCTAATCAATTTCAAGATGGTGACTTGTATTCATTTTATTTTTTATTCAATTCACTATAAAGCTCAGTAGCTTTGTGGTGAATTCTTTTACAAAGCTGATTTTTTTTTTTGACATGTCATCCCGAGGGATGTCCCAGGTTTGATCACCGACAGGAGATTGAGACCTATGCCCAATCGTTCGTTCGTTGATCATTCTGAATGTGGTTGTTTTTGCCACGCCCTCTACTACCAGCCAAAAAAAAAGGAACAATAAGTAAATTTCGAGTTTAATTCAGTATAGTTTTTATAAATTTCTGTTATAAAATGACAATATATTCCTTTCTGTTTTTTAGGTTCATCCTGAATAACTAGCCTTACAGTTAGCTATTTTTGACATCTATTATTGCTAAATAATTACATCTATAAGGGCATTTTAATAAACTCATGACGAGAGATTGTTGAGGATGGATGAATACTTAAGTTGTTGTTTGGGCTATTTTCTACACACAAAAGGGCAATACTTCCACTTCCACTCCAACCATCCAAACAATGTGAAAGTTTGAGTAACCAGGTGCCTATATGATAGAGCCAAGAATATTTGCTCAGAGGAAGAAGACAGAAAACAGGGGTTCAAACAACATAACTCATACATTAAAACACAATGGTTGTACAAACAAGGCGTTGTCATTAGCAAGGAAGAATCCAGTGACACAGCAGAGACAAGATCCAGAACAAAAAGACAAGGTGTGCACAACTGTAATCCCGTACGTAAAAGGCCTATAGGAAAAAATCTGGAGAATAGGCAACAACAACAAGGTTAGAACAGCAATAAGAACGACGAACACCAACAGATCAACCCTAACCAAAACAAAGCCGGAAATTGCGAATTAGAAAACAAAAGAATGTATATATCGGGTACCGTGTGACTGTGGAAAACTATACATCAGAGAAACAGGTAGAGCCCTGTAAGTCAAAATCAAAGAACACCAAAAATTGGTTCGACTGGGAGAAACGGATAAGTCTTGCTTGGCTCAAGATGCTTGGGAAGAAGACCACAGGATTGAATGGAACGAAGCGACAATCCTGGCAAGAAAGGAAACCTTCACAAAAAGGAAATTGAAAGAAGCAGCGTAAATGGCCATAACACCAAATGCCATAATCACACCAAGCCTTGAAATCAAAGATGTCTGGTTACCAATGATTAGGAATAGCTTAAGCAGAAGATCGGCAACCACGATTCCGGAGACAGAATAATAATAAGTACTACGTATTGCTGGTGCCTGGCACCCCGGTTTTTGTAAATTCAGTGTTTTTTTATTTATTGGGATTTGTCTTTGTCAATGTGTCGGAAAATTCTCTCAGAAATTAATATTTTATTTTTAAGTAAGATTTTGCTAATTGATTTGATTTGATTGTTTAATTTATTTATTTAAATGTTCAGTTGGTTTAAATTATTTTCACTCTGTATTATATTTTTATTTGATCATGTAGTTTGTGTCCTTCTTAGAAGAATTCTTCTTCTATGATCTTTGCATTTATGCGCTGCTTTCGCAGGCATCTGTTTGTCATATGTATGCAATGTTTGGGCCCCTGAAGGGCAGTTACTTGAACGATAGCGTGTAAGTAGATCGTTATTATATTTTCTTTGCTGCCATTTTTTGGTAATTTCGTTTAATTTTAAAGCTTGGTTCGTTTAATTTGTATATTTTATCATCCTTCAAGGAACTCGTTAAATAATAATTGGCATTATATTATTGTGTGCACAATTTAGATGTAAGATCTTTTATTATATTTATTCTAGAAGGTATTTTTTTTTTAGTTTAAAGAGTTTAATTTTTTCGTTTTCTAGTTTGCTGATTAGTTTTGAGTAATTAATCATCTCGGTTTAGGTGAAAAGAAGCATTGTGCTTGTATTTAGATTTCAATTTTGTAAATTTATTTGATTTGTCCACGTTTAAATTAATTTAGTTTATTTTAAATTTTGAGACCACGCGGATTTTTGTAAAAAAAGGATTTTCCTCTAGAACAAATTTGTCCTTTGTTTGTTGAAGGATTTGCATTGTCCTTTAGTAAATTAGATTCAAGCAGGTTTTGATTTTGGCCAGGACTCTCAGTCCAAGGTTTGGTTTTTCCTGCGTAATTTGTAATTAAATGTTTTTTTTTTAATAATAAAACATTTCTGATTATTAACGTCATTCAAAATTTCTGTTTTTTTATTTTGGAATCTACCATTTCATTTGTTGGTGTAATTTTAGAAAGTCAAATTTTCAAACGCCCACATTTTACTTTTCATGATTAGTTTAATTGTGAGAGTAACCCTGAGATAAATAGTTCTTTTGCGCCCTTTTATTTTTATCCGCTGAGCTAGTAAATTTATTTTTTTTTTCATTTTTGATTTCATTTTGCATTTATGCTGGTAACATCAGTACACAGAAAGTATGCAATGTGCCAAACCAGTGCGCATCACGTTCTGCCACGTATATCTTTAGAGGAGTGCCTTGTAGTCGGCGCCAGTTACGCGTATTTAATCGGCACTGATACTAAATTTGTATATAAATAATAATTAAAAATATAAATATAGATACCTTCGAAATGTTTAAAACTGTTTGGATACCTTCGAAGTGTTTACAACAGTTTGGGATAACCTTCAAAATGTTTAAACTTTTGGAAGGGTTTCACTCTCACCTACTGGTCAATGTCATCTAGGTTATGTTTGTATGTTGTTGTTTGCCGATAACAAACTTATATTGCCGGCTAAGGGCATAAGAAACGGCGCCGGAAACAATACACCAAAAATAAAAAAACCGGCATCGGTGACAATATGCCTAAAAATTAAAAGCCGGCGTCGGCTATGGAGGCACTTCCTACCTATGGCTTAAATGTGGGTTTTAAGATAGCAATATATGTTTCCTCGATTGGCTGAATGGTTAAGTATTAGTTTAGTAAGTATTCTGAATTTTGAGTCCGAGTTCGAATCTCACACAAGACAAATATAAAAAAAAAATAGTTATCGGACATATTTGTCAAATTAATTGCAATAATGAGTTTGGCAAGAAACACCCCTCTTCAGGGCTACCCTGATGACGGAAGTAGACGAATTGCCGAAACGTCGGATCATCAAAATCCTACAAACGATGGAAGTAGCCCAAACAACAACTCAAGCATTTTAATTACTTATAATGATCTAGAATTCGAATATGAGCCGTGTGCTTGATGAGACTTAATTTTGGACATCTTACAAATGTAAGATGTACTCCATATGACTGTCCTCTACACGTTTATCTTTTCGTTAAATTTCTTTTTTATCTTTATCTTCTTTTTCTGTAAGCGATTAACTTCAAATTTGTTTTGTTACACCTCAAACTTCTAGGAAATGCACGCTCAAGCAAATTAAAACACGAATTGAACTACATAACAGAAAAAAAAGTTAGAAAAATGAAAATAGTTCCAAACAATTAGGAAATTCAGAAAAAATATCTAAGCATGACGCATTACCTAAAACTATTTAATTCTTAAATTAGTAGTGTTAAAGTTAAAATATATAAATAGCAAAAAATTAAAATAACTCCTAACAACGAAATAGTAAATTCAACACTAAAATGATGTCACAATTCATTCATGGTATAAGTTAGTTACAGACTTTCAACGCGTAAAAATTTAAACAAAAACTTCCGCTGTGGATGTTAAAATTGTTTCCTAAAATTTATTAAAACTAATCGTTTGGATCATGAATATTCTTTAAAAAAACCTGTATTTTATGAGTAGTAGAAAGGTGACCCACAGTGTAAGGTACAATCGTACTCGGTAAAGAGAATAGAATTTATTTGTGTTGGAACGGAATGCCACAATTTATTAAGTATGAAAACATACTTAATAAATTAAACATACTGGGGTATGGCATACCCCACCACACTAACGAAGGGTTAATAAATTGTGGCATTCCGTTCCAACACAAATAAACGAAGGGTTAAAAAAAAACAACCTATGTTGACGTCATAGCTAGAAGAGTGGAAGTGATAAAAATATATTTTTCGTTAACTGGTACTTTTTATAAAAAAATTTCTTTAGTAATTTAAAAAAAAAATTTATTAACAAAGTTAGGAATATGAGTTTTTTTTACACACTGTATAGGTTGTTCAAGTCCTGTCTCATAATCATTTTTTTGTGACGTTGTAATACGTGAGATGTGGATTTCAAAATATATATATTTTTTTTCACTTTTAAAATGTGTTTATTTTTAATATTAAATTTTATAACAAATTATTTACATGTATTTATTTACTTAAAACAAAGCTTACTTTATAAAAAATATTGTTTTTATTACGAGTTTGAAGAATTATAAGTAAATAACACACTTTAGTTATAAAATAAATATTAAAATGGTTTAGTTTTCTGTTATAAAACATTTTCATTTATGGAATAACGTATAGAGACTTTAAATAGTTACTAACTCTTTGTGTAATTAAATATCGTAGGTTTTTTAAAACTATAAAAAATATATGTAGAGCACAGTTGTGTTAATTATATCAAAATGTCTCTCACTCTCCTACCGTTTTCAATTTACGTAAATCTCATGTTAAATATGTCCTCGTTATAATTTTTGTTGCACTACATATATGAGGGTCACCTTACTATGTATTTACCTAGTGCTGGAAAATATATTGTATAAATAAATATCACTCCCTGAAATACTATAATAATTGTAATATTTATGAGTCATATTACAAGCCTTGTTATATTCCACAATGCATTGTAATGTAGTAAACGGAACGAAATGGTCAGGTATATTGACTCCTACTATTTATTTTGGTAATGATAATTAATCGATCGGCTGTGAGTATTGTGAAAAATGAATGTATTCTAAAAAAAATCGATCTTTTTTTTTATTTTTTGGACAAATAAAAACGTTTTTGTAATAAATTTGTACAATTTTTTAAAGAAAATAAATATTATAAAAAGCAATTACACCCAACCCCGTTTGACAAAATCCATTAAAATAAACTGCAATCTCTTTCCAGCAATTGGATGCATCCTTTTCACGTTTTCATCGATGTTAGAGGTAGTCCACGCACCGAACTCTGTCAGTTCCTTGGCCTCACCTTTCTGCGTAAACATGGGAACGTGCATGAAGGCCAAATGCACCAATTGCAAGTCCTTGGCGGATTCGGCGCATTCTTCCATGAACGCTTCATAGCCGAACTGCTTGGTATCCGTTCCCAATTTTTTGAGTGTTTCGATGAAGTAATCGTGATAAATTTTGAGGAATTCGTCGACGCGTTTCTCCAAAATCGACATCTCCACACTGCTGTAGATAAGGAACAGCACGTCGTTAGCCGCCGAATTGTATTCGATTATTTGGAAGTCGACCATTTTCTGTGCGATCGGAACGCCATTTTCGAATTTCAACAAGACGTTGTTCACCCAGAGATCGCCGTGGACGAATGTTGCGAAGGGTTCCCTCGGATTTAATGGAGCTCTGAACGAGTGTGTTAGGTTCAAAAATTTCTCCTCTAATTTGGGCAGATGTTGGACGCAATCCGGATTCGCGGCAGCCGCAATTCGCTTTAGGGTTTCCACGAAATGTCGCAGCTGTTCTTCGCCGGCATCGAAGAAGAAATCCCGGCTTAAATGCCGAAGAATTTTCGTTTTGAATTCGTCCGGTTTTGCCAGCTTAAAAGCGATTACGGACGCGTGAAGATTTGCCAGACCTTTTAACAGCAATTTGGTGCAGGCGTAATCGAATCCTACAAACCTATCTCCACATTCGTATCCTGATATTTTCAAATTCTCCATCAGCAGGACGGCATCGCGATCCACTTTGTCTGTGTCGGGGTTCAGTGACACTCTAGAGCCATGATATTCAGCGAAGTTGTCAATAAGTTTCTCAATACCGTGCTCTTTACCGAATTCGTTTAGCGATGATTGTATCTCCTTGTACACACCTACCTCCTTCTTGAAAGTAACTGGAGTGTTGAAAAATTCCCACAGAAACGGTATAGGTGGAGCAATCTTTGCCACCCACTGTGTATCCTTATCTTCACCGTGCACGTCTCGATATTTTATCTTTAAATTTAGCAGAATGCTCCCGTAATTCTCACCAGAAGATAATAGATTCGAAGCCTCGTGCGACACCAGTGTGTTACCTTCACCTAAGTACTTGCTGATAAGTCCTGAGAGATCTTTCACCTCCATATTTCGACCGATGAGTAATTGAACGTTGTAATATTAAAGAAACCTATAGCCAGTTTGACCGTCTAGCGTGGCGACTCGTTCAAGACTGGCGATAATGCGAATGATCCGCGTCTCAAATACACTTCGTAACGTACGCCACATTTCGATAGTCGTTCTGGCCGTAGCGTGCAATTTTTGTTGTCATTGAATATAGGCATTAAGGTTTTGTTTTTGCTGCTTTAATCGAGAAACCGAGCTAAAACGATAATCCGTAATTGCGTGGTTGCAAACGTTTGAGAAATATCTATTAATTCCGATGTATAAACCACATCTTTTTGTGAAATCAACCTTCGTTCTCTTCCTGTTTACAAACAATACGTAGGTTAAGGTGACTTAAAAAATGATAATGGTTATCAAAAAAGAAATCGGAATTTTTAGGAACAAATCGATCAATTATTATTGCATAAAATACACTATTTATCCTAGGCTGCTTATTTAGCGTATCTATATTTGGACATCTGTTCCGGCTATTATCTTAAAAGCCCACATATATACATACACAAATTTTGTTTAGTACAGTATTAGTAACTATGCACAGAATTACTATTGACGGATAAACAGACACAAAGGAAATAATTCAAATATTTGAAAATCCTTCTGTTAACTGCTTGCATAGGCATTGTTTTTTCTGTCTGCTATAAAAGTTTACGCCAGAATATAATGCCTGTCATTCAATATAATAAAAACGGTATCCATAAAGAACTTTCAGCATACATAATCCGGGCACAAGTTGACAAATACAATAATGTGTACACAGAACCTTATCACGTTATGGTATTTTTATTACGCTTCAGTTCTTGTAGAATTCGATAATGTCTGTCGATTCAGTAAAAACTAAAAAATGTAATCGGTTGTTTAGTTAGTGCTATGAGAAATATGAAATGCGATATTTTTTTGGAAATAAAATAGATTCAGGTCAGACAGAAAGCCGCTTAATCAGGAGCCGCAAGCCGGAAATGTGAAGTAGGCGTTTCAGATCAACCTATCTAACGATAAATTGCATATTTCACATATTATACAGCGTGACAGAAGTAGCACAATCAGTTTATAATTTATTAAATACCAATTACATGAAAAATATCCCTAATAAAAGTTGTTTGGTAGTTCATTTTCTATTCATCGATATAACGTTAGATGTCTTACGTTCAACTTCTCGTTTCTTCAAATTATAATTGATTTTGATGTGCATATTTTGAAAGAGAGTTATGTTTTCTACGCAACCACCAACTTTTTAGTATCATTTATCTACAAAATTAAAAAAAAAGAAAAAACATCAAATTTTCCAGAAGAAACAATTTTGCAATATAAACAGTAGAACCGTGCAGACTAATTAAATCGTAGTAAATTATTTAAAAAACAGGAATAAGCATTTATTTCTCTTCCAGATATTTTAATAAATGTTTATATAAGAGGAAAAATTATTTTTCTCAGAAAAAGAAACGTATGAGAATGAAAACAAACAAGCATTTAATGCATGATACCCCGTGAAAAATAAGGACACTAACAAATGGGAAAATAAAACCCATCCAAAAAATAAACGTTCAAATAAAGTGGATGGAAAGAAAACGTAACAGCATTACCAGTAGCTTTAAAATTAATTATTAGAAATTAATTAATAGAGTGTTTAAGTTGGCGACCATTTTCCATCAAACAATATTCCAGCGCTGTATTATATCGTCTGCAAGACCTCGTATACGAATATTTTACGAAAAATTAATACTGTAGTCAACAAGTGCCTTTTTTTTACATGTACATACAAAAACTCGATGTATGTTGCTTAGAAAAGCCGTTCTTTCACTGTACGTTACTAGAGTGGTTAACTTTCGTCTGCGCGTCAGGTCAGTACTAAGTTTTATATACGTGAAATTAATGTTTAACACAAGTATACAACACAGTGTCGGGAAAGAGCAACATTATTTATTTGTTTAACTATAAATATTGTATACAAGCCCCTTACCTTATTTAAGTAGCAGAAATGGTGTAGGATTGCTGAAAAGTTTGTAGCATTAAAAGTTTCAAAATTCGTTGCAATAATAAAACATGTTTATATTTTGAAAAAAGACGTGCATTCAACATCTACGGATGTAACACACGCATAATTAAAATAATCTTTATAGGTAGATAACGGATCAGATGTACCACCACCAATGTGTAGTCCGATTTGTGCCAGCACAATAACTGTTTATCGCACAAACTATTTTGGCACCACCATAATGTAAATCTTGGAATTCTCCGATATACTTTTCTACATTATGAAACAATGGTCGTTTTCTGGGATTTTCTACGCCCGACATTGTATTATATTTACAGTACGTAAAACGTTAACGGAGAATTGTACTATCTCGCATCAAGACTCGGCTAACGCTGATATTAGATACTAGACACACGTATCGGAGGCAGTGATTTTACTGCCTTGACGATATACTGTAGCTAAACGTTTTGCACGGTACGAGGCGAGTGCGGCCATAAGTCATCATAAGAGATGTATGTTGCACACCTGTTCTCTAAATTCATTTTTTGGTACCTACTGTGCAATTTTTATTTCCTTAGTCACAGACATATAAAGGCCGTTTTACACCTAGCTATTTATTGTGCAATTTATGGACCAATTTAAAATTTTACGTGTATAACACGTATTTAATTCCTGTTATACGCGTAAAATTTTAAATTGCACAATAAATAGCTAGATGTAAAACGGTCCTAATACATATGTGTTTAAGTTCTATTCGGAAACGATTTATTACTCAGTAACAAATATTTTTAGCTTTCTATTTTGCTGTATTTATTTGTAAGTAAGATTTACATTTCATAGAAAATCAAAGAAGAGATTTGCTTACAAATAAAATGGTTTTACATAAAATTTACTGGCTAGACTATCGCACTTTTAACATTTTTTCTACTTTTCTACAACACGTATTGGTATCTATTTTTAAAACTTTTAGATAAACTTTTCATTCTATAGAGCAGGGGTCGGCAAACTTTTTTAGGACAGGGCCAAATCGTAACGAAAATTAAGTTCAGCGGGCCAGGTTGTAAACTCTTACGTGTATATTTTTTATTAAGTGTTCCTCTGTGTTTTATTGAACCGAAAACAATGTACCAAAAAGTTTCTGTCGTATCATACAGGGTGTTTAAAAATTACTGACTTGCCAAAGAATCCAAAACTTTTTTCCAAAACACCCTGTATATTCTTATATTTTTCTGCAACATTCCTCATAGGCTTCAGTGGTTTTATTTTAAATTATTCCTATCAAATAATTTTTACCTGGTGGATCATAAATAAAATTACAATAAATTATTATTGCTAGTAAATATTATAATAATCATTGTTTTCTATATGTTAGTACCAACAAAAGTACGCAATATATAAACCAAACAGTAAATATTAAATATTAAAAGTTTATCTTCATCTGGTTCGCATTTTGCAAAATGAGGCAAAATGCGAACAAAAAGTTAATAAAGTATTTGTGTGATATAAGAATTTGCAGAGGATTGAAATAGCTACATAATGGAATCTTTGCAAACGATGTGGTAATAATAACAGACAGTGAAAAGCAAAGAAAATTTGAACATATGGAAAGGAAACATGGAAGGGGAAGAGGGCATGACAATAACATAGAAAAAGCTAAAATCCTCTGAAACCAGAATGTTGAAACTAAAATTGAAATAAATGATACTAAAATAGAGCAAATGAGAAATTTAAATATTTAAGAGTAACATTGGAAGAAACAGGAAAACAAGATGCTGGTATAAACGATTGATAAAACAGTCGAGTACTACGCAATAAACCAAAAATTTATTAATAAAAAAGAAAAAAGACAAACCTATAGTAGTGTTATGAAGAAAGCCAAGAAAAATAAGATTCCACTATTTTAGGGCATTTGGAAACACATCTCAGTAGTTCAATACCTGCTACTTCTGAAGATTTGGGCACCTTGAAAATATCTGACCAGAAAATTTTGAAGTAAAATAGGATCCAGTTTTAGGAATTCTAATCCAATCTAGATTATAAGAAATGAATTGCGACATATTTTTTTGTAATACTTCAACGAATGTTAGTATCTTTTTATTTAAAATATTTTGAAGGGACGAAAGTTCACTTGAGAGGGCATAAGAAACAGAAGCAATAATTACTATTAATGGACGGAACGATTGTAGAAATTCTTTCTCATTTAAAAAAATATTAACAATTTCTCTGAGTTCCAAAAATCTAAATAAAACTTTTCCACTATTGCACCATCGAATTGGCGATGGTTAACTCGCCGAGAACCAATAAAGTTAACCACTGCCACAACTGGTTCAATAATGCAAAATAGATAGAGGTGTTTGATGAATTATGCAATGACTTATTGAAAGCTTTGCACAAAACAAAAATACTTGGGCAGTATCAAACAATGACTGTTGACTCATAAAGAACTAACAAAAACCACTAGACATTTTTTGCCTTCTACATTAAGAAGCGTATTGTGATATTCTCAATTTATCTGACAGTCGCTTGAGCTGAAAGGTCAACAGATTAAAACAAATTCTCTTCTTTGGGCACACTTCTTCAGCTTTATCGCAAATCTATTCATGAATATTTCAAATTTAATTTTAAATAAGGTTAGAAATATTAATGCGAAGTACGCCGAAAGCGTTCATAGTAAATGAATTAACCGGACTTATTTACCGCGACATCAGTTGACTATCAGTCGGTGAATAGTAGATGTAGATACCTCCCGGTACAATAATTTTCGTAAACCTTCATTGTGGGTGAGAAAAACTATCGGCAATAGCTGAATTAACCGCTTGGTACTTACAACTTGCGCGGGCCGGATTGAAATACGCAGCGGGCTGGATTTAGGCCGCGGGCCGTAGTTTGGCGACCCTTGCTATAGAGCAATAAATTTTTATTTTGACTATTTAAGGCGGTATATTTTGGGTAGTTTGAGTATAAAATACATTATTTAAAGAAGGTTGCATTATTTTCAGTAATAATCGTAAACAACTGGAAATATATATAAACTTATATAATTATTAATATGTATTGGCACTTTTCAAATTTTGTTTTAAAATCGGTCTTTAGAATGGGTTTTGACTAAAAATCGATTATCTGGTTTTAGTGAAATTAATTTCAAGAAAAACCAATTGCTTTCTTATCTGCTGTGTAAAACAACATAAACTTATATATAACTCATAAAAAAAAAAACAAAAAAGAAATTACATTTGCTATTCTGCTAAAATACCGGCTGCAATCTGGCTTAAAATTCAAAATTTAAACCAGAATTTCATACAACAATTTGCGAAAAAAAGGAAAAAAAACGAACTGTATGACTTTCTGTAGATAGATATTTAGCGGTAATTTTTTTATTGAAAGGAAATTTTCATTTAAATATTACTAATCGACAATGATATTCTACAGAACGACCTTTGCCATTCATTGATTTAAATCACAGAAACGTATAATTTTGCTCATACACGCAACGCTAAGTGATAAGAATATTTATCGCATATAATCATTTCGAATTATGTTATAAAAATACTGCAGATACGTGGCACAAGCCGTTCATTTGATGGGTATTTGCTTATGTGATTGTAGGCGAGCTCTACAATTATTGCATAAATCTTATACGGACTGAAACACAATCTGTAAGATGTCCCAAATTAATTTATTTCATTAAATTAGATGTATAAAAATTAGGCAATATTAAGTATGCGCTTGAAAAAAGCGAATGTAGCAGCCGTTACTTAAGATTTCATTTTCCATCTTTCTCATTTATTATACATTTAAAGTTTCAATATTTATTTGAAACTTTATAAATACATTTTTAGAGATCACTTTAAGCTATGTTTATTACATTGTCTTTATTTAGGAGCACGTGCTAACGGTAGATGTGTGCTTTTAAACTAAATTAAAGGATATTATGCATACCGTAACGCGCGCCTATTTTTAAATTTTGAATTTGAAATTGCTGCTCTAGCCGATAATTATAATTATACAATAGGTTTGTCCCTTGTGGTGCACAGATATTAAAAGCTGGTTTCACAAAAAACCCTACTTGTGATTGAAACAGGATAGAAGATTCACACTTTACGTACCTAAGAAAGTTAAAATACGCACCAGTGTAATTGGTGTAACACCAACTAACAAACCTTATGTAAACTAGTGATCGGTTAGAATGCGAATATTGACACTGTACACCTGCACATCGCACGCCTTCTCCTCGTTTTATTTAAGTTTTTGCATTATGATCGTAAAACAACAGTAAATATCATGTAACATGTTTTAGATTAACTAATTATTTTTAACTCATATAAACAAAAATGAAAATCATAAGAATAGTGGGTAAGATTGGTAAAAAATCTTACCCACTATTCTTATGATTTTCATATTTTTTACAATATTTACAATACATAAATATTAATGTGATGCTATGTTGATGTTATAAATTACAAATAAATATTAAAGATAAAATATTACAAACCTTTTGTAGAAGGTTTAACTAATAATATAATTAATAATTTTAAAGATTTTAAAAATATCAAAATTTCAAAATATCAATGTAACAACCAAACCTCTCAAATGTTAAAAAATAGGAGAACTCAACATAAAAGTGATAGTCGTATAAGTAAACGTTCATATGCTTTGTCTTTACGTTTTCAAAATTTAAACCACAATTTTAATTATGATAATACTAAAATTCTTGACGTTGAAAATAATTACAAAAACAGTAATCAAAATTCAATTAATTTTAAAACAGACACAAATCAACTTAACCATATTTAATGTAACATTTTACATAATATCTAGTCACTTTGCTTTGTTAACAAACATGTCTTTCTTTTTAACAAATCTAAATTAATCTAAATATTTATATTTGTTACTATTATTTTTATTTTTTCATTATTATTGCTTCATGTCCTGCACTGAGAAAAAATAATAATAATCATAAATAAAAATACAATTATCGTAAGTAAAAAGTCCAGCTGGATAGGGGACATAAGCACAGATTACTTAGCACTAAAAAAAGAGATTCTAAACGCTAATAACAACAAGCAATCTATGTTACTTACGGTCTGCTTGATACCGGTAACTTATGAAGTTACTTATGATAATTAAACTGAAGTAGTAAACCAAAGAATATATGCAGTTGCGGTAAGTAAAAGATTTACCCCATGTCAAGTAGATGTATTGCTATGAGTGAACTATTCTATAATGGCTATCACACTTTCATCATTAACCTCAATTAATGCAAGCTACTTAGATTACTTGTGATAAGGAAACAGTATTATTAATGCACGTTCACTAAATACCTGATATATAGAAGGTAATGGTTTGCTATAAATATACAATATACTTACCTTAAATTTGTTGTTCAACTTATGGGTAGTGCAGGAAACCAGGAAGTTTAGTGAATATTTAATATAAATTTAAATAAAAAGCAGTATTATTAGTAATAGTTTTATTTTGTGTAGGACAAACACAGTGACTACCTGATATGAATAAAAGATATTGGTTTCACGTTAACAACAGTTTTTTTTAAACAATTTACAACCTAATGACTCATAAAATATATTCCTTAATAATAAAAAAAAAAAAAATGAACAAATAAAAGATAAGGTAAATGGGGCCCCCTTGTAACGTTATTTAGTTATTGAAATTATTGAAATCTAAATAAAGAACAAAGAGAAAATTGGCTTTGAAGTTACAACTAACAAACAAAGAAATAATATACCTAGGCGGTAAACTTGCGGTTTCTGTTGGTTCTTTGCACTGGGCGTTGTCTCGGCGAGTTGATCGTCTGTCGGCGTACGTGGTTATGCCTGGCGATCGCCTCGATAACGACTTCTTCGTCGCGGTATCCCTAACTGCAGATGGCACTTCGACTGTCGGATCACTAGCGACGGCATCCACACTTTAACTTCATCAGCGGGCGCAGATATCATCACAATGATGGGGAATTCAAATATCCCACCACATGGTTTAAAACTGCGATCTTGAAACATCCGATTGCTTATAGGCTCGGCACTTCTTCCTTCGCTGGGATTCTTTATACGGATGGAGCCTTCAGTTAACCCACCCGGTATTTTTAATATATTTGCGTTCCAACTGGCCTACAATGGCCATACTCCTTGGCCACTCTTTTTCGACGACCTTTTCACGCGTCCGGCTTTTACTTGACGCTAGCCCGCGCTTGCGCGCGTAGCAGTCTCGGGAACTATTTTATTACTCCGCCGCATTAGCCAATCAGGAATAGTAAAACAATCACGGGGTGGCAGCAAAACTCAAATAAATATAGTTGTGGTAAGTTGTTACATATTTAAGAAAATACATGAGTTTAATAGCGATCAGCATTGTTGTTACTTCTACTAACTATGTGCTGTAGTCATAAGTAATACGTTACTTAGCACAAATTCGTCAGGTACGCTGTGTAATAGCCGTTAATAAAAGCACTATTTACAGTAACAACTTGCATTCAGGAAACTGGGTTTAGTTGCAGGTATTAATTAATGCGAATAGTTCCAAGTAGAACTTTATCTATTGTAAATAATTTTTTATCAAGTAAACAGTCTACTTAGCCCATTTTTCTCAGTGTGTTATAATATTGTAGAAATCCTCTTGACGAAATCATTAAATAAATGACGAAACATTGAGGTCATATAAGGTAGTTTTTATTAAGTAGACCGCATTACCCATACATCTAATTTTATTCCTTAACGAATTTTATTCCTTTTCAAATTATAATGTAGATATCCAACTAAGTCAATCAAACTTCTGACAACAACACAATATATAAATATTTCGCGTTGTTCTAAAGTAGAACATTAAAATTAAATAAAAATAATCCGCAAAAAAAAATAAGAAGTTCTCAAAATTAACTAAAATCCTAATTTACCAAATGTTCGAACAAATCGCCTTATTTTTTTTTCTGGCAATACCTGATAATATATTCCTTTCGCGTGCTCAGTAGTTATGCTGGCGATAGCAGGAAAATTATTTTCGTCATTCCATTTTGACAAGTGATGAGACAACAGGTGGATTTACACTTATGTGTAATATTTAAGACTGTTACTACAGTTGGGACTGGGCTATTTTGGAAAAGCAGATGTAAAACTACTGCTTGAACATTGCTGCCCGAATGGTATCATTTAATTATTTGCACCATTTCTTCACATGTGTAAATTAACATTGTAGCGGAAAGAAATTAATAATAAAGAACTAGGAAAAAAAATCAGAATGAAATAACCAGAAAGATTATGAACATTTAAATAAAAAATAAATAAGTAAAAGGCCGAAGTGAGAGAAAAAATAGCAGCGGAGATCTACGTTCATCAATGCATGCCAGATTAGTACTGCCTCTTGTACTTTCTTTGAAATAACTGCATGCAGGAGTGAAGGACGTTGGGTGTGGTTTGCGATTCTCACTGCAAAATGTTTGGGAACTATTGCAGTTTTTTTTGCATGGGTTTAGTCCCTATTTATAAATGTTTACCGGCCGATATGGTATGTGTCATCACAGGAGGCAACTCCCAAGATTTCTACTCTATCGACGTTCTAGGCAGCACTACTTAATTTTTACATGATCAGTCTAAAGATTGTTTAAAAACTACCAATAATAACTACGCGAGTCCGAATGTTAAGTATTAATTTTGATAATACCAGTCACAAATCCTAATTATACTTTTGAAGTTTAATAGACATTTGCACCGACTTTCTTGAATAATAAATATTGTTGACAGTTGGAGCTATGTAATTTAATAAAAATATGCATTGGAAGCCGCTTCTGGTTAAAAATATAGTCAGTGGACAAAGTCTACAAAATCATATCATAATCTAAAAAATACCTCGGTTAGTTGGAATAGAGGAACTAACGACTGAACTTGTGTGACGAGCCTTCAAAGTTTGTAGAACTCGTACGTTGCCCAACTAGCTACTATATTTACGGACTTCTTATAGTTTGTATCAAATGCAGGTAAGTAAAATTTTGAGTAATTTTTAAGGTCAGTGCAGTAATGGCCTACTTTCCAACTGTACATATGACAAGTAATTAACTCATTATAAATATGATTGTGAATACTTTTTTTGCACTTTTTGTAATTGACAAATTTACACCCTTCCAAATTCACTTCGATATCGGAGCGATTCCCAGGGAACGAAAGTATTGATGTTCGATTTTCTATCTGCGTATGTGATGTGACCTACAGAACATACGAGTGACTGACAATAAATTGTATTACACTTAAGATGGGAGACAACGGGCTCTTCTTTTTTGTTGATTCAATACACTTTTTTCGTGGTATATAACTAGATATATTCATTAATTATTGTTACACAGATGCCACAGTTTGATAAAATATTAATGGTATACATACCAAATTCTTAGAACCAACAAGCGATAGCTGGAGAGAACGACAAATTATTTATAACAGGTAGTAAAGTAGGACATATCTATGGCTTAGGTTACGTAACACCTTTTTTAATTTGCTCTGCTGTTTTGTATTAGTTTCTAACATAATCGACAGTTACTTTAGTTTTCGCCTTCTGATAGAAAAACGTACGAATCGTGTATGGCATGTCTAAATATTAATTAAACCGTAAAAATAGAAATGCTTTGAATGATAATCGAAAAGAAGAATTGTCAAAATACAATCTATTTTATCAATGTCGCTTCTCAACAAAGGGCAGAAATTTACTGATGGGTCAATTACTGAAGTGTTGAATGAATTTGTAACATGAATTTTAACAAAAACAAATATGCTTTTTTCTCATCCGCGCACACATTGTGAAAAAAAAATCAGAGAAATATTTCTTTGCCGTAATTTAAGGAACCGTTTTTCTCAATTAAAACACATTACTTATACCGAAAACAATATTTCAATAAAAGGAAAGTATATTAACTAAAAGAAATAATTCTTTTAAATAGTGGAAAACTAATGTGTTTTTGATTACTTCTGTAAATCCTTTTTCTCAGGGTAGTAATTTAGAGTTTTATTCTGAACTCATTGTGAACGAAATCTGTAGCTTTCACATATTCATTAGATCAAAACATACTGAAAATCTGTTGGTGTTTCATTTATATAAATATAACCGGTTTCTCCATATTTTTTTTTTTCATCAGCAATTATGAATAGCCTTGATTTTCACTTCTGTCTTGATTAAATGCCTTTTTTTAATAGTTTACGCAATATAATTAAATGGATACTTATGGAATTATTTATTAATTTGTAAAGCATTTATTTTGGTTAGCTGCAATATCCTTTTACGCAAGCTAGAAGGTATTAGGGAAAAATTACATTACTATGAATCAGTTTTAGTGATAGGAAACAATTGGCTTAACTTCCTTTTTATGTAGGAAATCGTTGTTATAGTCATTCCTTTACTTGTAATAGAGAAGCAGTTGATGTACGATCTTTTTTGTTTTCAGTTTAAAGACATGTAGAGATAACTTGTAAATAAAAAATAAATACTAATGGTGCGATTCTGTGCAAATCTATAGCGTGTATAAGAATTTCTGTAAAAGCTGATATGGCTATTCTGTACATTTTCGTAGCTTATAGAATTTCATAAATCGTTATAAATGTAGAAAAGTTTGCAAACGTTAGAGATTGCAGTTGTTCGCCGTTTAGGGTAGTCGTATGTAATAATATATTCGTGGACATTCGAAGGACCGCCTATACGCCAGAGAGCACTGCGCTAGTCATAGTCTATTCTATTCATATACAAGGATAAAACATTAGATAGCGGATCAACCCGCGGGAGCGTACATCAACTTCGAGGCAGCCATTTTGATGGATGTCAGGACCGTACTGTTGCCAGAGCCGCACTTACAGCTGTTACTTTTTTTATGCGTTAGTTATTTGTGTTCATTTTGTTATTTTAAAATAGGTGTTTATGTTTAAATGTATTTTATTATTTTTGTATTTACTACCGTGGACATTCTCCTGCATAAAGAAACATATTAAACAGCCATATAACAATGGACTGAACCTATTATCCATCACTGTGCATTGAAAAATATTGGTTTTGGTTTAATATAGAAAATAGAAACATTTAGAAATATCCAATTAATTAAATCCTAATCCTATTATATAAATATTTTACTTAATTTACATCGTAGTGATACTTTGTTATATTAGCTTAATAGTAATAAAGCTAAACTATAAAATTCAACTTAAAAAAAAATATCAGAAGCAAACTTAAATAAATTTTATTGATGATTATGATTAAGTAACATTGTATATATTATTCACTGTCTGATGTATACGTATAATTTTACCAAAGCCTCACAAATTGAAGATATTAACTTCCACAATATTTGTATAATACGTAGTAAGAAATATAGGGAATATTCATTACAGTGATAACACAGATAACACATTTCATGATATATATTTTTAGATACATATACATGCTACATTTTAAATATATTTACTTAAGTCAGTAAGAAGTGCAATTTTTAAAATAATTAGCAATTACCTTAGAGAATTTCAAATACTTGTAATATTCTTTGGTATCAAATAACGAAGTACTAAAAATCAACGATCAAAAATTCGGATACCTCAGCAAAAGGATATAATTATGTTTTTATCACGTAATGTTTTTTATTAAGCTTTTGTTTGCTTTGAAACAATTTTGATTGCCTTATATGACTTTAAATTCAATGATGATACTATAAGAAAATCTTTCCTCCTTTCATTATTATATCGGTAGGTTGAAAATGTTGTAAACACATAAACAATGTTTTCGTCCATTCAATATCCAGCAGCAATAACATTCTTAAAACATTTCTCCATTTAGAAGTCCACACAAATGGTCTAATAGATGTGGGTAGATACTGTAATTGATACTGACCGATGGAAAATTATTTACTCTCTAGTAAAATTAATCTCCTGGTCATTTTATATTCAGGATCACGTCAATCTACTATCTGGAAATATCAGGGAAAATAAATAACTGCGTCCATATCACAAAATAACGTACCTTCCAGTAGAAATTCCAATATTTAGAACTATTCAACCTTTTTGATTACTTTTAAAGAATGTATGTGTGCAATAAACTATAAAAATATATATAAACAAAGGATAAACCGGGAAACTAAGCTAACTGAAGTAACTAATATTTATCTATTTTATAACTTAAAGTGGTATAAATTAAAAAAAAAAGTAACTCCTGCTAGCAGATAACCTCGATGCCATTACATTGCAAATACATATGTAATGTACATTGCGATCATGAATTGCGGAATATTTGCAGGTTGTTCACTACACATGCATCAAAATGGTGGCATCAAAATGGTGGCATCAAAATGGTGGCATCGAAATTATGTAAAAATTTTGGATGCCCACTCGTCTATCCGCTATCTAAATGTTCTATCCTTGTCTATGATTCTATTACGCTTCACCACATAAACATGAAAACATTCTATTCATTTGTTCGCATCCAACACATCTGCATATATGTCGCGAAATAGGATAGATTTTGATTATCGCGTCGATTGCTATCCTTTAGGCGATCAATCCGAAAGTTCGCGACTGTACGTACAAAACCGTAATTCTTTATGCTGTTCAATTTTGCCAATATTCGAAGAAAATCAAATAGTAAAATATTATCACCTATTTTACACATTACCACATTATGGCTTCAGGTTTATGATTATCTATAAATAGTAGTTTTTTTATGTAAAATTTCTGAGGAAATAGCAAATTTATAAATCTGTAACGCCCAGAATATCTTTAAAATGACTCGTAATAGATCTACAAAAATTGTTATTCAGTGCAGATGTTTATACGGAATCTACCTATGTATTCGTATTCATGTAGACTCAAAAATTACAGAACTTGACAGTGCAACCACGTGCAGCGTATAATCATTATTATGTCATTTGTTTATTTTATTGTAAACGTGATTTTAAACTGAAATGTTTCAAGCAACGAAGTGGCGTCTGACCCGAATGACAAGAAAAAATATTAGGTAAGATATACAGAGTGTTGCACGACGTACGTCAGCGATCTATATATGAAAAACTATTTACCAGAAAAAAATTGTGTAGACAAATATGGATTTGGCCTAATCGAGAAAAATTAAGTCTCTAGCACTTTCGTTTATACAGGGTGTGACGTTAATTATCTTATTTTAAATGCAACACTCTGTATATTTTTATATTTTTGAATTGCCGTTAAAATTCTAGTTAAAATTTAGGTAGGGATCCCTATACCTAAATCCATTTGTTTTAGAGATATTTCGATTCTCTGCAGAAGTGACATTTTGAACCCCTTACAAAAACGTTAATGTCTCATATGCGCTTCCAGTTTTCTTCAGTCCATTTGGTATACTTATGGACTGAAGTCAAATGCATCAAGATGGCATATGAAAATTATTATATCTCGTACGGGCGTGCATGAACGTTGTTAACACATTAGTTCCGGAAAATGCAGAAAAGTCAAAAATTTCAAATGGAATATCCTATTTTTCCACTTTATTATTATTTAACGTTGAAGACGAGGGCAATTTGTTATTAAGTCTGCAAAGGTTTTCGAAATATTTTAAAAGAAATATTTTCTTACATTCACAAAAAAAAAGTTGGCTATGCCAGAGATAACGCAAAAACAATTGTAGTAGAACTCTCAGTATTATGCAAACCAAAATGCCAGCGCGTCTTAACTACACAAACGCAGACTATTAAATTTATCTATTATCTATGGAGAATGTAACAAAGTAATATCAAGAACATGTGAGACTTTCGTTTTACGGTATCCAGAGAAAGAGAAACCGTCCATAATTACTTTAAAACGTATAGTATAAAATTTAAAAAGTAACCGCTCAACCAGAGCTATAATTTGTATTAACAAAAGCAGAATATTCACTAACAACCATGGATAATTGTATGCAACGTATGAGAAATGCCTTTCAAAGTTTATCTCCACATGCAATTAGAAAAGCTACTTACCATGGGGTACTCAAAAGAAGTGAAAAATGTTTGGAAGTCCAAGGACCGAATTTTGAACATTTATTAAAGTAGTCGCTGTAGAGCGAAAGCGTCACATGTTCTTGATATCATTTTGTTACATTCTCCATAGATGAGAAAATGAATTTAAATAGTCTTCTTTCGTATAGTTAAGACGCGCTGGCATTTTGATTTGCACAATATTGACAGTTCTGCTGCAATTGTTATTGTGTCATTTCGGGGCATGGCTAACTTGCTGCATTTTTTAAAATGTAGGAAAATACTTCTTTTGAAATAACGTGAAAACTCTTGCAGACAGGTATACGGTACTTAATACAAATTGCCCTTATTTTTAACGTTAAATAATAGTAAGGTAGGTATATACAAATATTTCCAAATTTTTCTGGTGAATAGTTCTTCAAATATAGATCGCTGACATTCGTCGTGCGACACCCTGTATGTTGATTATTAGTTACAATATAGGTGCATGTAAGTGGTTTTGTTTTATACCATTAGGAACGTGAATTTATTTATTTCACGTATCTTGATGTTTTGTATTTACTGTTTGTGTTATATGATATGTGGAAACGACATAACACGCAAAATATAGTAGTGAGGAATGTGGAATATAATTTCAGCTAATCGAAAGTTACTATACATCTAAATGTGAAATTATTTGTCATATTAGAAGATAATTACATCAGCAAAAATTGGAATAAAATGGTAAGACTATTAAACGGAGCAGGAAATCTATCTATGTGCAACAAAATAGAAGAAGGTAATAGATTCCACATATATTTCTTAATATTATGTGGATTGGACTTGTACGATACAGGCTTATGGTGCCACGTACTTTATCCGAGTTCAAGGGTAATAGTATGTAGGACAAATATGTAGTAAATACAAAGTATGTCAGCAGATCATTATGATGACACGATTTTCAGATAGAATTTTGTACTGGTATCAATTAATAATCCCATCGATGAGTGGCGAAGTCTGCAAAACAGAGAAAATGGGCCGACTGATTGAACAAAAAAACAAATTTGCAAAAATTGGCAGATATTTTGCATATCAAAGTTAAAGCTGAAGATTTTGAATTTAAGTAGTTTATTATTTTTGCAATAGAAAACAAAATATTGTTGTTTTCTATAAACCTAAAGATATACAAATGCGTCTATCATAGAAAATTATTAATACATTTACATAATACCTCCAATTTTGTTCTTTTTTTATATTCGATCTTGAGCTTTTTCTTGCAATTCTTGCTTTGAAATTGCTCTTGATATATGTATCTTATAAGTGCTTACAGCCTCAATTTCTATCATCGTAAAAATTATAAAATTGTGGTATAGAGTTATGAAAGAATGTGACCTAAAATTTTTCACAGAATAAGCAAACTTGTAGATTAACCTATAGGACGCTATTTGCTCAGAATACCACCATAGATTCGAAAACAAAAAAAAAACATGCTTTCTACCAGTCACGGTATAATAACATTTTTGATAAAAACAATTATGGGAAACTGTTTTTGTATAATTTTTTGGCACTCGACTGTGTATATATTAGAACCATAAAATTTTATGATTGTATTCTTATAGCTGAATGTGAACAGAAATCGAATAAAATCTATAAATAGCACAAACAAACCCAGCAATTTTTTTATAAACCTACAATTTGTATATAATGCAAGGTTTATACCGTTCAATTTTCAATACGAACGCTCTCTTCAAAATTCAGACCACACACGATCGTTTGAAAACTTTTCCCAAATCATTTCGCAATAGATAACTCGAACATCAAATCGCCGGTAGGCCCATTACTCAGCGAAGATGAAACACGGGCATTGTGCAAAATTCATCCCCAACTCCGAAAACCTACAGGACCATCGATCGTATCTCCGACACAAAGCGAATAAATAGATGCGACCATGGTTATTATTGCTACACGCATGCCGTATGCGAAAACGGCGCTCTCATCTCCTCAACACTAAAACTTATTTCCGGATCTTGGATGTTACTCGTATGGGGTGATTTTTCAATTGCATTTTTAGGGGTGGTTAGTTTATGCGGTCTGTTCGCAAAGGGATGATACAGACGGCCCGCTGCGAACGCTAACTATCGTGTCAGTTCGGTTGAATGTAACCCCCGGGGTGTGGCTTCGTACTTCGTACGGGGTACTTAGCAAGTGGCAACTCTTGGAATAAATACGATTTGTAGAATGGTTTAGTAGTCAGTGATTTGAGGATAAGCAAAACATTGCTGTTGGACTACATAGCAACCGTTCGGAAGATTATATTTTTCACTTCCAGTTTCAAAGCTGTTATATATTAATTAATAATTATTTATGTATATCTAGTAAAGCTTTATTAAACCGATGAAAGGCACAAAGTGGGTTAATAGCGAAAAAACTTGCGGCTTTAGGAATTACAGCTTAGGAATAGTTATTGTAAGTACAAAAATCTATGTATATATTGAGCCTAGTCGAAGTTGTCGACAAACTACTGCCAACAACTAAATAGTGTTGCTGTGTCAAGATTAAATTCGGCAATTTACGTATTAATTAATACAAAAAAATATGTGATCATTAGAGACCGGATTATATGCAAAGAAAAACTGGAATATATGCGCATATATATGCATCGATTTTTGAAAAAATATGCATAAACCTGGGGCATATATGCAAAAAAATTGCGACAATATGCAAAATTTTTACATTGCAAAATTTAAACATTAACTTTATTGTACAATTTTTTTTCACAACATATTTCTAAAACAATTTATAATTAAATGTTTTTCAAAATTGAGTAAAAGAAAGTTTTGTCTTCTATCAGAATACATATGTTTCGAAATAGAAAAGCTTCTTTCAACATCCACAGATGTAATTGGTGCATTTTTTAACTTTGCAATACATTCTAAACTAAAATTAAAGTCGAAATCGTTTACTGTTTCACCTTCCAAAATTTTCTTAACCTTCTTCAATTTCAAATACCCCGCATTTTTATTTATCACTTTTTACTTACATAGCATATCAAATTCTTCTACTATTCCGACTGATTCCGAGAGCGATATCCCTTGCGTTTCTAGTTTACGAATGGAACTTGAAACAAAGCTATAATTTGACCTAATATACAAAAGCTTTGTAGCAATTCTGTTGATGTTACTATGTTTTTACAGTTTTCTAGAGCAATGCAGTCAGCAGTGATTTCAAGAATTACATTTTTTATTCCTTCAAAATTATCGGCGAAAGAAATTGTAGCCTCTAACCATGTACCCCATCTCGTACTAATCGGTTCAGGAGGCAACTTAACACCGGGAAGTCGCTCCTTATAAAATTGGATTCGTAAAGGTGCTTTTAAAAATACTTTTTTGACATTGCTAATTAAATCATTAATCAAAGGGAATTGATTCCTAATGTCTTCGGCTACACGATTGAACCCATGAGCTAAACAAGTGGTATGAATAATGTTACTATAAAAATTTTGCGCGGCTTTTATCATGTATGGTGCAGCGTCGGACAACATTAGTAATTTTTTTTTACAAGGTATACTTCCAGGTAAAAAGAAATTTGATAAACCTTCTTGAACGAATTGGGCAATTGTCACATTATTTGTTTTTTGAAGCTCTTTACAATAAATTATATATGATTTACCTACAATATCTTCATCAAGAATTCCTATTAACAAATAGGCAATATAACGGCCACACTTATCCGTACTTTCATTTACCATGATATAAATAAAATTATTCCCTACCAATTGTTGAATTTCTGCTATTGTTTGCTGGTAACAGGATGTGACATAATTTTTTCGTAAGGTACTTTCGTCAGGTATATTATGTTTGCAATATTTTTGCAGAAATGATTTCAAATTAACATTGTTTAATCTTGCTAATGGTATGTTAGACGAAATTAATACGTTACACAGGTCCGTATTATATTCTTCTTGTTCTGAGTTTCGTGAAGTTGATGCTACACATTGACGTATAGATTGCTGCACACATGCGGATCGCTTTAGTTTTTCACATTTTCCAATATGTGATGGAGTTTTAGCGTGTTGATCAATCAGGTATTTTCTCTCAGAAGACACCTACAACAACAATTGTCATTTTATGTCAAAAATTAAAGAATTTAAAAGCAATTGCAAAGCTTTTAGTAAAATTAAACTTACCAGTTTACTGCAGGCTCGACAAAATATTTTGTCGCCATCCTTTATCAGTTCAGCATATGGCTTAATCCATAAAGAAATTTTGTTCGCTATACTCATTGTATGTACGCACAGTATTTAAAAACGTAACACAATTACATGCTGTTTCGCTCAAAGATATTCAATGAATGAATAGTTTATTTGGGAATTAATAATAATAAAACGTATTTACCATACCCCTGCTATTCTGCTAGGCAAAATTAAACACGTGCTGTTCTTGGAAAAAAGTATTAGAGAAACCAATGTAAAAAATTTATCGTTCTGAGAATTGTCGGTTGTCGATCTACATTAGGAATTACTAGGAATTTTTACTAATAGAAAGGATAAGAAAGAGCTTAAATATGCAATATATGCAACTTTCGTAAAAATATGCATATAAATGCCTCAATATGCAATATAAGCAAATACCAAATTAGCGCTAATTAACTTCAGTTAGTGTAATACGTCTACATATAGACTATAATTAAAGATATGCAAAAATAAAATATATGCACTTTGCATATAATCCGGTCTCTAGTAATCATCCTTCATCATTAAAAATGTTATATCATGTCATCATCATCATATACTTTGGTACACATTTAAATTATGGTTTGCTTTTTTGGGGAGCTGATGTGAACACAGCAAACAAACAACTCCTATTACATATTACAAAAAAAAGCGATCCATGTAATGAATAACTTATCGTCTAGAGAATCTTGTGGAGAATATTTTAAAAGTATGGGTATCCCAACCATATATAATTTATACATGCAAACTGTATCAGTATGTGTGCATATGACAATAAAAGTAAATTTCTTACAAACAATTTCATGAATATGATACAAGAAATCCACATTTCGTTCGCTGTGACCTGGACTAATTGTAAGTCAAGTAAATTTTATAAATCACACATATTTAATGGCATGAACATTTATAACTCTTTATCTGATACTTTGAAAGAAACTTTCATCGTTTGCTTTAAATCGCAGTTAAAGAAATTTTTAAGCACTTACTGTTTCTATTAACCAGATGACCTTTTTTTTTTGAATAGCATTAAACAATATTAGAATTTCCCATCCTTATAACCGCGTAGGGGACCCCTCAGCATACTCGTTTGTGTTTTTATTTTCTTGATGGTGTTTAAATTAACTTTATGTACTTTCATTTTTATATTTATGCTGTATTTTTATATATCATTTATATTTTTCAACATTTTCATTAAAAATAAAAAAAATACTTTTCCATTCTTAAATCTACAAATTCGGCCAATTTGACGAAAATTCAGTGTTTTTAATAGCGCGTTGGGAAAATACTCGCATTACTAATGCTCTACTAATCACTAATCAAAACTTCCGCCTAATTTATTTGTAATGGACCATAAAGGTTAGAATTTAAGGGCCCTAGTTCTGAATTAATTCAAAAGTGTTTGTTTTTATAAAGCATCTACCAGAATAAGGTAATCAAAAATGCCCCGAAAGATAATCGAATGTATTATGTATGAGTTATTAGTTCTTCATAAAAGAAATATTTATACCGAGTTTCAGCTAGGTATATTTTTTGCCAAGGCCATACTAAATCAAAATATAATTTCCGTTAAAAATTCATTTCTTTTCTATTATTGATTGGATTGCTTTGACAAAAATTACAGTTATTATATTTACCAATGCCCATCGGTTGAGCTTTTCTGAGATATTTATGTCATTTTTTAATGATGCTATTGGTATACTACTTTCATATTTTCGCTGAAACACAGTCTTAGACTTATTATTGACCTCTAATTTTTTTAACATGTTTGTTTAGACCGCTACCGGAAAGTTCTCAGAAAACAATTAACATAAATAGTAATTCACAGAAAACTAATTCACATAAATAACAATTCACAGAATGGAAAGATTATCGAAGCGCAATTCACAGCCAAATATATATATTTGTGTTCGGAAGTGCAAATCATTAAATAGTAACACTAGCATTATAATGACGTTTGTTGTAATACGAGTACCAATTTGAATGATTCAATGTACGAGTATTAGAACAATCATATTGTAATACGTGCTTTTCATATTTTTTTTTTGTTCTATTTCCTATTAATTACCCTTATTTATTATTTAAAATGGCATTTCCTATCCATGCAGGGAATTTTTCGTTCTCATGTTTGACACAATTCACAGGTCTATATGAAAATGTCAAACCACGAGCTGAGGTTTATGATACTGTTTTTCGGTAGAACAGTTACATTTCGTAAGTGATGCACTTCGGTGAATATGTTTTTCTGTGAATAGTGCTGCGGTAATCTTTCTATTCTGTGAATTGTTCTTTATGTGAATTGGTTTTCTGTGGACTTTGCTAGACACACAAATATTTGATCACTCTACGCTACATCAGATTTGATGAATTCGACAAAATTGTTTCGGGAACGCGCAGGTTCCTATTATCAACCGAAGACCGAATGGATTCCGTAAAAATAAGAAAGACCTATTACCTAAACATGCACTGCCATCTCTCTCTAAAAAGGAAACATATTTAAAAGCACTTTTTCTACGCCTACTTGACCTTTCGAAATACCAGGAATTAGCGATCAATGTGAATCTTTTCTTTTTTACACTCATAAATATATCAAACTGGAGTGCTGCGGAGGAGTCGCTTCCCTATTCAATAAATTATTTGACTGTTTTTCATATATATAGTCTCGTATGCGCCTAACTCTTTCGGTGATGGTATATTTTTCACTAATTCAAGGTTTTCTATGTCGATTTGTGGTGCGCACAACGCTAAATGATTCAAGTCTACCATATCGATAACATACTATGTGCTCTTTGAATCTGGTTCCAATCGAACGCTTTGTTTGTCTAATATAAATTTATCTATTATCACAAATGGCCGTTCTATACACGTCTATTTTTGTCTTATTTTTATATTTTATTACTAACTCATATAGGAAAGCAATCTTGTTAATTGTTTGTTTCTTTTCTTGGGTAAATTTAATAGAGGGCAATTTTAAATGTAACTGTTCAAAATAAGTAATGATGGAGCACTTAATTATATAAAAATACAAAAAATGTCGTCGAAATCCGCAAAAAATATACTAAAGCATTCTTAAGATCATCAGTTTTAAATTTACCCATAAAGCTGGTTTTTTGGTAAAAGGTACCATTGATTTAGAAAAAATGTCTCGTGCAAAGTTTGCCAAAGAAATCAAACTATTTACTTCTTCGTTGCCTAACTGGTTACCTTCTAAGAATTTTCTAAGTAACTAAAGTAATATCAACGGGTATGCAAAGAAACAGTGAACTCATATTGAATGAAATTAAAACTTTACTATCATTAAACCCAATGTCTTTAATCTTCTCAATAAACGCGTGTGAATTTGTTTTGATTTTTTTTTAATTTAACCCAGTGCATATTTTTAAGTATACCGAAAGATCATGTAATTGAAATGTAAAAGTCACCAAATCCTCAAAGTTACGGTAGCTGTCACGTAAATATAAATAAACAATGAGAATAAAAATATTTCACACAAAGAAAGCTTACTTGCATAAAAAACAGTAACTATACTTTCTTTGAAGCCATCAAATTATTATGTTTAAGAAAGTGATTTTATCCAAATAAATTATCTAGTTAGCAAAAAAGAAAAATATTTGGAAAGTGAGTAATAACACAAAATTTCTTTTCTAATTAATCTTTTATTAAATATTGCTACAAGTTGCAGCTTAGGTTATCATCAGGTATAAGTGTCGATCCGAATAAAAACACAAAAAAATTAGGTCGATAATATTTAACTTTAGACATTCAGCTAATAAATAACATCTGAAACTTTTTGTATGAAGATTTAGTCATTGAAAATTCACTATTGTCTAGGAGGATGATACGTTGAAACTTCATTACAAAGTACACTTGATAAAATCTTTGTAAAACTACAACGATAGTTCCTCACGTTATTTTTATCACCTCTGAAATTAATTCTGCAGCAAATATCCAAGGATATCCAACGATAATTCTGAAATAATAATTGAAAAGATACTTTCGCAATTTTATCGAAAACGGGGTCATCGATAAAATATTGTAACTAGCTCGCATTTTATGCGATGAGTAATTTCAATTATTAGCGCGTCACGTGATTCAGGCATTGAAACATTTCGTTTATTAATTGCCTTCATTAAAAAACTTGTTGATTAAATAGCTGTTAACACACGATTGTGCAAATCATGAGATGATTTGACTAAAAAGACTAGGTGTGGGTATTTAAAACGATATTGCAAAATATAAGGTTAACTAATTGTAAGAAATTAGAGTAAAAGAGTCCGACATGATTGTCTATCGAAGGATCTCAATCCTGTTGGACTCTGCTAGCGTCGCAATAGTTAGAATCAATGTAATACCAGAAGCCCTTTGATAATTTTAGATATCGTTAGTGTTATAGAAAAACAATGAACAAGATATCAATGTGGAGTTATTTTGGATCAAGGCAACATCAGCCCGAACGAAGTCGTTGATGAATTGAAGAAACAAATTGTTTGTAAACATCTCAGGGTTAGTTTAATTATGCGAATTCATAATTTACAGGTGGACTCATAAACCCAAAAATGACACACTTTGCCCAAATACAGCCGGATGCATATATTAATAAATTTAATACAGCGATTGTAATGTATCTAAACACTATCTTTTCACCATTGTTAGACTAACATTTGGACATGGTAGATATCTGATGCATCTTCTTAGAAGAGAAATTGTTTGATGATGAGCTTTGCGCGTATGGAGATATATATGTATGAATCATATTTTGTTTACGTGCTACACTACGACAGCATTGTTGAGTTTTATAAAAAAATCCCCTTGTCCATTAGTATTGTCAAGCGTTAATAGCATAGAAATTTGGGATTTAATCGTTTACAGTTTATGTCGAATAAAGGTTAGGCTGTACTTAATATTATGTAAGCCTAGGCAACACTTTGATTATTCGCTTTGTTTTTTACCTGTGTAGAACTTACCTTCTTACCGCTGGTTATACAGCGTCTGTTAATAAAGTTGCCTAGATAGATCCCTAGGCCCTTTTACTAAATCCTTTTAAGTTTTGAAAAAGCTACAGTACATTTACTACAATATATAGTGCGTCCACAGACGGAGTTGATAATAAGTTTGAAGGAAATAAAATTTTTGAATTGAAATTCGATATTTGGAAAATATGTCGTGCTTGGTCCGAAACTTATTTTTCGTTAGCTATTGATTTTTTAAAATCCAGTAGACTTTTACTGAGTTAAAACTGTTTTCCTTCCAGGTAAATAAATGAAAATAATGGAAAGGTATGATTTTATGCAAAGTTTCAGAGCCATCGGCGTACTTGATAAAATCCATTGTTTGTCCATTTCTTTACAGATAAGATACTATTTGCGTTCACAGTACGCCAATTTGTTTTACCAAGAAAAATTGGCCAAGATAAAAAGTTATAGAGTTATGCAAATATTTAGGCTGATCGGGCTACTTTATAATAATGATGGAATTAATAATAGGAGGGAAAACTAGATTAGAAGGCAGAAGACCTTTTTATACAAATTTCGTGTAAAATAATAAATAATGGTACTTTTTCTTGTAAAATAATTCTTGTATTATTTTACTTTCATAACACCCTGATCTAAGATTTTCATATGATCGTATGCTGGCTGTAAATTACTGTAAATAATAGATAATAATGTAGTTTTAACTCCTATCATCAACCTTATCATGATTATCAAAGTTCAATCAGCCCAAAAGTTTGCATAACTCTATAACTTTTTGCCCTAAGCATCTTTTCTTAATAACATAGTGGCGTTCTGTGAATACAAGCAGTATTTTATCTAAGTAGACTGAATATTAGTACACCGATATAACTTTTCATTCTGAACAACATTTTTTAATAATATTTTAGCATACTATGAATGGAAAACGTACTTGCCTGAAACGAAAACACTTTTGACTCAACTACAAAGGCCTACTAAAATTTGTGTATATTAATCTAACTAAGCAAAATTAATTAACACAAAAAGTAAGAAAGCGACTTAGCCTAAGTGTCCCGTCCGTCTGTCCACTTCCGGAAAAGTAATGTGGTAAGGGAAAAATCATGAACTGGCATAAACAGAAAGCAAAAATCAAACATTTTTGGTCTGTTATACCTATTGTCAATTCCATCTGCGGACACACTATATTTACCAAATTTAAATTTTATACTCTCTGTATGTAAGTATGGATCGCTCTGTATTTGATTCAGCAATAAATAAAAAAAACGGCTTAGTGAGCAAGTCGTATTAGTCACTGGTTTATAACATTTTACTTAAAGCAATGTTTCGACAAACATATGTCTTTTTCAAGCTACAATGATAAATAATTAGTATTACAAATATGAATAAAAGGTATTACGAAGGCATACTTAAACTTCTGCTTTTATTTTATTCATATTTTTAATACTAATTATTTATCATTGTAGCTTGAAAAAGACATATGTTTGTCGAAACGTCGCTTTAAGTAAAATGTTATAAACCAGTGACTAATACGACTTGCTCATTAAACCGTTGTTTTATTTATTGTTCAATACTGTCTGTATGCTTAAATAATTAGCTATCAATGGCGATTAGCAGACGTGTTTCGCCTTATCAAGATTTGTCAGTGCTACCGGACGGTGGATTAATTTGAGGTCTATACATATTAGGGTGATTGTTAAAAAAATAAAGGTTGATATATTTATTACAGGATCCTCCAGTTATCGGCCCTAAAGTTTGTAAAAGAGTTATTTATTTTCTAACTTTAGAATTTTTTCTATAGGAATGCACGAATAAAGTGAACTGAAGCTATTACATCTGTGTAAGCAATATTTAGATCAATTTTATTTGTTTCAAATTTATTAACAGATTTTTGGGTATAAAATCAACCACCTTTCAATTACACGAAAAAAATGTACTTACAGCATCTGAGTCATCATGAAATGGTTATTAGAGTTGCTCCAAAATGGAAAATAATTTATTTAAACGATTATAAAACCTAAATAAGTCTTCAAATTCATTAAAGAATTGCAAACGGTTGATTCATCGTCTGGTACGAATGTTTGACATATGTTCCGTGGCATCCAGTGGTATTTAACCAAATATCTTGTTGATAATAATCTTTAGTAGGTTTATCCTGTAGTCCAGTGTAAGTTTAATTAATAAAATGTTTTTTATTTTCTATTCTAGTAAGATTATGTAAAGGCTAGATTGGCCTACTCAAAAATACTAGACCTCTTTTTAAGAAAATTAATCAATAAATAATTTTTTTGGAACTTTTGATCGATTTGTTGATATGTTCTAGTAGTATATTATGTATTTATTGTGAAAGTTAGAACATCTGCGACTTATTTTTAATAGATTTGGCAGCGCTTATTTTTAAATCTTTATGAACCCTGTCATCAAATAACAAAAAAATAACGCGCTCTTTCCCTGAAAATTTTAGATGTTACACTTTTCGTGGTTTGCGTTACCAGTCAAGACTGAATGTTTTTTTTCCTTATATATTAATATCCTATAATGTACGTATCGGAATAAATACACCAAGTGTTCCCGCTAGATAGTGAATAAAAATATAATGAGCCAGAATGCAAATATTTGGGCTACGTCGTTTGTTTTTAAAATGTATTTATTTTGAAACCACAAAAATTATGCCAAATTGCACACATCATCACCTAAATTAACCGAGCCAGCTGTGAGAAGTCAGATATTAAAATATTTGAACGTGTTTTGTCATTCGTGTGTTTTCCCTTTTGTTGTAATTGTTCTTTCTTATGAAAATAAATACAGTTTTGGTAGTATATTGTTTTTCCCCGTTACAAAATCTATTTACTTAAAAGTATATATTGTTTTTATTAAAGGTCTCAAATTAGAGAGAAAATAAGAGGTGAATCGCGTATTTTACGTCTAACTATACTGCAGTTGTTGATCAAGAATGAATTTATACGTTCGAAATGTTTGTATGAGTATGCAAATATTGTTTCCATTTTACGTTCCCTATTTTCAGCGTATAGTGCAAACAGAACAGAGGATACAATACGACAACAGATATTAAATTAAGTCAATAAAAGAATTCGTTGCTCTATCAGCGGTATCATGTATCGTACTCAATTATATGGACTTCGTATATGATCGGTTGCTCATAATTGTACTTTGCACAAGGTAAGTTTATTTCGTTCCTATTATTAATAATTTCGCTGATGTATTGATTGAGTTAAACAAGGTTCGTTGTAGTTGATTTGGCCAGTATAAATCGATTAAAGGAGAGGTTATCTATCAAGTATTTTAAAACTTTGTCATTAATTGCTTATTAGTGCTTTTGATAAATATTTTGAATGAATTTTTAGCTAATAATACAATTTTCGTTTTGGGTATGTGATTGTGAGTGTTACGCATAACACTTTTCCATATTAGGTTGCATTAAAATGCTCATTTTTTGTTGGGAACAATCAAGAAGTACTGGGTATGTATTTCGCAAAAGTATACAACGATCTTCACTGCTGTTAATTAATTAATCTCGTTGCTTGGAATTTATACATATTGTTGGAACCTAACAACAGGGATATCTGTCTAATTGAAAAACGGAAAATTTTAAACTTCTATATACGTTTGTAATAATTTGTGGTTGTAAACAACAATATAAATTCCTGTAAACGTTCTAATGATAAATGTAAATATGCATGACAACTGTTTGGAATTGTTTTTGTTAACAGGATAAGCGCAAATTAATACGTATACTACAAACGCGCTTGCGATTGTAGTTATCGAACTTGAACTAGTTGTTCGCATTCTGTTATGCAGTGAGAATAAAATATAAGGTAGTAAACCTATGTACGTACACAATTATGTTAGTAGACGCTAATAATTAACATAATTACTATTCTGCAGATTAAAAATAGTGCAGCTGATCTACCCGTGGGAGTGATTTGCATTACACAATTCAATTGTTTTAATTTGTGTTGTGAGAGGTAACTAAGAAATATTTGTATTTGTAAAAGTATCCATAAAAGCAAATAAAGAGCGTGCACAAACGAATTATTAATAAAAAGAATTTTACAATATTTATGCAACCTAAATATTATCTAAGCGTTACACATGGAATTAAACCAGTACGTTTTTTTTTTTTATAATTGTAATAAACAAAGCTTTATGTATGAAAAAAAAGCATTGCTCGCCTAGTATTTTGCTTAATAATTCTTCAATATGCTTTTTATTTACAGATACCTATCCTTCTATGCTTGATAATATTTGTAAATACAATACTCTTCCCTAGATGGCAAAATACTTGTAAATAAGTCTCAGATTCATCACTCCAGGTCACGCGCATAAGTAATCTTGCCTTTATAAACCAATGAGTTGTGTGTGAGTGAGCTGCACGTGATGTTCTTTTAATCATTTAATGTACTGCTTCCTTTTATATCAATAAAGATTATGTAAACATCGATAACATGCACAATTTATTGTTTGATGACAGATTACAACATCAAGGAGCATAAGATCTCTTATTTAGGGTGAGTCCACTTATTTGGAACATTTAAATCAACAAATACTATTTAGTGTATTTTGGTTCATTACATTTCAAATTTTAAATAAAAGCAATATTCAAATCTCCCGCTATTCTATATGGTAAATTTCGCTCACATCTACCATATACAGTGAGGTCGTAAATGGTCCCCCCCCTTTCCCCCTGATAACTTTTGAATGGTATGAGATAGAGCAATGAAACAAAAACCAAGTGAAATTAGAGATAATTTGTGATTTTTTGCCTATAGAGATACGCACATGGCTTCTGATGTAAAATAGAGGGCGTAGCTATCTTTAAAATTTTAAATAGGAAGTAATTTCATTTAGAAGCTCATTTGGAAGATATTTCTACTACTTTTATGGCAATGCAAACAGTTTTACGATTTTCGAAATTTTTACCAACTTATCCAAGATTAATAATTGGAGTACTTACGTTACTTTTTCTATAGCCCTCGTATAAATATTGTGGTTTTATGTGACTTAGGAAGCGATTGCTGTAAAATATGACATATTTTACAATATGACGTTTTTGCAAAATTTAGCAAAAGTGTCTTATCTGTCAGTGTATGTGTCATGTGTGTGGTGTCTATGTTACAGATTACTGTAATTACAGGTTTCTGTACACTATATCCAAAAAGCGAATACGAGGGCTATAGAAAAAGTAACGTAAGTACTCCAATTATTAATCTTGGATAAGTTGGTAAAAATTTCGAAAATCGTAAAATTGTTTGCATTGCCATAAAAGTAATAGAAATATCTTCCAAATGAGCTTCTAAATGAAATTACTTCCTATTTAAAATTTGAAAGATAGCTACGCCCTCTATTTTACATCAGAAGCCATGTGCGTATCTCTATAGGCAAAAAATCACAAATTATCCCTAATTTCACTTGGTTTTTGTTTCATTGCTCTATCTCATACCATTCAAAAGTTATCAGGGGGGAGGGACCATTTACGACCTCATTGTATATTAAAATTTTAATTGAAACTGTTCATTATAATTTTCATAATAGATAACCTTAAGTTTACGAAATGCAAGATATTTATCACAAGAAATTTAATTCAATCTTCTCGCTGCGACACACCAAAGATGTTGATGAAAAGATCCGTATAAAAAATACAACGCCGGTATCAGGGTCAAAAGCTCATTCCAAGCATCCAAGGTATACCGCGATACTCAGAACAGAAAAAACAAACACAATTCACAAGAGAAAAGGTAGATTAATTCAGCGAATTTCTTCTAATGATGAAAAACCTTGACGTTTCTTCTATATATTCATTCAGGCCAGTGGTATATACAACAATCCACATTGGAGTTCCCTTCGATTTCCAAAAAAATACGGAAATATGATTTAATTAATTTGAATTGACCAAAATGTAAAACAATTTTTAAAGAAGATTTCTTATCAACAACCACCTCGTCTCCATGGAGCCCTAGTCATTTATTTTAGTACGAGCTAGATTGAATATTCACCCCTGAATAAGTATGGATACCAAGAAAACTAAATTAAAATATGCAGTTACTGTACAATGAACATATACACCTAATAACCACCGCTACGATGCAAATGAATTAATACCCAATATATACTGGATTTACAAATAGCTATGTACACAAAATAATATATACATTTACTGTGAACACAATTTACCGTACGTAGCACAACAAAATATATATAGTATATAATTCTGTCGCATGATTACAGTGTTATATAAATTCAATGACAGTTCTTTGTTTTACCATTTTTTGTAGGAATATTATTATCACAGTACATATTTGTTATGACTTGGTATTTAGGCTGTTTCTATAGTCGTTGATCTATGGGATGGGACTGCGTAAACATCAACTCGCACTCTAAAGACTCGTACACACCGGACTACAAAGGCGAATGTAATTGTAATGTACGGTAAATGTAATCTATGTGGATACGTATTCCCTGTTACAACGACCAATACAGCCATACTCGCTGATGATCGCGAGTTATTGATTTTCAGACATCAAATGAACAATTTATTATAGTGTGAATGGAAATTGTAGGCGAGGTAGGCCGAGATATGCTCGCGAATAGGTATGAATGGGACGATAAAAAAAATATTGATGCTAATACAGTTATTAATATCGAACACAACGGCTACTCTTTTTAGGCATGATATTCCTTATATTTATTTTTAAACCATTAAATCAAACTTTTGGTTAGTGACCATTTTTTATTGTTAGTTATTCATTTTTTTTTAATTATTGCCTTATATATTTTCTTTTACTTTACATTTCGATGACTATTTATGATTATGATTGTTATGGCTATTATATGACTAGTGAAAGCGAAAATGACAATTTTGGATTTATTTTTAACGTTTGTAGGCATACATTTAGCATATGAGGATTTTTTTTCGATTTTTCTATCCATATAGTAATGATATTTCCAAAATTATTTAGTATTTTTGATATTGAAACTAATAAAAATTTTTGGAATTTGATAAGTATAATATTTACTTGATTTACATTGGACAAATTCATGCAGTTATTGTTTCTATGACAATTTCTATAGAGGTGAAATACAAATACATACACATACATTTAATATTATGGTATGATACAATGTAAGCATATATTGCTTTCGTTGGCTGATAATGGAATAGCCGTAGAAGTTCGTTGGTGTTCGGAGAGCACTGTGGAAACGAGGTGCTTGCTCTTGGTTGTATGGTCAAACTTAAACTGGTCTCCATTACATTCCAGTTAGCTTACAATTACATTCCAAATACATTACAATCACATTACAATCACATTACAATCACATTACAGTCACATTACAATCACATTACAATCACATTACAAAGACATTACAATTACATTTGCGCTCGTCCTCTTATGCATACAAGCTATTGTAAACGTTACGAGTATAACGTATGGCCAAAAATTTCACGTCGTAAATTACAATATTTGTTGACGTAAAAGGTTCAAAGTATGTGCAAACATCTAGAACAAATTTAACAGTTTTATTTCCTTAAAAATACATGACCTTTATATATAAACTCCACAGAGATTCTCCATTTATTTGCACAGCATTTATTATTTCAAGTTATTGTTATTTCTCTAATACTATCTCACCGGTAAAAGTAGATAACTTTTTAGATAAAAAAATATTTGCCTCTAACATCATGCTATATATTTTTATTGATTTTTCTAGGGCTGACCTAAATTTTATTCCGGAACCAATAGATGAAAAACATTCCTCGTAGACCCAACTCGGATAAAGTAAACAATAACATTCTATTGTTACCAGTTTTGATCGCTTGACAGAAAACTTGGCGAAGTATATTCGTGTAATTGATTTAGCCTTGTTGAAGGATATAGTGCGGTCACTTTTTTCAAGTTCGATCGATTTTTAAAGTACTTATATATACATTTGAAAATCTATCTCTGGTTAGACATTCTTCCTGTGGTCTTTGTTATGTTTTCTTTTGAGAAATATGTGATTGTCCATATAAAATAGTTGAAGAAATGTCATTTTAATCCATCGCTAAATGTAAATAAATCTACCCGTTATTATTTTATTTCCTTTTCATTTACAGTATGATATTAATTTATTATATGAAGAGTTGAAGTGGATTTCTGTCGATTCTACAAATCCTTTAAAGTAATAAAGAAGGAAAAAATAAGGCTGTGGTATCGTCTTTTGGGGTCGAGATAGAGAATTTTCAGAGGCGAACAAATCATAATAACATTTCCCTTCACCAACTTTTCGCCAGTTCTATGTAATTTATCTTGTACCGAAGATTCCTGATTTAGAAGGGCGGTCGTTTTTCATTCGCAATAACTGTTTCTCTTCGTTGAAATGGTGCAAATTTGTTTGGGACGTCGCGGAAAGAATACAATGCGTAAGCAACTCAACTGGAATTTGCCTGTTCGCTGTAGAAATTAATCAGTTAAAACTATATTTTTGTAATTTTTTAGAAAGAATTATCCACGAGTACCTTATTAAATAATAAATATAAACTTTTATTCTCTAATTTCTCTAGATTTATATATTATACCTATTCTTCAGCTTAATGATATATTGAAATATATTAGATGGCTAAAAGCTTAGAAATATTTTTTTTAATTTACTGATTATGATGAAAGAATTCTATAAGCCAATTAATTAATAGGTTTTTGTCTTTCTAAAAATGAACTCTACATTTGATGAAGTGCTGAATTAAGTAAAACAAGATGACGATTTGCCACACATGAGCTGTTCAGCATTGTACAAATTTATTAAATTGCTATACTTCAAGTTCAGTGCTGATGGTCTAATTAATAGCTATGTCACAAATCTTGAGTATTGGTACTTAGATTTATATTTTACATACTTTGATATGTTAGAATAGGTATAATTATTGTTGCAGGTACATCAAAAAAGGTCGAAAAAGTGTTTTGATAGAACGTGATGATATAATTCAGAAGGAGAAGAAGGTATTTGTTGACAATAAAAAATTATTGTCGTTAAAATCGGCAATTTATTATTTGGACGAAACACGGCCAAACAAAGATCATACCAAACAAGCAATTTGGGTAGATAATAATGTAAAAAGTCGACGGCAAACGTTTAATGAAGGACTGACTACATCCTTACGTAAACCTGCAGAAAAGAAAGACGTTTCATTATTTTGCACATAGGATCTGAGGCTGGTTTTGTGGTGAATGGCTAAATGCTTTTTGAAAGTAAGAAAACAACCGATTATCATGAAGTAATGAATGCCAAAGTGTTTGGAATATTGTTTCATCAAATATTGACAGTTCTACCAAACAACACAGTTATTGTTCGATCTGAACTTCTTCATTTAATTCGCTTTAATAAAGACCAATATAATACACATGTGACAAAAGAGATGACAAAAGTTGGAACAAAATTGTGTTAAGGTTACCACCTTTTCACTACGAACTCAAGCCAATTGAATTAGGGTGGGCTCAAATAAAAAATGAAGTGGCAGCTAAAACTGGCCTCCTTCAAATTAGCAGATGTTAGGGTAGTTTTAAAGAATGTGTAGAACATGTGTTTAAAGAAGAAATAAAAATGTTGAGTTAAGTAGTTCAAGCGGAATGGAAAGTGATAGTGAATAATAATTTTAGATGGTAATGTATTAACATGTATTTAAGGCCTGAGAGTGGGAAGGTTGCCTTGGGCTGTCGAGAGGAGTTAGAGCAATCTTACTTCCAGAAATTAGGTAAAGTATCGGTTATACCCTTATTCAACCCATGTAGAAATTATTTTTAATTTCTTCTTCTCTTGGTTTTTAGGTCATAAATATTGAAAACATGAATGAGTATTACAATGTTTCACTTTATTTCAAAGCTTTTTCAAGTATATAAATATAAAATGTAAAAAGTGTAAATTATAAATAAAATGTTTTTGTTTAATAAATGACAAATTGTTTTGTTTACTAGGATTTTAGGGTAACTACCCTCATTACTCCACCCCCCCCCTCCTGTATACGCGCGTGTTTAATACTTTATTGCGTTCATATCGTGAATAAATTTACGAAAATTGTACCTAAGAATAACAGTATATATTCGTTCATGTTGATATTATTAACAAAATTATTTATTGAACGTATCAAAATATAGTTACCATAACAAATATTACCCATAGACGAATGTACAATGATTTGTTATGGTAATGAAAACTAATCCATTTCACTAATGAATATTGTTATTACCACAGCAAGGAGGTCTGCGTTCCGAGCGAACACACGCACATACGGGTGTCGATAGAAAGTTACTTGATTGCCCGTATAAATCCTCTAGTTGTTCTGGCCGAGTAAGAAAAACACACCCATGTATAAAAACTACATGCGCCCGTAAATCACGTGGAATATTTCAATGCACAGCGATGACGCATATATACATAACTTGTTTGTTCGACACGAACCACAACGCAGCTGTGTTTTCGCAATATTCTACGCATTGGCGGCGTCTTAGATGTAGCTGTTTATTTATATTTGTGCAGCACTCAAATATCTCCGTTCAGGCTTTCATTGAAAAGTAAGAATTGCTAAAATAATTTATATTTTGAATACGTTTTAAGCACTGTAACAAGATAAAATATATAATTGTATTACTTATTTAAATAGGTAATAGTGACATTTTCTTTATTTCTTGTATTTTATTAAAAAAAAAAGATAAAACAAGCAGAAATAAAGAGTCACTAACTATTTAAAATAATAAAACAAAAACTTGGTAAGTCTTTTGATCATTGATTATTGATGATACAATGAGCACCTTGCTCAAGTGCCCGGACATCAAGTGCCCACCCAATGAAATGATCATTGATTAGAAATAATTTACATATTATTAATATCATAACATTGTAATTTTCCACAAAAATACATTTGGAAATGATGGTAACTTTGTTCTATCTAGCGGCACGTTAAATTTAAACGATTATCAAAAAAAAGAGTATTAAATCTTAATAAATCCAATCAACGCCCCTACCTCATGACTTCTATTCAAAATATTGATGCATCTAGGCCAACACCAGGGGAAGCTCCTTTCACTAAATTATGTTAATTATTGTTACTTTTCATTGTAATTTAATAAGTTTTTAAAATTTGTAACCACATAATACTTTCCAAATTTTCCTTTCTAAATATGAAGTTATCTTACATGTGAATACAGAACCTTATATAATATTCTCTACTGACTTCGAAAAAGTATGTAGGTGTACATATGTATGTAGATACATGTGCAAGTTCCTACACTACCTGGTATACCTGGCCTAGGTTAGTTTGTTTATTTTGTTTAGCATATTGCTCTTTTTTTACACTTTTTTATTTTGTAATTTCTTTTGACTGATTCTTTTATCGTTACGATACTTTGAATCAATAAATATTATTATTATTATTATTATTATTACTATAAAAAGGTTTTGTGTAAAATTACATAACCAAACGTTAGCATCTTTGTAACCAACGTTTGGTTATGGAAAATTACAGAAATATTCGGTAATAAAATTTTACATAATCCATCATGTGTTTTGTTTTCCATAATTGGTAATGTAGCAGTACATTGTATATTATGTAGTTTAGGTACTTTTACTAAATCCGTTATGTACTATTACATTATGCGCTTTACTACTGTTTTATTACATTGGAAAATTCCAGCGTAAATCTCGACTTATGTATTTTTAATATGTAATTTGACCAATAGTTGAGTGATGGCTTTCACGACCGTAATCCATGGTAGATATGTCTTCTAGGTATTGTCGCGTATTTTCTTTTTGGCTTAACGTTTCGCTGATCATGTTATCAGAAGTTCTCTAAAGATTTTAAAGGCAGTCTTTAGAAAACTTCTGAAGAAGCTGACAGCATGATCAGCAAAGCGTCAAGCAAAAAAGCATCATGTACTCCAATAAAGCAGATGATCCGTAGAGTTGCAAGACAGTAACAACAGTGCCTGCTTTTCTTATAAAATGTAAAAACTTTTATTTTATCTAAATATGTAGTGGTATAAAATGCGGATGCATCGCAAGGTGGCCCATTTGTTCGCCCGCTTTGTCCGATTTTGTCTCCAAGGAAAATTTGTACAACTATATTAATATGACTTATGTTTTATAAATACATACTAAATTACAATAATACGGTTGATCTGGTTTATGGTAAGGTTTTTTATGGTTTTGGTATTGGTTTTATGGTTATGTATATTACATTATTTGAGGCCCGCGTCGTAATACGTATCTGCTCCGCCGGACAATTGCCCAACTCTAGTTATAATACTTTACCAACCAAAATAAAAACTTAACAATGCTTTTCATTGAAACAAGTTATGAAAAAATGCTTAACTGACTGTTCAAGCCTTTTATTCTGTTGAGAAGTTTTTGGAGAATAATTTTTGAAGATTTACTTACTTTCATCTAGATTTGCTTTCCTTTACTCCTTGCTGTCTGACATATGCAAACACTGTGTGTACTAACATGAATAAAGATAGATATAGATTATATTAGTACTGATACTCGTTAGTACTTACTTTACTATATTATATGAGTAGAAAAAAGGTGAAAAAAACTATGAATACTTAAATAAACTATACGGCTTTATTAACAAGTACTTGAAACGACATAATTCATATACTATCATTTTTAGACTTACCTTATACATGCATTTTAACACTTTGAATAACAAACGCGTCTGGACAGACACGGGTACGATTCATAAGTGACGTTTAATAACACACAATAATGCATATGGCGGTACTTACAGAATTTGTACTGTACATGTGCGACGTTACACAACGTTCTGTGAATTTACTTTTTACCTAGCAGAAGTACTTTGTAAGTTACCACAACACACGAGTGTAACTGTAACTACTAAACATGGCGCTTCCTTACATAACCTATTCAGGAAAATTTTAAATTACATGTGCTGATCTGAAATTCACACATAAGTAGCAATGTAAAATTACCATTATTTTTTTCAGTGTATTCATTTCATTTCAGCATAGACTGCGTGTAAGCAACGCCACCGCTTTCCCGCTTTTCCGAACGCGTTTGTCCGTGCTTTAGTTATTACTTAATCAAAAGCTGTAAGTAATTTTTTTTTTATAACAATGACACATTTCCTTCTGTCGATGAAAATTCACTCAATAAATGTAGATTACTGATATTGCGTCCAGTATTTTTCTCAGTGTTATTGGAGTAAAATTATCTCATAAGGTAATTCTATAGTGGACTGTAAACTAGTTAAATATTGTAATATAAAAACAGTATTTTTTTTTGGAATGTATAATCATTTTACAATATGGAATTTTGCATAGTGTAATGTGATTGTAGTGTAAAATTATCCTTACTTTTTTTTTATATGCGTACGGTTATAGTGTATAAAGGAAGTGTATTTGAGGGAATTTATTATTGTGTATGCGAGCGTGTTAGCTTTTTCTTTTCATTTGTATAACTTCACCCTTTTCAATAATTTCCAACTCTTACTTCAACCGTTCGACATACTGGAAACCTTTCAACATCGTCTATTATCAAGTTTCATTATATAACTGTAACACCGTTTCTTTTCGCTTACCCAACGAAGAGAGCAAAAAAGCCTCCGACACGGAGTGTAACAATGCCTCGATTTTATTCGGCATCTATCGAAGCAGTCGTATAAAAATTTCTAAAGTATTTCTTAAAAGTCCGTGACATCGGCGAATACGTGCGTTACTAAATCATCTATGCGATGGAACGGAACCAACAGACCGCCATTCATCAATACAATACCAGCGTTCCTCTAATTCACATACGCACTTGCGAAAAGTAAGCGACATACACCGAAAATAATAGCACTGCGGTCATTTGCGGTCAATATTATCACATAAATTACCGACAACACGTCTCTATGCCACCCACATCATACGCAGTGGCCGTAAAAATACTACTGTCAGCTTTTCAAAACGAATAATAGGAGAGAAAGGGCGAATGAACTGTCCGGTAGGTGAAGAAACTTGAGTAAATTATATTTGTTGACAGTTCTCTATTTTTGCTGAGGTTTTGTCAATAAATTCATGAAAAATCTCTTCGGTCGAAGTGCTTTCACTGTCTTGATCATATCGTACTAAAGTGTGTAGGATCTACCTATTTTAAGTCAAAATTCTATTAAAGTAGGAATTATACAGGGTATACCAAGGAACCTGGTCATTAGAAGTTTTCGAAGTTTCTTACTATGTTTTTAATTTTAAACTTTCAGGTTAAGAATAACTCATAGCCTTCTGTTGTTCTAAAATATTTCGAATGTTGTATATCATTTAAATAAAACAACACATTATTGCATTTTTGGATTCTACAACAAACTAGATTAGGTTATCCTATATTCATCTTCAACTGTTTTTGAGATTATTTTTAAAAAACCTTAACAAATAATTGAGGAGCAACTGACCAAAACGTATTAAATCCATTTTTTATGATTTTCTAGGGTAAATATAAAAATGTAGTGCTTTTTAGTCAATTTATCATTAGAATAATCCAGTTCGATCCTAACGCATTAAATCCATTAGAAATACCCATAGCGAAATCACTCAGCTACGCAAAACGCATTAATTCCAATATGCGTTTAAACAAAGTGCAATAAATCCAACTCGCCTTGTAATGAAGCCAAAGAACAAAAAATTCCTGTCGGAAGAGTTTGTATTATGTTGTTTTAATTATCTTAGGATGAACATTCGTAAAAAGATGTCGCACTGTGATTTACATTTAGCAGATTAATAAATATTTGTGTTAATAAAATAAGTATTTCACTAAAGTCCTACAGTTTATTGGCCTTAAAAAATACTGTAAACTTAATTACTTTAAGCAAAACGCAATAAACCAAATAAGAAGTACTCAAAAAGGAATAAAATAATTTTATTCCTTTTTGAGTACTCACACTTATCAGGCAAAATGACATAAATCCACATTGTGATTAATCAAACTGCAGTAAATCCACTAAAAAATATACATATTGTTGTGAAAATCGTCAATTTAGGATTAACTAGGAAATATTTCTTTTTAAAACTATTAAATCAATCATTCTGCGCTATATGAAAATCTTAGTTTTTCTTCAAACGTATTTTGCTAGTTTTTTGAGTTTTACTCAAAGCTGCATATTGTGGATTTAATGCGTTTTGGTCAGTTGCTCCTCAATTAGTATGTAATATAATATTAGCTGGATTTCAACGTTTTATATTGTGAATATTTTGTTGTTTATTATATAGAAAATTGTTAAGCTGTGATTGTAAATAGGTACTCATGAAATAGCTTCTAACGTCACCGTAATTTAACCTTTTAGTTACCATTGATCCCACTTGGGATCCATATTTCGTCTCACTGTTTAGCTGTCTAGTTATTGGAAAAAATAGAAAATAAAACCAATGACAAAATAATTTTTTCATAGCATTGAGGTGTGGCATGTAAAAGGTTAATACCGTATCTATTATTAATTATAGATTAATATAACAAGCCATTATAAAAAAAAAGTTAACACTGCACTGACTAATGTAATGATAGTGCTATCAGAAAAGTATCATGAGCAGTTGAAATGATATAACTGTTGTATTTTTTTATCAAACCAGAGTAAACAATTGCCCAACGTTAGCAAGTGAGTAAACAAATAAATACTTGTTAAAAGGTTCATTGACATATGAATCAACTGTTCTAATTTTTAATACACTGAACGAAAAATATACACAAATATAATAAAAAAGTACATTAATTCAATAACTATTTTATCAAAATTCGTCCAACAAACACTTTTATCAATACAAAATATGTGGGTTTATTATATTAATAAATATATAGGTTCACCTATACAATAAAGAAAATTGTTCATATAACGAATTTATTATTCACTTGAATATGAATATAATAAACATAAATTATTGCTTTAAAAATCGGTATACTCTAAAGTGATTAAAGAAGTTTTTGATACAATAAAGTAAGTTCATAATATATAAACTGGATCACCATATTGCTAACCCTGGTATCCACATTGTATGAATTAACTTCTTTATTGCTTATATGAAATTTATACATCCCGTTAATTAATAATAATTGTAGAAACTATGAATTATATAACACCAAATAGGTAGAAAAGGGTGTACATATACATTTATAAATACCTAATTATTTGCAATATTTTTGTTTTGGAATTCTCCTTATCAGTTTTGCATATTCGTAAATTTATTATTATAGGTGTAGCTATAGTAATCTTAAATTATCAATTTTTCCGTCAGAAATTTATTAACTATCTGCTTTTCTAACCGTGATGACGTTCCCGACGATAAATGATAATCGTTTTCTATAAAATACTAAAAAACTACTTTGTATTTAAGTTATGCACATGTTTGAAATGTCTGACTAATGTATCAAGTTCGACAAAATTAGTGTTACACATAAAACAAAACATATTACACGAAAAATGTCAAATATTGGATATCCACTTATTGTTCATTACATATAAAGCTAGGTTAGGTAATTTGAATATCTAATAATAATTACGTATTTAACAAGTTTTCAAGTGGGATTAAGAAATAAAAGAAAAGGGAGCGTACTAAATACCTTAATTTTGCCTGCAATAACACTAAACACACTACTTTTATGAATGCAAACAGATAAAATACGTTGCAGAAAAGATGCATTTATATGCCTGGTTAGAAGGGATTACTTATGTAGAATGTGAATCTGAAGTTCTGAAGAAACAATTTTAACAATTGCGTATGCTATACCTGCAGAGAAAGCGTGTGAAATGATTGGAAACAATTGTTATAAGTTCATTTATTAATACAATTAACTCAGTATTAAAAATACATTATACCTCCTAGAAATAATAACATATTTAATTAAATTAATAACATATTACTTTCGACGGTTCCGGGTGCGTCTAATTTATTGAGAGGAGCAGGAGGTTTTAGTGGATAAACAGTATATTGCACTAACCATATTGGAGTCCCACACACCGTTCATAAAGATTTCCTCCTGGGTAAAAAAAAAGTAACATACTACTTTAAATTAACAAACTACTTAATAATTTCTTTTTTTTTATTTTAATAAACCCAATAAACGATGTTTATTAATTTAGTTTTTTCAGTGTAATATTGTATTAATATACGTACAGTTCCTCCCACAAAAAGGTTAACAATCTGAATCGCGATTTTTATTATATATTCTCAGGTTGAACTATACATACAACTGTATTTATTGGAGGTAATTTTATTCATGTCAGCCGAAGAGTAGCCCACATACGTAATGTTTACTCGTATTTGATAAATTCATATTTTATGTGCGCTATTCATTTGGTAAATTGTCTATGAAAGTTGTTTTGATGCCCTTGATCTATTATTATTAGTTTTCAAATAAGGGTATCCATTCAGTTTAAGGCGCAACAAGTTTGCGGCAAAAACCACAAAGGGAAGCATTTGTGTTTATCTGATATTCGCCTCTTATAACATATGTATAAACATATTTTTCATTGAAACCTCGCATAACTAAAATACATACAGTTACGGATGTATGCTACGCATATTCTTTCATAATAAAATTAATAAAACATTTCAATTAATAACTTTTTTTTTATTATCTCTCAATACTTCCTAAATAGTTAGCTTTTCATTGCTTTTTTACAACATAATACTGAAAAATAAATTGGAATTAGCTCTTGTCTGCGATTGTATATCTCTACACTAATATTAGGTCTCTCTTATATTTTTAATAGTAAAAAAATGAGAACACTGGATAGTTGAAATGAAAGCAGTAGGTGTTGCAGAAATCAAGGCATCCTTATAAATCTGTTGATGCCATCGGTAAATATGGGGACAATTTTGTGTTTCACCACGATAACTGTCCCGTGCAGAAATCGCAAATTGTGCAAGAATGGATAGGTTCCGCAAACATTTATTTAACAAGTATTGACCTGGCCTCGAAATAGTCCGGACTTAAGTCCTATATAATGTTTGAGCTGCATTAAAGCAGAATATATATTTATACATATATAAAGACTTCATTCCAGAAAATGCAGATAAACTATGAGAAACTTCTACGAAGTAATCGAAAATAATGGGGACTTGAAGATTGAAGAAATGAATTTATGCAAATGTTATAATTAGATAAAACAATAAAATAAATTTATGGTGAGAACGTTTTGTTATTACTTATTGCTAAATGTTACAATTAAAAAATTACGAAAATTAATGAAAGAAACTTGTCTATCGACTATATTCGATATTGGCCGTATATATGCGAAATAAGGTATTCTAATAAATCAATAAGAACAGTCAGAAACAGAAAATCTATTTTACCAAGGAATACATAAAAATATTATTTCAACGAGTGCTTGTTTATGTCTTAATAACAAAAACTAAATTATAAAAACAAGAAATCCTGTGTCGGATAAATACACAACGAATCATACATAACATCTGTTTACACCGATAAGCCGCAGTCGTAGTAAAGGCTATACTCCAACCTAAATGCGCTCGCCACATGCATATTCGCGTAGGTCGTTAACTTTTCTTTGGTGGGAGCTGTACGTGACTTGAAATGAAGGAAAAGAGTTGTCAAAAAAATTGCAAGACAGGCGCAGGAACTTCTATTTTCATTCATTCATTACGTAAACCTTATTCAAAACTATTAATCTTTCTGTATAGTTCATTCATCATGGGGGATATAATCTACTCGTAAACTTATATGTCATGCCTAACAATGAATTAAAAAGCTTATTATGTGCATGAAATACTTATGACAAATGTCTTAGTGCATATAGACAGTAGGGTTTGTTAGAAAAACCAGATTTAACTTTATAGTCACTCGAGTCGTTTTTTTTTTTTAATTTTATGCCACATATGCTGTATACATATTTTATGATTAGAAGTGTTTCTACCCAATAGCTGGCCAATTAAATAATAAAATGTACTTATTAGCATTAATTTGTTTTTATATATTTTTTAAAGTCGTTGAAACTATCATAACATATCATTCTTCATCCACCTAAGAAAATATGTTTCTATTATTCCCATTTTACTTTCAGAATGCACAGATAAAGGCGGCTACAGTTTTGAGGGTTCGGTGGCCGATCTTTTACTCTTAAATTTTTCCCAAGCATTTTAGTAGAATTCAGATTAAACCGGATTTTCAAAGTAGCATTTCAGTTATAACTGGTAACTAACTTATACCTTTAATTACCGCATTGCTAACATTGTTTTTGCACTATTTATTTTTGAATAAATGTTTGACACAAATAACTTAAACGGAATTATGTATTTTTTTAAAAAAAGAAAGTAGTTATGCAGAAATTCAGATATTTACAGTATTTGTCCTCTTAATCATTTTTACATATGAGAATGCCACAAAAAATCAAATCAAATTAGAACAGCTGCAATTACAACTGTATTTACGAATGAGTGTGATTATGATTTTGTTGAAAGCAGATTATTTACAGAATTGGTAGTAAATGTTCTGCCTTCCTAGAACCAATCTGCACTAAGTTAATGAAAAAACTTGCTAAAAATTGTCTGAGTGTAATTCCTATAACCGATCAGATGGTAACAGAAACTTGTCGTAAAATGCTGAGGTTGCTAGCATATTGAAATTTAGAAAAAAAAGTAAAAAAGTAAAGAATTATTAATTAAAGGTCATTTGATCTTGTAACTGTAAAACTTTCATCAAACATACTATTTCCTTAGAAAGTATGATGAATGGGCTGCATAATAAGAAGATATTTAAAGGCATTTGCGCTTAGTTCTATAATTGTGATTACTGTAACTGTTTTTAAGAAAAAATAGAATTATCTAAATGTCATAAAAATTTGTGTTAGACGGAAGTTTTCTTAAATGACGTTAAATACGTGATTTATAATAAAATGTAGATTGTTCCAACTTTTTTGGTTAGATCATATAAACTCATGCAAACGACAACGTTATTTGTATTAGTATTATTTTTAAACAACCGAAATTTACTTTCACATTACTCGGTATTGTTTAATCTAGTTAAAGTTTTAATAAAAGATGATAAAAAGGCAAAAGTCCAGCCTTGTTCATCTCAAGCATTTTTAATAAGGGCGACTAGTTTCAGGACTCCCATCTTCAGGCCATCTGGACGCCAAAAATACAATAGAATAGCTTCCAGCCGGACTGAAAGATGGAAGTTTTGTCCAGAAACTAGACGCCCGTATTAAAAATTTTGAGTTTGTTAGACGTTGTAAGTGTTTATGGCATTGGAGGAAAAATGTTGCAGTGGCTTCAAAATTATTTATCTGGAAAGAAGTTCAACTGTGTATTGATTTAGAAACATTTGATCGTATCAACCTTGAACATGGTGTACCTCAAGGTAGTATCTTGGGCTCTCTACTTTTTAGCTTTTATGTTAATGATGTTGGCATACATATACAGATTTGTAATTATTATGTTATATATGCTGATGGTATTGCTATTATAACAGCTAACGATAAATTTAATTTGGCATTTATGCATATGCAGGAAATTTTTAATAAGTTTCAAGTTATAATAAAAAATGAATAATGAATTTAATAAAGTTATGCATATTAGATCTCCACATCTGAAGTTTGATTATGTACCGTCTGTTATAAGCCATAAACACTCGTGTCTTCACAATTTTTCGTCAAAGAATTACATTTATAGTTGTAGCGTTACTTTAGAATTAGTTGATGAAATTAAATATTTGGGGTAACTATTGAGTCAAATTTTCTTTGAAACAAACATATTTATAGATTGTGCCGTAGATTAAGATTATTGGCTAACAAATTGCCATGTATAATTCATTTTTCTTTGGTTGAATCAATTATAAGTTATGGTCTCACTATTTATGGTAATGGTTCGGAATATTTAATCAATAAAATTATTTCTGTCCAAAGATTGATTTTAAAAAAGTATATCAACTATTCCACCAGCTGGAATAGATTGATTTAAAGATAGAAAAATTCCCCCGATTGAAAAAATATGTATATATTAGCTCATAATTCAAAAGTATTTCAAATTAGAAGAATTTCCAAAAGTTAAGCATGATATGATAACTAGAGCAGTTAATGCTGGAGACGTACAAGTTCACTTGTATAATAACAAATACGGACGTAGAACTTAAGGTCTTAATTCCTGTTATATACAACCATTTACTTACAAAATTAAAATCCTGTAAATCACTCTCACTGCTAAAGAAAATATCTGATTATTAGTTTTAATTTATTAAGTATTTTGCCTATATTTTATCACTAAATTTCAGTTTTTCTATAGTTAGTAATACTAAATTTCACCGACAAGCTACTATTTGTTTAGTGGATTGTTTTTATTTCAATTCTTAATATATTAGGTACCTGCAGATTTTATTTATATTAATATTTATTTCTTTTCTCTGTTTTGTATTTGTTGTTAATTTAGATTCTTTGAAATGTCTAATTCTCTTCGTTTTATATGTCTCTTCAATTTATATTTGTGCCTTTATGTATGCATTTTATGTTTATGTAATATGTATCTGTTTTGATTAACAAACTGGTTAACAATGTTATATTGCTTTAGCACCTAATTATTATTTATTATTACGGGATGTAATATCTTTTGAATATTATTTTTTTTATTTGGTAATTTAGAAATAAATCCACTTGATTGGCCATTATAATAACCATGAATCCAATAATTAACTTGCTATTTAGTAAGTTTTAAGTTAATTTATTTATTCAATAACAGTAGTACTTCACTATAAAATCTCGAAAATTATCTAATTGATTGTTGTCGTTGTCATTTTACTGCGAACTCAAAATGTAGTACAATAACATCGACATTGCCATTCTTTCTATTTTCTCCGTGATTTACTACCGGTCGAGTTACTTAATAAATACCGCCGACCGTTGAGGTAAAAACGCCCCCAAATATAGAGCACAATAACGCTTTTATTGGGGCGAGCAGCACCTGTAAACTGGTATCCGTATGCGAGGGTGTCCGTCCTCGTGAGAACTTACGCAACGCACGTTTTTTTAAGTGGACCCGTACGAAAAGAAACATCCTTCAATTGGACCCGAAAAGTTTCACAGTGGACGTTCGCCGTTTGGCCATTATTCGAACTGCCGATCATTCACAAGTGTCAGGGCCAATATGTAAAAGTACTGAAAGAAGGAAAAAGGAAAAGTAAAGACTCCCAAGACGAATGGAGGGTGGGACCGTTACATTACGCCAAGTTGTCTGGTAGATATACGCGTCTGATGTCAGAGGTCAGTTATTATGCCATTTTAAAAGTGTTTTCAGATCCGTTTTTGTGTACGGATAGATGTTAGGGATGGTATGCTATAAGTTTTCTACTAAATATGGTGTAATTATAGTAATGTTTATTACTATTAAAGTAGTATATTTTAGATACCTAGAACAGAATAGTTTTATTCATGCGGAACACAATGTATGCACATATCAATAGAATATAAAACAAGACATTAATAAATACAATGTATACAGTGATTAGCATAAATGTTGCTGCATGAGATCTTTTTTATTACTAGAATATATGGTAAATTTTTTTGTGGGTGTAAGTTGCATATTTAACAACTTTAAAATTTATTATATACAGTGTGTCTCTTTTTCATGTCTCCTATATTGTATCTCTATTATTATTAGCACGATTTTAGCAAAACTTTGCTTGAGGATAGTTATTCATCAAGTGATTAAATGGCAACAAGAAAATGAGATTTTCATCAATGACGTTCGTCGCTATAATTTCAAAAAAGGCAATTTTTGTAAAAAAGTTTATTAGGCATTTTTTTTAAATATTAGAGCATATCATAATCTTGTTTAACATCACCAAAAGCCCCTTATCCAAACTTTTAAACCAATATTTTGCAGGGTGTTTTCATTCAGTGAAACAATAAATTGTTAGAATTTAAAGCTATTTGAAATCTTATCTTCAATTAAAAATAGCATTATTTTAGCTTAAGCGACATCAGTGATATAATTTTCGAATTCTGTGTTATCATACTATTTGTTCCTTACCAGTGAAGTACGTCGATTCTTTAATTAGCGAATATGCAAAAAAGTCAAGTTTGCCATAATTACTACAATATTGAAAAACAATAGACCAAATAAAAAACAAGATAGCCACTAGAATTTTCTTTTTAGAAAAGTATACTTACCAATTTTTTAACTGTTGCTGAATACCATAAGTCTTGTTTAGATTCATCAAAAACCCTCTATCCAAAGTTTTAAATAGATACATTGCAAAGTGTTCACACTCTAAAATAATAAATTCTATAGTATTTTAAGGCTATTTAAATTTGTTGTTTAAAACCGCTTTCAAGTTTTTAATTTTAAATGGTATTCGTACATTCTAGGAATGATATTTTATTTCCTATATTATTTATATATTTTCCTTATTTAGAATCGCTCTTTAGCATGTACTTACATTAATTTTAAGCAGTGACATTCGTTGAGCCAATAGCCAAACCTACACGTTAATAAAATTCGTTTTTTTTTTATATGGCAGATGGTATGATATAAGATATCGGGACTAAGCTGTGGCACTTTGCAATTTAATAAATAAAAAACTCCCATTTCTGTTTGAGTTTATTGTTTATTATAAGTTTATTTAGTATTATAACAATTTTATATGTTTATTTATAAAAAAACTAATGTCAAATAATAATACGAATTTTTTCATTAACTGTTAAACGCGTCATCGCGTTTTTGTTCTTACTTACTTTGTACTGAAGTAAAATAAAAATGATAGGTTTTTTTCAGTTGGCCTATTATTTTTCAAAATTGTAGCGGTCATGGCAAACTAGATATTTTTGCATATTGACACTCCACTGGCAAATATCAAATAGTATATGACAACGGACAATCCCAAGAGAAGAAAATAACTTTTCTGATGCCAATTAAACTAACTGTGTAAAAATAAGACTACTTTTAATTAAATCCGGATTTCGAAATAGCTTTAAAATATAAGAATTTATTATTTTATTGTGTGAACACCCTACAAAATAGTTTAAAATTTTGTATAGGAGAGTTTTTGGTGATGCTAAACAGGACTACGTCACCAACAATTGCGTAATATACTTTTCTAAAAAACTCCTTTTTTAAAATTATAGCGATAAAGTGATTTCTTTCACCAGCGAGTGAAAGTCCCATTTGCCTTTTGCCGCTTAATGATCTAATGGATAGCCATCTCCACCCGAAGTTTTATTAAAATCGTATTAATAATAACATAGCCACAATATGGGAGTCATGAAAAGTGAAAAAAAAAACAAGTCGGCAAAGGATTAGATGGTATGATATCCAAAATATTATTAATTATCTGGTAAGGTTGCTCAAAATTCAATTTTGACGTCACATCCAAATTTGTGTACCTAAACATATGTAAAAAAAGTAAAAATCACATTTTTTCTTTTTAAATATATTTTAAATGAGTAATAATTTTCATTTTTCTTTCGTTTTTAGTAGCTTAATAGTAAAATTTCTGAATTTGTTTGATACTTAAGCAATTTTTGCTTCTTGCCTAACTGACAAAGTTAAAAAGTAAGTCGTCATTACGTCACTTACTGTTTAAGGTATTGTATCCAAGAGAAATTAATAAATTTCACTAATATTTTTATTCTAAATTATACAATAATTTTTTTTTAGGAAAATCCATTATTTTTTTTTCGTTTTCCGCTATGAAATAGAAATCATCAAACCAAATCTTAACATTTATCTACGTTAAGCCTCACAAAATTACAACAAGTTCACTGAAAATAGCAACGTAGGTTTTGGAATCAGAAAATAACAAATAATAATACACAACACGAAAAATAAGAATAGTTTAATGTGTATGAAACCAAATAAAAACAAATAACCAACATTTTATTATTATAACACCAAATAAATAAGAATATTTAAATATGGAATAAATAGCAGATACAGACACTGCTGCTGCTAGTGTTTCAGATCAACAGCAGTAGCAGTAGCCCTGAAGATGTTCCTTGCGAGTGTTGACAAAACGTCGACCAAAAGAAGATGCAGGACGCGGTTTCAGACCAGAAACTTAGCAGAGTATAGTATGGACAACAACCGCGGAAGTCTACCAGCTAGTTTATGCAATAATTTATGTAAATATTGTAAATAACCTTCCGGTGATTAAGAATTAGCTACAGAAACACATGCTCAAATTGTGGCTTACCGCAATTTCAGTAAAAGTAACAGCAGAGGAATCGCACAGTTATTGAAGTTATATCGTAGGACTATGATTGCAATGTTAAAAAGTATGCAAGTAGTGCTAGAATAGCTGATTAAAGTTACCAGGACGGCAAAAAAATAACAACATCAACAGAACATGTGCAATGGTAGTGATAAATAAATGAAATAGATGAAAAAACATTTGTCGCCGAAATCCTATTAACATCACAACAATAAAAAGGCGCTTACTCTAGACAGACTTGTACGGAAGAATTGCTATGAGAAAACTATTATTATACAAACAACACAAAGCTAAACGGCTGACATAGACAAGGAAATACAAGGACTGAACGTTGAAAGAATTAAAAAAAATGCTCCGAACCCAAATTCTAAATTTCTCATATTTGGTTCACATATAAGAATATTTGTCCGTAGGTCGGTTTCCGTACATCAACATTAAAGCATCAGGAGAATCAGTAATGTTTTGAGATTGTTTTGGCGTTTTATTTCGTCCGAAACAATAGTAATTGGCGAAAATTTCGGCGTTCCAACACGAAAATGACTTCAAACGTACAGAGGAAAAATTATCATTATGAAATAGTTGCGGCAAAATTTAAATCTCAATTAGATCGGGCAGAAACTTTATCGACAGATTCGAAAATCTGCTCTAACGGAAAAGTCGCTAGTACCAGTTCCGTTACAAATGTGTTCTATCATACCAACACGTGCTCTTATAGAAACTCATTCAGGATGCAAATCATTAAGATGACATACTCCTTCACGAGTTCTAACACGATCACCAAACGCAATCGTCATTAATATTTCAATACGGTTGCTATCCATTTAAATGTACCATTCTCAGCCGAATAATTAGTAATCAGAAGGACGTGACTGAAATAAAATGAAGGTTGCGTGGAGCATAATAAACGAGTTGATAGGCAATAACAAATGGGGCAGAACATTATGGTTAATAGTGATAGAAAGATAATCCATTATGCTAAACAGATAAGTGAATATTTTATGAGGTCTGTAAACGATATTGTTTCAAGGTTTTCTTGTAGGTACAGGGATACAAAGACACATCTGCAACCCAAAAATTCAGATTTTGTTGAAACTGAAAGGAAGGACTGAAAGAGAAATAAGAACGGCGATCCTTTTGATTATAATTTTATTTAATATTTAAATAAAATAAAATGAGATATTAACTGCAGAGGCATAACCGCTGAACACATCTCATGTAAATGTGTACTCAAAGATGGCAAATCAAAAGTGTAACTAGAGGATTACTTCGATCAACCAGTCAGAGACACGTACAGATTAGCACTACTGAAATGACTAGTATAATGTGGTAGCTAACAGCTAAGATTAAATACAGCAAACCAAGAAACTGCGTTTTATCTGGAAACTCGATCAAACGGCTTCCACAACAAGAAAACTGTAATAACAGGCCCTTATCCATCACGTTACTTTTGGGGAAGGTTATTGGTGGTAGATCAATGGTAAAATACATCATTTCAAAATGTTTTCAGCACAAAAAGAATTCTTTCAGATTGAATCATATAACCATCCAACAAATAAACTCAAAAGTTGGTTACTTGAATGTTTTATTACTTCTTAATTAGTTTCTAAGTGCCCAAAGTACAATTAGCACACATTCCGCACTGCGCGCTTGTGCAAAGCTACAAAGGCTCTGCTCCGATAAGCCATTGAAAAGTGCCCCTAAAGCTATCGGGCTGAAATTAAAGCAAAAGAGTACTACTGTTACACATACTATAAATACCAAAAATTAGCTCAATCGATGCTACCCCATTCGAGATATTAGCATAAGGGTGGAAAAATTCAATATTTTTTTTTTCTCAGGAATTACTTAAGTTATGACGTTCAAAAAAATTATGTAGGTAAACACTGATTATGGGCATTCTACAAAAAATCAAGAACTAATTCCCTTCACTCAGCTCAAAGTTATTATTATTTTCCCCTTTTTAGGGGTGGTTTTTTTGAGTTTGGTTCAAGGTGCCAACTTGGCTTTTTGTTATATTAGACCGTATGCAATTAGGTTTATTATATATTTTTTTCAATTTCTTCTGTGTGGTAGAACACGTAAATAAAAAATAAAATCTCTTTGAATGATCTTATTAAGAACAATCTGTTATTGTTTATTTTAGGGTTAAAACAATTGTTCATCTATCAATTTCAGCATTATCTGTATGTATGTTTCAGCCGTAGTAGTTATAAAAGTATCGAAATTAAAAGAAGAAAATTATAACAACAAAATAATATTTATTTCCGTACACGCTGTTGAAAGTTATTGTTATTTTTCCTTTTTGAAGTTTTTTTTTTAGTTGAGTTTAATATGTCAATTTGATTTCTTGTTATATAATAATGTATGTATTTGGGTTCATTATCTATTTTTTTAAGTTCTTTCTGTGTGGTAGAACATGCAAATAAAAAAGGAAAATCATCTAGCGGTTTCAGGATTATTTATATGTTGTACATTACAGCCCTAGTAGTTATGAAAGCACTGAGCAATAAAAAAAATTCTGTAAGAATAAATGATAGTAAGTATATATTATTACATAATATATTATCTGTTGTTATATTTATTACTAACATATATGTATTCATAATCAATATAAAAGAATATTTAGCTCCGTACATGAAGTTCAAAGTTCTCTTTGGGGGTGGTTTTTTGAATTTAAGATTCCAACTTGACTTTTTGCTGTGTAGTAACGCCTGCATTTGGGTTTGCTATATCATTCTTTCCTAATAAATTCTTTACAAGTGTTGGCATATGAACTGAGAAGTATGCTCTTGATTTTCAACCTTCACTGATTCTTCTGGGAGGAATAAATAGATCCAAATAAGTATTTCTATCATCTTCATCGTTTATTTATTTGTTTAAGTTTTTTTCTTCGAGATATTCTTATTAGCAAACCACCGCGATTAATACACTTATGTGAGCACATATTTTAACTTACTTTCTACAGCACTGCTGTTTATTCTACATAAAGAAATTACATTAAACAACAGGCTTCAAACTCTCACAATCAAATGATTGTCACATTAAAACAAATTATGCGCGTATCAGAACATTGATTAAAGAAATATGTATAATAAATGTATATATCTATTTGGCAGTAAGAACAAAAGTAAAATACGGATAGCGGTTCTATTCAACATTAAGAAAATCATGACAATTATAAATACATAGCTTGTTGCAATAACAAATGTGGATAGAATTATGGTGTTATTAGAACAATAAATATCTAACAAAGATTTGATTGATTTATGTTAATATGTTATATCTATAAAAACATATATATTGTACCAAAACGCATAGATTTATAGGTAACAAAAAATCAAGTTGAATTGTTAAATCTAATTTGAAAAAACATCTCCCAAAAGGGGAAAATAACATCGAACAGATTGTGCGGAATTAAATATTATTTTATTGCTACAATATTCTTTTTTATATGTCGATGCTTTTATAGATATTAGGGCTGAAATGTACATATAAATAATCTTGAATCCGATCGATGAATAATTTGAATTTTATCCTTAAAATAATTAATAACCCAATGCTGCTGCTAAGATCAGAGGTTTTATTTTTTATTTGTACTACTTCATTGAAAGAACTTGACGAAATATATAATAAACTCAAACATAATTATACACTCATTTATATATAATAAAAAGTCAAAATTGGCATCTTAAACCCAACTCAAAAAAATCACCCCTAAAAAAGGGAAAATAATAATAACTTTGAACTGCGTGTACGAAATTAAATATTATTTTATTGTTACAATATGCTTTTGTATATTTCGGTGCTTTCATAACTAATAGAGCTGAAACATTTATACAAATAATCCTGAAATTAATCGATGAATAATTATTTTAACCCTAAAATAACCAATAATAAATTGCTCCTACTAAAATCATTCAAAGAGATTTGGTTTTTTATTTTCGTGTCCTACCACACAGAAAAAACTGAAAAAAACATATAATAAACCTAACTGCATACGGTCTAATATAACAAAAAGCCAAGTTGGCACCTTGAAGCAAACTCAAAAAACCACCCCCAAAAAGGGGAAAATAATAACAACTTTGAGCTGAGTGGAGGGAATTAGCTCTTGATTTTTTATAGAATGCTCATAATCAGTGTTTACTCACATAATTTTTTTGAACGTGATAGCTTAAGTAATTCCTGAGAAAAAAAATATTGAATTTTTCCACCCTTATGCTAATATCTCGAATGGGGTGGCATCGATTGAGCTAATTTTTGGTATTTACAGTATGTGTGACAGTAGTACTCATTTGCTTTAATTTCAGCCCGATAGCTTTAGGGGCACTTTTCAATGGCTTATCGGAGCAGAGCCTTTGAAATGTGTTTCCTTTTTACAGTTTAACTTGCAACAAATAAGCAAAATAACTAAGTGATGCATTCTTACGGGACACGTAGCATATCTATCAATGGTATGGATAACAACGATTATTAATTAAAATAGGATTCGCAGATGTTTTGCATTATTCGCTAAGGTTATGTGAGAATGAGCAGTTGTGTATATTTTGACTCGCGTTTTGGAAATTTTAAAAAGATTTATAGCACTAATAGAAACAGCTTTATAACGCAAAACACTAGCCAAGTGCCCAACCAGGACTTGTCTTTAACAATTTCCTTCAATACGCAATCTTTTGTTCGTTTTGAAGTTAGAAATCTAACAAACGAGAGTCATTTTTACCATTTCTAATTTTTATTAGATATTGATTGGCTAAATTTGGTTCTAAATAATCGAATCTTCAAAAATTTCTGTTTTATTGACGTTAGATCTGTATATAGTATATCGTATATCTATTAACCGGAAACAAACTCAAATTCAGTTTCCCTTTATGTAATTATCGTGCGCTAATTTAACTGTAAACATCAAAATTTAAACTTACACCACTAATTACCGGCCAACGGATCTATTTGCAGTCATATATGGGAACTGGTGGCGTATAAATTACTGCTATGTAAATTATGGCGCAGAACTTTGCGTGTAATTTATTGGACTGTACTCGAGTGCCTTATATTAAATAACTCCCCAGCGCCATGCAATCGCACTTTACCCAGGATTATCTAAACTCAGATTAATGCATAATAGAAAATGAGCTGTTGGCCAGCGAAATTGAATATGACAATTAACGCTTTTGGATTGCAAGCCTGCGGTCCGTCGGTTTAGGAAACTGTTCTGAACAGTGCCGGTAATATAAATATATCTAGTGTGACAAAAGCAGTTTTTACTGCGGAAATGGCAAGGTAAATAGATATTTCTCGGTGTGCGATTGATAATTTAGAGGCTTTTGTGGTTTCGTTTTTGCGTGAGGTAATTTTACGTGTAAAAAGTGGACGAGTTTTGAAGTAATTGTAAACAAAAGGGTTTACGCACAATTAGACATATTGAAACAAAAACGTTGGTAGTACAATTGCTGGAAAGGACCTCGTTATTGGTAATGAGAGGAAGGTTACTCGTGATTGCATAAAATACCTATTGTGAATTTAACGTTTCAAGGTGACCTTGGTGTTATAATTACCGTAAGAGTTCGTATATATTAAAAATAAGCAAAAAGACATTGCTTTCATGATGATGCCTCAAGGGTGTTTATTGACACCTTAAAGCATCAAAAGTAATTTTTGTAAAAGTTGCTTTTGCACAAAATTGTAAAATGTTGTTTTATTATGCATAAAGGCTCTGCTCCGATAAGCCATTGAAAAGTGACCCTAAAGCTATCGGGCTGAAATTAAAGCAAATGAGTACAACTGTCACACATAGTATAAATACCAAAAATTAGCTCAATCGATGCCACCCCATTCGAGATATTAGCATAAGGGCGGAAAAATTCAATATTTTTTTCTCAGGAATTACTTAAGCTATCGCGTTCAAAAAAAATATGTAAGTAAACACTGATTATGGGCATTCTATAAAAAATCAAGAACTAATTCCCTCCACTCAGTTCAAAGTTATTATTATTTTCCCCTTTTTAGGGGTGGTTTTTTTGAGTTTGGTTCAAGGTGCCAACTTGGCTTTTTGTTATATTAGATCATATGCATTTAGGTTTATTATATATTTTTTTCAATTTTTTCTGTGTGGTAGAACATTTAAATAAAAAATAAAATCTCTTTGAATGATTTTAGTAGGAGCAATTTGTTATTGGTTATTTTAGCGTTAAAATAATTATTTATCGATTAATTTCAGGATTATTTGTATAAATGTTTCGGCCCTGTTAGTTATAAAAGCACCGAAATATACAAAACAATATGTAACAATAAAATAATATTTAATTCCGTACACGCAGTTCAAAGTTGTTATTATTTTCCCTTTTTGAGGGGCGATTTTTTTGAGTTGCGTTTAAGGTGCCAATTTGACTTTTTTTTTTATATGTACATGAGTGTATAATTATATTTGGGTTTATTATATATTTTGCAAAGTTCTTGCAATGAAGTAATACAAATAAAAAAAAAACCTCTTTGATCTTAGCAGCAGCATTGGGTTATTGATTATTTTAAGGATAAAATTCAAATTATTCATCGATCGGATTCAGGATTATTTATATGTATGTACATTTCAGCCCTAGTATCTATAAAAGCATCGACATATAAAAAAGAACAATGTAACAATAAAATAATATTGAATTCCGCACACGCTGTTAGTTATTTTGTCCTTTTGGGGGATGTTTTTTCAAGTTGGATTTAACAATTCGACTTGATTTTTTGTTATCTATAAATCTATGCGTTTTGGTACAATATATATGTTTTTATATGATATAACATATTAACATAAATCAATCAAATCTATGTTAGATATTTATTGTTCTAATAACAATATAATTCTACCCACATTTGTTATTGCAACAAGCTATGTATTTATAGTTGTTATGATTTTGTTAATGTTGAACAGAACCGCTATTCGTATTTTACTTTTGTTCTAACTGCCAAATAGATATTATACATTTATTATACATATTTCTTTAATCAATGTTCTGAGACGTGCATAATTTGTTTTAATATGACAATTATTTGATTGTGAGAGTTTGGAGACTGTTGTTTAATGTAATTTCTTTATGTAGAATAAACAGCAGTGCTGTAGAAAGTAAGTTAAAATATGTTCTCACATAAGTGTATTAAGCCAAAGTTGGCACCTTGAACCAAACTAAAAAAAACCACCGCTAAAAAGGGGAAAATAATAATAACTTTGAACTGAGTGGAGGGAATTAGTTCTTGATTTTTTATAGAATGCCCATCAATGTTTACTTGCATAATTTTTTTGAACGTGATAGCTTAAGTAATTCCTGAGAAAAAAAATATTGAATTTTTCCACCCTTATGCTAATATCTCGAATGGGGTGGCATCGATTGAGCTAATTTTTTGGTATTTATAGTATGTGTGACAGTAGTACTCATTTGCTTTAATTTCAGCCCGATAGCTTTAGGGGCACTTTTAATGGCTTATCGGAGCAGAGCCTTTAGTATTCGTAATATGAGATTTAAACATCTACTTTTACAAGCCTCAAACTTCCACACGCAATTCACTTTTATATTCAACAAAATAAACTTTCGTTAATTTAGGTTTTTCTAGAAAGGAAGAAAAATGATCGCAAACAATCGAAGTTGGCGGGCAATATAGATTCTCAAACCGTTACTTTATTAGTTTTCTGCGCTACCTACATACAATCCAATTACGACGGGTCAAATAAAGTGCAATCTGGGTGAAATGTCTTCTTATATCGCTAATTGTTTTACTTCTGTAGCGGTTTCTCGAGGGACTGATTTAGTCTTTCAGACATAAAGTAATCAAAAAACTGCTGCCCTGATTATAATGTGATCGCATCGTAAATTATCAGCACGAAAAGAATCTATTTCAAAAGACGTGGTTTCCGCTTAAGATAATGTAAGATCGTGTTCTACACCACGAAATTTGCAGATGAGGCATGTTCCTTCGGGAATTTACCCGAAATGAACACAAACACGATTCCTTACCTTATAATTTATATGTAACTTGATACTACGCGCGTGCCACCTCAACTACAAACAGTTGTACACATCGTTGTAGGTATGAAGGGCAAGCGTCTGTGTGTAGTAGAGATCGCTCGTGTGGTTTATTTGACTAATGTTCGCTTCTAAAAACAGCAATAGATAGTACGTGTTTACTTACAAATGTCTATATCATTCTTCGGTTACAATTTATTATTTATGTTTACATATGCAATATGACATGTACTTTATATGTATACATTAGGTTATGGTTTTATTTGCACCTGTATCACTATATCTTAGAATGCTTTTGAAGTACTAAGTGAAATGTATACGGAAAACTATTCATATATCAACTAGATGTAAAAAGATATTGAAATGCTGGTTTATAATTCACATGGACAGTAGTATTTTTTAACTCATCACAATTAAGTCTTCACGTGGTGGTGTGATCGATCCAATAATCAGTTCAACAAGCCAATGGAACTGGCCACGCCCATAGGCAAACAACCAATCACATTGCGATGCATAAATTTAACTTAAATAACTCAAAAAGAATAAATGCGTATTGATTTATTGCTTTGACGCCCAACCGTCTTGCGACAAAATTGAGGACTTGTAAATTGCGGTACAAAAATATACGTATTTATGACCGAATAAAGACACTGCAATTATTAAATAAGTAATCATCAAATACAAAAATACTAAATTATAACCAAGTACCTAAGCAAAATAGTCTGTAATCTAATTAAGAATTTAGGAGTTAAATGTTGTTAAGATGTATGTAAATATGTACTCCGACTCGATGAAAGAACAGCTGATGTTGTTGATAGAGTTGATTATAAGCACAAATGAAACAACTGAAAATTTAAAAATAAAAGCAAAGGATAAAACATATCTTTGTTTTCCAACTAGATGCAAGAACGCCACTTCCATCAAATAACTATGTAACAACAAGTACCTAATGTCACCTTCTTTACGTAGTATTTGCATAAACGCACTGACAATAATACATGAAGGTAAAGAATTAAAATTATTGAAATCTTGGAAGAAACACTGTTGTTAATATCGAGCAGTTTATCCTGGGAAAAGTTAAATAAACTTCATTCTATCTGAAGTAATTACAAGTATGAAAGCGTACAAATATACTTCGCGTCTTCATTAACATTTCCTATGTACTTCGTAATATTATGTCTAAGTGTAGTCTTACAAGTTTCTTATAATTTGAAGATACTTAAGGGTTTTGCCCGAAAACTGATGTAAAAATAACTTGTAAAAAAAAATTGTATATGCACCATACAAAATATTTACAGTTGTCGATGCTGAATATACCCTTAAAGTTAAAAATGCTTCTTATGAACTCATACAATCAGCAGCACTCTACAATAAGTAATTACCTACCAACAACAAATTTTACAGAAAATTCAAGCTTGTTAATAAAAGCAATTACATTCATAATTTATGAAGTAAATATTGAAAGCTTGAAAAAAATGAGGATGACGAACACTATTAATGTTGAAATAAGTTTAATATCCCTCTCTTATTGCTCCATTTATTTGCGAAGGTAATTTTATATAAATATCTATCCTTTCTATTCTTAAAATTCCTTCTTTGACAGACATAATCACATTATTATTATAACTTAAATTATTGAGCTGTAGCATATTATATGTTACATATTTCAGGTCTTAGAATTTTGTATTTATAAATTGCCATTCCTTTACATCATAACCCTAAATGCTATTCAATAACACAAAACATGTCGTATTTATAGCTTAGACATATAATTATCCCGTAAGCACCGCAGGTATAAAAGGGACTATCGTTTGTTTTCTAGAATATACATTTATAGTTGACCAGTTTTAGTATTGTATGTTGTGATTTATTTATAATTCCTTGAATGTTCTCAATTCGTATATTGTGTGTTATAGCTTTAATTTTGGAAGTAGAAATTGTGTTGATGTTTTCCTTTCTACCAAATTATACAGGATATTGTTTATTCTGTTAGGATACGTACACAAAATAATTATTATATGCATCCATGACGCATAAATCTCCAAGAATTGGAATTAAAAGGTTATTCATATGTTTTTTAAAAGCAGTAATGTCTTTTTTGGAAGATTTGTGTCCTTTAAGTCGATCGATTAAATGCTGTTTGGTCTGTCCAATACACATATATGCTATCGCAATTTTTACAGGGGATTTTCATTAGGTTAGACAAATGCCGTGGTTCCCTTCTTCTTTAAGTTGGGGTGAGCTTTGTGAAGGAATTCATCATAAAGCTCAGTAACACGAGCGAATGGGACCATAAGACCATCTTGAACTTGAATAGAAATGCCATCAAATGGTATTGCCGGGCTTGGGAAAATATTCAAGTATATTTCAGGCGGAAATACACGCTATTGAAAGATGTGTTCAGTTCAATATGGATAGAAATTATCGAAAGCAGGAGATTATCATCATGTCTGATAGTCAAGCAGCCATCAAGACGCTAAGCTCATATGAAATCAGTTCCAAGATGGTCTGGGAATGCCTAGGGAAATTAAATGAGCTAGGCAAAAGGAATAAAGTAACCCTCCTGTGGGTTCCGGGTCACACAGGAGTGGAAGGAAACGAAATAACGGATAATCTCGCAAAAAAGGGACTGGAATGCCTTTTGTAGGGGCTGAACCCTTTTGCGGGTTAAGTAGCAGTGCAATACTGAAGAAACTAAAAATAGAAATGGAGCAGAGAAAATCCAGCTACTGGGAAAATCTCCAGCGAACGATGCAAAGTAAAATTCTTCTGGGAACTTATAACCAGAAGAGGTTTACAGAATGCATCAACCTGAGTAAGAACAAAGTTCGCATATTAACAGGAATACTTTCAGGTCATTGTAGACTGAAAGGACACCTGAGTAAGCTTGGATTGGAAAAGGAATCTGAATGTAGATTTTGTGGGGAGCAGGATCAAACACCCATCCACCTCCTCTCAAACTGCGTAGCACTGGGCAACTCCCTCGCATCTGGGAGCATGTGAAATCGAAGAAGAACTTACCTAGATTGGGGCCCTCTGACATCCTACACTTTCTGAAAGGAATAGGATTGGAAGGCCAGCTGTAAAGCAGCAAGAATAAGGGACACAACAGATCTTTTGGGTCGCAGTGTAGCATCACCCTTCTATTTACATACATACATACAAGTTGGGGTGGGCACCTATAGTCCAGGCACTTGAGCTAGGTGCTCATTGTACCGTCTCTATTAAATCTCTTGCTTCCACTCGAGCAGCTTGGTGCTCTCTATAAAGTCCAGCAGAAACTTGAGAATCCTCAAGGACTCCCATAGATCCTTCCCGAAATATTTCTGCCTGAGTACTTTCAATTCCTCATATGTGCAGATTACATGTAAACTCGTTTCTTCCTGTAGTTCGCATCTTCTGCACCACGGTGCGCTTACTCGACCTGTGTTGTGTAGATGATTTTCAGGGGATTTTTCAGTTTCCAGTTACCAGCCCAGTAACGGTTTTAGCTTCTTTCTTCTGCTGCGTCTGTGTAGGTTATCAGAAAATCTAGCATCCCCATCCCCTATTAGCGCTTTAGTATGGAGTTGACCTTCAGTCCACCTCCATTTCTTTGTGTTTTCTTTATCTAGCCAGGTTCAAATATCCTTTGTTGTAGAGTCCTTAGTAATTCCGCATACGGGCTCTGGACCTATGAAGTGTCTTTTAGAACCCTCTTTGAATAGTTCGTCAACTATTATATTGCCCTTTGTATCCTCATGTCCCGGTACCATATCAGAGACACCGTGTAGTCCCGTGACAGTGTATTAAGAAATTGTTTGCAGTCTCGTCTAGTTTTGACCTAGTTATCAAAGTTCGAGACTGCCTTGATGTCAGCCTGGCTGTCAGGCTGTCGATTATGCTTATTTTCCTCCTCGTGTGGCCCTCTTTTGCAATCATTTCTGCACAGGCCCCAAGGGTAAATACCTCTGCCTGGAAGACCGTTGCTTGCTTTCCTATGCTTATGGATATCCTTCGATTAGGGCTGGGCCCACAGATACCGGCTCCTGTGTCCTGACTGGATTTAAATTCGTCCGTGTACCAGTCGTTAAGAACAGTGATTTCACTGCGACTCTGGTCAATGTTCAGTATGAAGATTTTCACCTTTTCAGCGAAATTAATTTGGGTACCATAGTGTGCTTGGGCATTTGCAGCAGCGTGGTTTGTACCACTAAAAGCGCTACTACAATCTATATACACCACGTTAACCTGACCCTGTCTGCCCAGCTCCCTACAAATGAACTGCGAGATATTGACCAAATTACTAACTGTTGAACCGTGTAGAACCTGAAGCCTCAGTGCTATATCTTATAGTCGGTAGTTATTCACATTCAGTTTTTGCACCTTTTTTAAATATCGGAGAAATTTTGGCTCCTTGCCACAATTTAGGAAAAATCGACGCTTAAGTTGATAGAATGACGATGGAATTACGTCATTTCCAGTAGACATATTGTTTATTATAGTATAAATAAGAAAACTGATTTACTTTAACAAATTTCTGGGAGAAATTTTTCAAAGAAAAATTAATCCCAAGCAGGATTTGAACCATGCACCCACCGTTCTCCGGACGGCCGCTCTAACCAATTGAGCTATTGGGACTATGCTGAATTCAAACCTGTGGTTGTCGATAATGTTTATTGGTTCACTTTCAGAAATTAAAATGATAAGTTATTAGGAAGACTGCTACTCAAACTACTATTTGCAAAAGGAGAACTACCGATGTAACTAGAAGAAAATTTATCAGCAAACGCATTGACAATCTTCTGGGGAGTATCGATTAATATGTCGTTGTATGTCAATGCATTTGGGATCCTGGTAGAACCTGGTTTATTCCGAATATATTGGTATATTTGTTTGGGATCACGCCCAATTAAATAGAAATAGCTGTCGGTAGGGCTTATTTTAAGATATTAGTAAAAAAAAAAGTTGGTCAATATAATTTACATATAATTCAAAACAATGTTTCTTATTATTTCTATGTTTTATTATATTTTTGCAAAATTTTTATTATAGTAGCACCCGAAGCCTCAGTTTTATATCTTATAGCCGAAGGATTACTATGATATAAAGGTATAAGTTTACGACGTTCCGTTTCCGTATTGCTAAAAAGGGCTATGAAATTCGAATTCGTGTCGATTTAGAAGCTTGTAGCTGTGCATGGTTACAAAGATGTTCCTCCAACATATGGGATTGCGGAAAATATTGCAGTAGCAGTAGCTCTGACACACTTTATTCCGAATTCAGCTTCAGTGGGTCACACACAGAATCGTTTCTAATTCAGGTCACAAACGACAAATTACCTTTTCAAACAGTCAAGCAGAGTCCGCGTTGCATAATAGAGATAGCACTAACAGGACGATATTTCGTTAGCTAAATACGGCGTATGTACAAACGCTAGTGCATGATTTACTTGTAAATACGGAGGACTGCATCCACCGTAAAGGTGAAGACCTCCCGCCGAGCTCGGTGCGGATGTTTTGACAATTTCGTGCGAAACGGAAGCTCTTTTCTCGATTATTGTCAACACTCTAACGTCCTGCTGAGCGGTAATGATACTCTGAGACACCGGGCAATCGGATCGTTTCAGTTGTGTCCGATAGTCCGGTAGTTATTGCACAATGGACATTAGGATGGTAGTGATTTGCGACGCTAACGTTCTCCGCAGTTCCCCCATGGTGCTTGTTGCGAAGTTTAAAGTGTTATAGCTTAAATCGTAAATACCTGGTACGTACGGCTGAATGGTGTCGAGGTGTAGCAATAAATCCTTGTTGTAAATAACACTTAAAACTCGAAGAGAATTGTTGAAGTAATGCAGACAGTTTGTCCTTTTTAGAATTGTTATACGGTGAAACTGTAAGTCGTTAGCGATAACTTTTAAGTAACTTTAGAAGATGAGCTGGTGTGATCAGAAATGTTTTACTCTTGTTAATATCTAAAATGATTTTTTTTTATTGACATGAGAAAGCGAAATTTGCGATTTGTAAAAAAATAATAATGATAGGATGTTCTGCAAAAAAGGGATAAGTTGCACTTGTAGAAAACGTATAGGTGTATTTTAGGAAAAAAACGTTTTATCTATTTTTTAAATAGAAATATACACTAATAAACTAAAATATACACTTGTATAGCATAGGCTCTTTTATCTTTCTTCACTGAATTAAAATTATGACGTAGAAAATTTTAATAAATAGATATACTACTACGCTTTAATTTTGAAATTCAGCTCAAAAATTGCAAACCTTTTCCAAGCGCTTTCCGATGTTACAGGCCCCATTGCAATCCTTATTTTGATCATATCATCTTTACACTTTATCGATACTGTTGTCGAAAAGAGGTATCTGTTGCTATTTCTTCAGGATTTCTACAAGATCTGTTTTAAAAGGCAAAAGTTCTGGTAGACCACGTACACAACAAAATATTGTTAACCAAGTAAAAACCTTGTTGGTGAAAACCGTTATTCAACATTTCGTCGTTTATCACTTCAAACGAATGTATCTTCTAGTATCTTGGGGGTTGGGAGTACCTACCAAGCGCGTCCCCGGTGGTGGATAGGGGAAAGGTCATCTTGTCAGGGTTCGCTCAAGACGAGATGGTTAGTGGCGGCTATAAGTTCGTCCTCTCTGCATAAAACCGGAGCAGGGTGAATGAAGGCCGTTGCCGTGAATCACTCCCCCTTCGCCCGAGCTATCGTGTCGTGGCTAAGGGCTTGCACAGGCTTCTACAACGATGTCAGTTGTTGCTTTCGGTTGCCGAAAGCCCAGCTGTTACACCAGGTCCCGAAAGGGATGGGGGTCTTGGCTTAACTGCATGGACCGAGAGGAGCCAACCTCAACAAAAACCTAAATCCTAAGGTGGCGGACTAGGCTGATGGGATGCGTGGCTGGATAGAAGACCAGTCTACTAGTCCAACCTTGGGCCATCTGGCGCACCCCATTGTATTTAGCCTTACCTCTGCATGCGGGGCTCTGTGGAGGTGGACCTTTTCTTCCCTAGCTACTCGTGGGATCAACCATTGAGGAAATATATTTAACCTACTTAAGCGGGACGACACCGCTAGTAAATAGGAACTGGTGCAGGACCTTCATAAGAAGCCTTCCACTTCCAAAGTGAGAATACCTCAATAGGGAGGAGCAAAACGAGCAGATTGGGAAACAGCATGAAACACTCATCCATCTCCTCTCAAATTGCGTAGCACTGTGCAACTCAAGGGCGTTGCACCTGGGAGCATGTGAAATCGAGGAGGGAGACTTACCTAACCTGGGGCCTTCTGATATCCTACACTTTCTGAAAGGAATAGGATTGGAAGGCCAGCTGTAAAACAGCAAGAATAGGGGACACAATAGATCTCTTAGGTCGCAGTGTAGCATCACCCTCATATACAAACATACATACATACATACATCTTCTAGTACCGTTCATAGAATTTTGAAGCGTCGTTTGCATATGTAACCATACAATGTATCAGTTGTTTATCAGATCTTACCTAGAGATCATCTTGATCTAAGTTTTTTACTGATGAATCATGGTTTCATGTTTCAGTGGGTTTGTAAATAAACAAAATTACAGAACATGGTTTATAAATAATCCAAACAATAATATTGAAGTTCCTTTGCATCCTGTTAACGTGGAATATGGTATCTCGTCGTGGAATAGTAGGACCAATACTCACACTACAATAAAAAGTCAATCATACCGAGAACAGTTATTAATACTATTTTTAAATCAATTGCAAGAGGACGAATTCAATGGGGGTCCTCCCAGCAACATTGGGCTAATGCACATGCAATTCGTGAAAATTTAGCGCTATTAGGACAATACTTATATACTAATCGAGTTATAAGCAGAGGTGTTTGGCCAGCGCGATCACCAGATCTTACTCCGTTAGATTTTCCTATTTTCGAATTGCTAAAAAATGAAGTATACATATAACACAAGAATTAATAACTTAAATGGCCTGATGAATACAATTAAAAATAAATGTAATGAAATAACACCAAATGTATTGCAGAATATTTTTGACAGCATGAAACGTCATATTCTGTTATGCATTCAACAGAAAGGTGACCATTTTGAATACTTGTGAAATACAACTAAATAAAATTTCTACAAATAAGTTATTTACCTTACACTGTTGAAAATTTTAACACTTTTTTGACTAATTTAATAGTCAGGACAGGTCCACACTTTTTCGTGTTATTTTGTCGAGAACTATAGTAGTTTAAATTTGACGAACAAAGATAGTCAAGTATTGTCTATTGCTGGGGGGTTATTTTGTCCAACTGACATGTGGAGTTATAAAATACTTCTAGTCACATTTTGTTTGATCTAGACTAGACAAATTTACTAGCTGTTTAGCTAAATGAACGCCGTCTATTGGGTGATTTAACACCATTTTCTAAATACGACGTCTTTTTAATATGGTTATTGCTTACCTGTTTCTGGATATTTTTTCAGGTATAAGTGGAGAAATCGACAACTATTAACAGCTACAGTTTAGAATGTATCTAGGTGTACTATCCTTGTAGCTAATTTAATGCGGAATTTCATATGATTTAAACAACTCTTTTATTAGTGCTATAATATGCTCTCTTTAAGAAGTTTTCTCAATTATAAATATGCAGAACCACCCATTCAAAAGTTTTGGTTTCAACTAAACGTGCCAATGTTAAAATGATTCTTTGAGAACCATTATAAAATTAAGTGAATGTTTATGCAATTTGACCCAAATCTGAATTAATTACAAGATAAATAGATGTTCCCAAAACATCTTTAAGATGTTGAAATTTTTTTATGCCCACTGGAATTAACGTTTAGTAACACAAGGTTACACTTTGCAGGTCAGTCACATTTGGTGGTTTGTTTGGATATGTTAATACGCAGAAACAAACTCGTAAACAGATACACGTGCAATGCAGGTGGTGCGTATAATGCAATACTGTGAATAGGTGGGGTTTCTATATTTCTATCCGAGGGAAAAAATTTGATTGGTTGACGCTTGTCTAGAAAAATAGTAAATCCTCATATAACAAAGAATTGACACGAAATTCTAGTCATTTCTGTTCTATTAAACACACGTAGTCAACTCGTCTGGCAAAGTTTGTAAAAATCAACACTAAAATATTTGACTAGCGCAAAATTAACGCCAACACCGTAATATTTTCAACAGTGTAGCTGTTTGATTAATATCCCATCTTTAAAGTTGTGTTATAAATTAATAATTTAATTGTATTTGTTATTAATTTCATCAAACATCGCTCGACGATAAATTTTGACAGTGACAGGTGGATAAGTTATTTTTCGGATATCTTCGTTATTAAAACTTTAGCGTCGAATCAAAGAATAATTTGATGGACACTATTGCTATTGCGACATGGCTACGACGATAGACAATTATCGAAATTTAGACATTGTAAAGATAAACAATAACAAGAAAGAAATATGAAGAAAATCATATTTATATACTTAGCAAACATCTTCTAGTTGTACGCTAGGGTTCACTTTAGATTCGCCTATGAATTCTTCCGCTAATACTATATATTTGATAGGGCATTTGCCCCTATAGGTAAGCTTATGTGAATATCTCTGATTTTATTTGAAGTATCCTTCAATTTTTTTTTGGGGGAGGGGTTTAGCAGGTGTAGCAAACCTCAAAATTTATTTTGACAGACGTTACGTGACCACTAGAATGGTGGTAAATTAAAAAAAAGTCCATGCATCGGAAAAAAGTGAGGTTAGATGACATGACATTGAAACACATTTTTTTTTTTCAAATACTTTGTAAATAAATACATATTTCCATTTTTCTGGCTTTTAGTAGCTCAACCTAAATAAAATCTTCGAAATTTGGTTGATACTTAAACGAATTTGTTAATCCTTGGATAACCCATAGAACTTAGAACATAGATTTTCAGTATGACACTTCCTGCTGTAAGAGACTTATCTAAGAGGAACAAATAAATTTTATAAATATTTTTATTTTAAATTACAAATAAATAATAAACACTTTTACTGATTTTTTTTTTGGTTTCTTACGTACCAGAAACCGTTAGACCAAATAATTTTAACATCAGATATCTTGAGCCTCACAAAATTATTGACTCCATCGAAAATATGTGAGCGAGTTCTAAAATAGGGAACTAAAAAAAAATTAATGCAGTTTAAAATAAAAATATTTGAAAAAGTTCCTTCTTTCTCCATATAGTTAGTTGTCAGATAAGCAAAAAATGGGTAAAATTTTAAATTCAGAGATTTTGAATTAATTGATATACTAAAGCGAAAGAATTGAAAATATGTACTATTTGAAAAAAATTGTGATTTTCAATTATTTTTTTTAAAATATGTTTAGGATAATTTATATATCGCTTCAAAATTGAATTCCGCACCAAACAACTTTTTTGGATATCATGTCATCTAACCTCACTTTTCACCACTTCTGGAATACTTTTTAAATTTGCTACCAAACGTGATCACGTGAGATGTGTCAAAATAAATTTTGGGACTGTTAAACATGCTGAACCTATTCACACAAAAAAAAATTGATCATAGTTTAATAATAAAAAAAATTCCAGATGTTGCAACATTTCTGCTGATCAGTGTATATACATACAACTATTGCTTTATGGATTCTGGAAGAGTGAGTCATTATTCTTAAGTGCATCCGGAAGAGAAATAAAATTTGGGCAATAAATGCCGGACATAAATTCACATTCTTTTGATCAAGGAGATACATTTTTGTTACATTCTGTTTAAACAAATAATGACTGAGAATTAGCTTTCAGGCACCTAATAGTTTCTGATACTTTGATTGAAGCATTCTAAATATATTTACACCAAAAGTCATTTGACATACAAATACTTGGTTAAATTTCGCTACTGGATATTAATGATTGAAGGAAAAAAAACGGCTACTTTAAGCTTGATTACTTTATTTCCTATACATTCATATTCTTTCTGTAACGTTATGTTCCAACGACAGCTTAAGAAAGCAAAGTCGAATCGAAACGATGCTAAAAGAATTTTGACATAAAAAATAGAGCATCAGCCGTTTTGTGTTCAATTATAAAACAAAATCTTTATTCTGATTTTTTCATTGGGAGTGCTTCAAAGGTCTTATAATGTGAAAATATGCAACAAGGGTTTCGTATTTATAATTCTTGGTTGTTACTGCAAAGATATAATAAAAATATTTTTTTCGTACTGTATGCATATCAAATTTGAAGGCGAAAGAAAGGCTTTACATTTCATTTTGATTTTTTCAAATAGAAATATTTATTCAATGGGTCATCTTGAAGGAGTATTATTATCTTCCTTTTTTTGATAACCAAGATTAATATACTGATGGAATTTTTATTACGGATTCTTTGTTAAAATACAAAATAATGCAATGTGTAACAATGTGATATCTATTATGTACGACCAAGTGGAGCAAATAAATGGACAAAAAACCTCCTGACTTGATTTAATTCATATGTTGCATTATTACGCATTGAACTATTTTGCGTTTTAACATAAGATACATCACAAGCATTCTATCAGAAATAGATAGTGTAGAATATCAAATTACATGCAATTGTATTGGTTACAAGAGCAATTACATTAATGGTGCAGTTATTATTTCCCTAATGTCTTTAGTAAACAAACCAATTGCACATATTCCTAGTATTCACGTCGCGATATCCTTGTAAGATCATTAACTAAATTGTTTGTTTCGAGATGCTTGCAAAATACCAAACTTTGTGCCGGCTTATTCATTTATTCTAATTAAGAGCTGGTCGGGTATGTGAAACAAAATTTAATTATGCTTTTTTAACAAAGGTCAAATTAGTTCCGGGGAGTTGTGCATCGAGGGAGACGGGAATACGCAACACCTAGTGCACTAGCTTAATTCCGAGCTTCGATAACTTTTAATTGGGTTAGTTGCAGCGTCTAATTAGGTGACTGATACTTCCAAAATCTTGGGAAATTTAAATTAAGAAATTATGAAGTTTAAGTACATAAAAAGTTGAAAAAAGTGTAATACCTTTTGACAGTACTTCCGATTGACGCTTCTTGCTTAATACAACTTTTCAGAGAGCGATAGATAATATCAACACGGTTATGAGTAAAGCACGTTTGTAATATTTTTCTCAATTTATTCATTCATGTTTACAAAGACGGAAACTATAGTTTAACAAAAGTTTTAATCTTCCTGCATACAAGTAACTAACATCCTTCAAACATAATCTCTGCTCGAACCGCGATGCTTGATAGTAAAGAAAAAGATGGCGTGACCAGAATTTGCCAAATCATTTAAACAATTGATTGTTTCGTTTTAATATGAACAAATAAAACAAGTTCTTATGTGAAAATCTACGAAACACCCCTGATTTAGATAGTGGTAGTTCATAGTCAATTGTATCAAAAGTTTTAGAAAGGTCGACAAAAAGATCACAGATCATCTAACAAGCGATATGTAAGCTCAAGTAAATAAAAAATAGCGTTTGTTGTAGAGTTATTTATGAATCCAAAATTAACACGTGAGGTGGAAATTATATAATCGTCTGTTAATTACTAAATACACCAATTTGGCGTATATTATTTTGGAGGAGGCGTACATTATATGTGAGTTTTTTTTATAAATAAGTTTAGTTGGCGTTAACTTGTAAGAAAACAAGCCCTTTGCAGACGATTTATTTGTTATAACCGACTGCAGGATCTATATGGGCTGCATAATCCATTTTAAAATGTCACACGGAATTCCATCCATGCCAGAAGACCGTTTTAATGAAATATTAATAATGATGTTGAATACTTGACTAATGGTACAGGGAAACAAATAAAGCGATGCAGAAGGGTCTATGTTGTTATTATTATGTGCCGCAGTAAATGACATACATACTTGAGATAATGAAGTGACTCTGGAATAGTGCGCATAGATCTTCGACTAATTTAACTAACACGAAATACCAATAAGCATCTGTCTCACAAACTCTTTAATCTTCAAAACACAATGTACATTTCATTAACTATGCTAACATCTTCAGGTGTACATACAAGTGTATTGTCAGAATACTAAATGTGTAAATATAATAAGTATATCCTAGGTTACAAAATTAACCATTAGGACTACTATATTCAATAAATTCTAAATATTTAGATTTCAGGGGTGTTAAATCAGTATTAAGTAAGCTATTAATATGTTTTTTTTTCATATAAATAGCTTCCCACATATTGAGATTCTTACAATTTGAAGACTTAATTAGCTAATCATTAATTGAAAAAGTGTGTCCTGTGTTAACAAAATAATACGCCAAAGCGGATTTATCAGCATTATGATTCTTAATACGATATAAATGCTCTTTCAATTTAATCTCCGCATTCCTCTATGTTTGACTATATATACTTTATTACAAACACCGCATTTGATCTTATAAATCCCAGAACATTTCTTAAAATCAATAATTTCAATATTAAACTTTAATTTATTTTTTAAAGTATTAGAATTTTGAAAAACCGGACTAAGAATATATCTTTTACACAGGTTTAATATCTGGTTAACCCATAATTTATTAAAGTTAAATCTGGAAAACTTTCTCTCCACTATGTTCTCTGGAATAAGTGCAGTTATATTTCTTAATGACCTCTTATTTTCAAACTTATTTTTAATTTTATCTATCACACTTTTCTTGTAACCATTAATTTCTGCTACATGACATATTTATTCTAATTCTTTTTTAAAATTATCTTCCGAAAGCCGTATGTTCAATAATCTAGTTATTAAGAAAAAGAATGTTGTGTATTTTTGTTTATAGCTTGTATAAGATAAGATATTTCACAACTTATCTTATACACGCTATAAACAAAAATACACAATACACTTATAAACATTCAGTAAATTTATGTAGGGTCTAAATATGCTAAAGTTAATCCAATGCCATTTCATCATGACATATTAAATTACCCTGTTCGAATTTGAAAAAAAGTAAAATCCAGAACTTAAATTTAAGTTCAAATTAGTCAGAAAAGATCACATTTCTATAATAAGAACTGAACATTTTAAAAATTGCGTTGCACTTGAAAAAGGAAGATTTAAAAAGGAATTATGTCAAAAACGTCAAACCTGGCACAGTTGTTCCTATATATAAAATTATTCCAAATCAGAATTCCATTTAACAACCGGAAAGCTAAATTACTTTTCGATTGGCCGAAGCTGGTAAAATTTTTTTGCGTTAACAATAAGTTTGCATACAGTGTGTCTCCAGATGGACTAAACAAGAGGGATTTTTTTTTTATTTGGGACGTAATGCAAAAATATGATTCATTTATAAAAAAAAATTGCTTGTCTCAAAATCATCAATTCTGATAAAATCTAAATATTTTTGTAGCAACTGAGAAAATTACAAAAACACAGTCATTTTATTTTATTCAACGTAACCACTCTCTACACACTTTTCAACTCCACTTGTATAAACATTGCGGATCATATTTTCAGTTTTTGTACATAATGTCACACCACACACTAATTTTCTCCCACCTATAAGCAAAAGTTTAAACGCAAAGCATCATTACCATTTCTTAATTCATGTATAAAAATCCGTTTATAAGGTTTAATCGCTTGAAATTATTCTTTTTTTTATGTTCCATTATATTCTAATTCTGTGACAAAATGTTTGTGGATTTATGGCTTGAATGAAAGATATTTCTTTTAATTCAACAATAATGTTTCAACAATTTAATGTCTTTTTTTAAGTAGTGAAAATAATTACAATAGTGTAGATGACTTCCATTCCTATTATGTCACAACCTAATGTTGTTTAGTCAATTACATTTAATGTTAAAAAGGTTATAGGAGACGTTAGCACATTCAATATTACCAACGAAAAAACACATTAAAATGTTGAAACGCTGTTGTTGAATTAAAAAAATTATCTTTTATTTAAGTCATAAATCTACAAATATTTTTCACAGTATAAGGTTTAATTTAATTTTCTTTAGAAATTCTTTGTAAATCGATTTGGTAATTAACACATCTAACAGTGCAGACCTTTTTCGTAAGGGTAATTTTGGATTTTTTTCTATAAAATCCAGAGTATTGTTTTAGCATCTTCATTGTATATCTTTCTTTGATGTCATGTACACTACCTGTTCTTTCAAATTTTTCTTTCAAATTTTCTGAAGAATGTTCGCACACGTGAACATTAGGAAATCTCTGTTGAGATTTTTGAACTGCAGTTATAAGTGTTTTAAGTAGATCACAGTAAAGATTCACAAATACGTAATGACATTGACAAATAACACGTAACTTGATTTTTTCTATTAGGTTATCATAAAAGATAATCAGGATAATCTGGTTTAACCAAAACCGCGAAACTTAGAAATTTTTCTACTTAATTTTTGTTTTTTTAATCTTCTCAGCTGCTAAAAGAAATATTTAGAATTGGGGTTCTGTTACAAGTAAATTGCTTTATAAAGAATAATATTCTTGTGTTAAGTTCCATAGAATTTTTGTTCAGTCTATCTGGAGACACATTATATAAGAACTCAATTTGTAAATATTATATATAAAAATCAAAGCCACGTGAATTAAAATTAGATCCTCGAATATACCTGTGTAAAGAGGCGTTCCGCAAGGAACCATTTTGGGCCCTGTGTCGTTTTTTTTTTGTTGACGATATAATCAATTTTGTATCTAACTTCCGCGTAGTAATGTATGCTGCTGGTGCCAATGCAGTTGTATCCGATACGGTGGTGATATTAAAGAGAGCGAAAATAAACCTAACTTATCATTGTGGAGCATAAATCACAACGTGGCTTTCTAATAACAAATTATATTTAAATACTGAAGAAACCAAATTTGTAGGTTTCCATAATGTACACAAAAAAAGAATCTCAATATGCATGTTTCCGCCCAAAACAGGGAGACTGATAGCGTGGCAGAAATATTTTTTTAGGAATACATTTCAATGCGACATAACATGACATTCACACCGTAATCAATTAAAAAACAAATTGAACTCATTATGGTATAAAATAAGGAATTTGAAATAGGTGGTTAATTTTAACTGATTATTAATAAACCATTTTATTACGCCAACGAACATAGTAGATTGTCTTACGGCATTACCTACTCTATGGGGCGCATCCCCAGCTAGCAAGTGATGTATTCTTGGTGCAAAAAAGAGTAATACGGTTGAAGAGCACTGATCCATGTGGGCGTTATTTAAAAAAAATAATAAAATATTACCTGTACCATCTGTAGATATACATATATGAAGTGTTACATTATATTTTTTAAAATAAAAAAAAATGGTTGTTCCGAAGCAGTAATTTCCATGCTCGCAATACCAGATTCAAATCAAACTTTCACCTTCCGTGCCATAGATTAAAAGTGCGTAAATTTTCCAAATATTTTGACTTTACGGCTTATCAACGCTTTGCCCCCAGAATTTGAGATCCATTGAGAACGAAAATAAATGTAAACGCAGTATTAGAGCATATCTTTAAAGCAATGAATATTTTAACATGTAGGCATTTAGGATGTCTTTTCTTTTTTTGTTCTTTTATGTTGTATAATGTCTGACGCAGGCGATGCGCTAACAGTGTGTTGGTTTATATGCTGTTTTTATTATAAACAACAATTTGATCTTTCATGTAGTATTTTATTACATTACAAGAAATCATATTTTATTCTATTTTACACCAATCTTAACTTATAATTCAAGGAATTTCACTGAATTGGACGCACGTTTCAATAGCAAAGCCGTCATCATTAGCAGTAGCACAGAAGTAAATAAACACACCACAGTCATCCTTGTTTATACCTAATGTTAGGCTTAACCAATCACTACCCCGGACTTTCATCTTCAAGTTCAAATCTGTGAGTTTAGGTCACATAAAATTCTCAAATTTCGTCTTCCTATAATATTTTAGAAGCTGTTGGAACGAATTATTTTCCAAAAATATCAGATTTATATATATATATTATGTTTTTAAGAGATAATATTAGATATAAGAGAACATCTAATAATGACTAATGAAATAATATTTATAATTTGCAATTTAGCTATGGACATATTTTGTTATTTGAAGCAATTAGCACCAATCGAAAATGCATTTTTATTACTAGTAGCATTTAATATTTTAAAAATCAAACAAAATTGTCTGGTAGGAAAATATATAATTGTCTTTTCGTATCGAAAACATTTACAAAATATAAAATATAATCTTTGGTATATTATATATACAAAATTTAATTTACACATTATCTACAAATTCCTTTTAAGAATAAAGGAAATCTCAATGGTTCATGCGTCAATTGCACAATTCGAAAACACAACAAAGCTGCTAAATCTAACTTACTTTTACATTATGGCACTGATCGATAGTTTTTCCTAAAATCCATACATTGGTATATAAGGGTATGCAGCTGCTGAATTCCACGCTTCGTACGGCAGCATGACAGGAACCGCGTACAATCCTCTAGGTTGCATATGCGTTCTCGTGTGCTTCTTCAAATGGTCCTTCCTACCAAATCTCTTCCCGCATTGATTGCAGGGAAATGGCCGCAGACCGCTGTGGATCCTTTTGTGCCTGGTCAATTCTTCATTCCGCGTGAAGGTCTTCCCACAATCCTTCACGTCACACTTGAAAGGCCTTTCACCAGTGTGTATCCTGATATGTCCTTTGAGTTGACCATTGTTTGAGAAACCCACATTGCAATGCGGACACTTATACTTTTTCGGCCTTTGTTTCCTGTTTAGTGCTTTTGATTGGTGTTCTTGCGACAGGACTCTTGCGTATTCTTCCAAAGCGTATCCTTGAGAAATGGATTCTAAGAATAGAGGGTCGTTCGGTGCTAAGCCCAGAGTGTGTGCCAAATTTGAATGAAACAAATCTGGGTAGGTGTTGGAAGAATCAAATAAGATAGGGTAGTCACTTAAAGAGATTTCCTGCGACTTCGCTTCATGTGTTTGTTGGTGGTATTTTAATTTTATTGTGTTCGGCTTGTGGCCTTCTTCTGGAACCTTTCCGTCTGCGTCTTCAATTTTCTCTTCATTCTCATTGGTGGTAGTTGAGATCGTGCAGTCTTGCGCTCCTGGTTATCCCATGGTCTAAATATTTTCGTTTCTTTATCCTTCGCGTGGGATAACAAGGACTCCTCACCGAATCTCTTCGACATTTCGCCGTCGTATCGGTCACTATATCGTCCCAGCGAAACTAAACAAATCTCCACTATACAGTAGGGATATATATGACATCGCGAAAAAGGGGGCTGGACCTATCCAAGAGGGGGTAGCGATTCGGGGCAGCTACTGTTACTATTACAATAACTTTTGTAACCCCCTTTTGTGCTCGTTGAATGAGTTGTGCATTTCGCAGGGCCCTTCGCTGCCTTCGAGGGGTGGGCCTAAGGGGGGTGACTTTTAAGGGACGTCGTGTACGAGAGAGGTCTCGGAGCGTTAACGCTTTTACACGGTTGTCTCTTAAATAGGTTTGCGGTGGGGATTTAGTTGTTGTTCTGCGGTGTGTGTTTTTCTCCCGTGCCGAATGCTCGAGTGGTTGGGAGGGCAGGGGGAAGGTCTGTTTAAGAAAATTCGATTAGGTGAGAGAGGGTCTGCTGGATTTATGTCCGAGGTGTTAACATATTTTTTAATAAAAGTGTCCGCAGAGGAGAAAAGAGAAATGTCCGCTTGCGGCCATAAAGAAGTGAAATAGGGCTGTTAACTTTTGTTTAGAGGTAACGGTTCCTTTTCGAATATTATATTCTTATGTACAATCATTATACTTGGAATGTTTGTCGCGTTTTCAAGAGTATATTAATATTACTTTATAAAAACATTATAAAGATGGTAATAACTAAAGCGAAAGCAAACTCCACGTCTAACTAAAGCTATGGCAGCCAAGACACACGATCAAAATTGAATAAATAGTTTGATTTACTTCAATAATATAATATCCGCGCAACAATCGCTAAATAACCGTTTAATATAAACGTAAATATACTGCATTGAAGTACAGTGTGTCACATAGGAATAATAGGCATATATTAAATTAGATTTCCAACGTTTTATACCGCGGTTGTTCTATTGTATTTTACACGAGGTCTAAATCAAGATTAAATGTCAATTCAACTATTTTGACATTATAAATGGTTGTTCAACGTATATGACGTAAACGTTAGAGCCACTATTATACGACGCATACAATGCTGCTTATAAAAAGAACAATTAATTAAAAATTTAAAATTTGAAAAAAAAATTGTTATAGTAAAAGAGAAACGAGTAATTTTATGTGATGAGATCTATTTTATAATTGCTTCATATCCTTATAAGCGACGTTTCAATACTTCATCACTATTTCACATTTTGAAATTTTTAAAATTGTTGGCTTTATTAGAGAGGCGTGGTTCCTACATTTATTCTAAACATGTTCATTTAAATGTTTGATATTGTCCCCTTCTTTCAATTTTATAGTTTAAAAAAAGTAATTTTCCGCCTATATTGTTTCAGGCTAATTTTAAAGTGGTTCTTATTGTCCTCCTTTTTTACTCGATGTAAACTTACATTTTGAATTACTTATTCGCAATTAATTGTTATCATTAGAGACCGGATTATATGCAAAGAAAAACTGGAATATATGCGCATATATATGAATTGATTTATGCATAATATGCAAAATTTTTACATAAAATAAATAACAGCAGAAATTTAAACATTAACTTTATTGCATAAAATTTTTTCACAACATATTTCTAAAACAATTTATAATTAAATGTTTTCAAAATTGAGTAAAAGAAAGTTTTGTCTTCTATCAGAATACATATGTTTCGAAATAGAAAAGCTTCTTTCAACATCCACAGATGTAATTGGTGCATTTTTTTAATTTGCAATACATTCTAAAATAAAATTAAACTCGAAATCGTTTACTGTTTCAAAATTTTCTTAACTTTCTTCAATTTCAAATACCCCGCATTTTTATTTATCACTTTTTTAAGTTTAGCGTATATAGAATTACCTATTGTACCTTAACCTTCTTACATAGCATATCAAATTCGTCTACTATTTCGACTGATTCCGAGAGCAACATCCCTTGCGTTTCTAGTTTACGAATGGAACTTGAAACAAAACTATAATTTGACTTAATAGGCAAAAGGTTTTGTAGCAATTCTGTTGATGTTACTATCTTTTTACAGTTTTCTAGAGCAATGCAGTCAGCAGTGATTTCAAGAATTACAATTTTATTCTTTCAAAATTATCGGCGAAAAAAATTGCAGCCTCTAACCATGTATCCCATCTCTTAATAATCGGTTCAAAAACTTAACACCGGGAAGTCGCTCCTTATAAAATTGGAATCGTAAAGGTGCTTTTAAAAATACTTTTTTGACATTGCTAATTAAATCATTAATCAAAGGGAATTGATTCCTAATATCTTCGGCTACACGATTGAACCCATGAGCTAAACAAGTGGTATGAACAATGTTACTACAATTTTTTTTTAAATTTTGCGCGGCTTTTTGGTGCAGCGTCGGACAACATTAGTAATTTTTTTTCACAAGGTATACTTCCAGGTAAAAAGAAATTTGATAAAGCTTCTTGAACGAATTGGGCAATTGTCACATTATTTGTTTTTTGAAGTTTTTTACAATAAATTAAATATGATTTACCTACAATATCTTCATGAAGAATTCCTATTAACAAATGGGCAATATAACGGCCACACTTATCCATACTTTCATGTACCATAATAAAAATAAAATTATTCCCTACCAATTGTTGAATTTCTGCTATTGTTTGCTGGTAACAAGATGTGACATATTTTTTTCGTAAGGTACTTTCGTCAGGTATATTATGTTTGCAATATTTTTGCAGAAATAATTTCAAATTAACATTGTTTAATCTTGCTAATGCTATGTTAGAGGAAATTAATGCGTTACACAGATCCGTATTATATTCTTCTTGTTCTGAGTTTCGTGAAGTTGATGTTATACATTGACGTATAGATTGCTGCACAAATGCGGATCGCTTTAGTTTTTCACATTTTCCAATATGTGATGGAGTTTTAGCGTGTTGATCAATCAGGTATTTTCTCTCAGAAGACACCTACAATGCATGCTGTTTCGCTCATAGATATATCAATGAGTTTATTTGGGAATTAATAATAATAAAACGTATTTACCACACCCCTGCTATTCTGCTAGGCGAAATTAAACACGTGTAGTTCTTGGAAAAAAGTATTAGAGAAACCAATGTAAATGATTTATCGTTCTGCGAATTGTCGGTTGTCGATCTACATTAGGAATTACTAGGAATTTTTACTAATAGAAAGGATAAGAAAACAGCTTAAATATGCAATATATGCAACTTTTGTAAAAATATGCATAGAAATGCCTTAATATGCAATATATGCAATCACTAATTAGCGGTAATTTACTTCAATTAGTGTAATACGTCTACATATAGACTATAATTAAAGATATGCAAAAAATAAAATATATGCACTTTGCATAAAATCCGGTCTCTAGTTATCATATTTCGCCACACTATGAAAACGTTTCTGTAAATTCACAATATGATACATTGGTTATATGTGGCCATATTGTATTAAGTAAAATTAAATTTACGTACTGTAGATTTACAGAATACTATGTAAAATTACAAACCTCCCTTTCTTTTACGTATTTAGTAATTTTGTGGAAACAGTAGGGAATATTTAAGTATATTTACATCAATTTTCCTCTACGAGATCAGTAATAAAGAAATTTCAACTGTAGAAAAATGTGAATTCAATGTATAACCACACAACGGGTAACAACGGGTAACAGTAAGCGCTAGTTAAATTTACGATAAGATAACTGCGATCTGTTATTTTTATATATGACGTAATAATAAATAACAATAATAATGTTTATTAATTACATGGACACCTTTGTGTTTGTAACATGTCAAACTAAAAAAATAAAGATAATTTAAACTAGAATTAGAATGTGCGAAAAGAAAGAGTTATCGAAACTAAAAAAACATAAATACAAATATCTAATCAAAGAACCAAAAAATAACTATTACTACATAACTAAGTTTTATAAACAAAATATATAATTAAAGTGGTAGAAATGAAAAATTATTAATATCAGTATATGCTTATATATACGTAAGTGGCTGTTTAGGTGATGTGCGAAAATAATTCATCAATAGAATAAAAATTGTACTGCTTAAGGTATTGAGATAACTTAAACTTAAACTTTTTATTCGCTGTATTGGTGCTGACAACCGTCGATATTTTGTTATAAATTTTATAGATATAGATATGATGTCAATTTGGGTATTAGAATGACTAAAATAACCATATTTGTAGTGTTGTATTTTTCTATATTTTTTTCTTTTATAGGATATGTAATTCAATTATATGCTACATGAAGCAAGAATGAGTCCTAGAAACATTGAATAACTACGCATATATGAAATAACGCTGAATACACGATCATTAGCTGTCAGAATATCGTCTGTAATATTAAGCAGTGCAGTTTCACAACTATGTCTCTTCCGACACCCGAACTAAGTCTTAGGTAGCATAGTGTGATTATTCAAAAAGCATATAACTTGTTCATGAATTATTTTTTTCTATAATTTTAGATTTTACAGAGAGCAAACTTATCAGCCTAAGGTCTTTATACTCTTGGTCACGAAATATTTGTTGGAGTATTAATGATAGAGCTATTCCAACAAACAAATTTTACCAAAGACTAATATTAATTATTTTCAAATCAAAGCTGTATTTTCTCATGAGGAAGAGTATGTTTGTTAAACCACTATTTGTGTCAATTTTTTTCCTAGCTTCTGATAAATATTCTTTTGCCACTAATTAGACCAATAATTTATCTGAATTGACGCATATTTATTAGCACAAAGAAAAACATTTTTCTCAATGTAAACTAAGATTTTTTTTGTTGAAAATGAAAATTAATATTTATCCTTTATTTTTTTTTCCACGCTGTACAGGTATATAGTAGAATTAAAAGTTCATTCAAAAGGATATACGACATTTATGGCGCGAACATTCTAACCGCTTGTTATACACTGAAAAAACAAAATTAATAAACATCGTTTGTTAAGTTAGGTTTGTTAAAATAAGAAAAAGATATATTGTATGGATAATTTTTTTTTATTTATTGCACAATTATGTTTATTGACGGTCACGTTGAAAAAGTAAGTTTATTGTATTAACAAAATAAAGTTTATTACTTATTAGAAAAAGAAATTATTAAGCAGTTTGTTAATTTAAAGTAATATGTTATTAATTTAATTAAATATTTTACTATTTCTATGAGGTATAATGTATTTTTAAAACTGAGTTAATTGTATTAATAAATGAATTTATAACGGTATTAATTGTTTCTAAGCATTTCACTCTAACACATACTATATTTTACGCTTTCTCTGCAGGTATGGCGCATGCAATTGTTAAAATTGTTTCCTCTGAACTTCAGATTCACATTCTACATAGCCCCTTCTACCCAGGCATAAATGCATCTTTTCTGCAATGTATTTTATTTGTTTGCATTCGTAAAAGTAGTGTATTTAGTGTTATTACAGGCAAAATTACGGTATTTAGTACGCTCCCTTTTCTTTTATTTCTTAATCCCACTTGAAAACTTGTTAAATAGGTAGTTATTATTAGGTATTCTAATTACCTAACCTAGCTTTATATGTAATGAACAATAAGCGGAAATCCATTTTTTGACATTTTGCGTGTCTGTGAACGTTAAAGTAGGCGTAATATGCTTTGTTTTATGTGTAACTAATTTTGCCGAGCTTGATACATTAGTCAGACATTTCAAACATGTGCATAACTTAAATACAAATATAGTTCTTTAGTATTTTATAGAAAACGATTATCATTTATCGTCGGGAACGTCATCACGGTTAGAAAAGCAAATAGTTAATACATTTCTGACGGAAAAGTTGGTAATTTAAGATTACTATAGCTACAACTAGGTCCTTAATATAAAACTGATAATAAATTTACGGATATGCAAAACTGATAAGAAGAATTCCAAAACAAAAATATTGCAAATAATTTGGTAAGTATAAATGTATATGTACACTCTATTCTCAAATATTACTTATTACCAATTTGGTGTTTCAGATTTTGAAGACGGGACAGAAGCTATAATACGGTCGTTAAGATTTCATAACTTATTAGCCAGCGAATTGGATAGCTTGTGGTAAGCTTGTAGGAACTAAAGATTAAATCACATAAAAAATGCTGACAGAATGAACACAATCATTTGATTCGTAAATAAATAATGTATACTAATATCAAAATTTATCAATAAATAGTATTGGTAAGTAAATTTATTTATTGCACTGTAGCTGCACCTGTTTGAGGTTGGTTGTATTATTAAGCGAATTAATTATTACTAAAGTTTGCCAAATAGTATAACCGGATTGCGAAAATGTGCTGTTAGTGTAAAAGACCTGGACCTCTTACACTAACTGCACATTTTCGAAATCTATTTATATTATTTGACAAACTTTAGTAATAAATTGGTATAATATATAATTCATAGTTACTACAATTATTATTAATTAACCGAATGTATAAATTTCATATAAGCAATAAAGAAGTTAATTCATACAATGTACCACGGTTATCCATACGATAATCTAGTTTATATATAATATGAACTTACTTTATTGTATCAAAAACTTCTTTAATCATTTTAATGTATACCGATTTTTAAAGCAATAATATACAGTGAGGTCGTAAATGGTCCCCCCCCCCCCCCCTGATAACTTTTGAATGGTATGAGATAGAGCAATGAAATAAAAACCAGGTGAAATTAGAGATAATTTGTGATTTTTTGCCTATAGAGATACGCACATGGCTTCTGATGTAAAATAGAGGGCGCAGCTATCTTTAAAATTTTAAATAGGAAGTAATTTCATTTAGAAGCTCATTTGGAAGATATTTCTATTACTTTTATGGCAATGCAAACAGTTTTACGAACTTATCCAAGATTAATAATTGCAGTACTTACGTTACTTTTTCTATAGCCCTCGTATTCGCTTTTTGGATATAGTGTACAGAAACCTGTAATTACAGTAATCTGTAACATAGACACCCACACACATGACACATACACTGACAGATAAGACACTTTTGCTAAATTTTGCAAAAACGTCATATTGTAAAATATGTCATATTTTACAGCAATCGCTTCCTAAGTCACATAAAACCACAATATTTATACGAGGGCTATAAAAAAAGTAACGTAAGTACTGCAATTATTAATCTTGGATAAGTTGGTAAAAATTTCGAAAATCGTAAAACTGTTTGCATTACCATAAAAGTAATAGAAATATCTTCCAAATGAGCTTCTAAATGAAATTACTTCCTATTTAAAATTTTAAAGATAGCTACGCCCTCTATTTTACATCAGAAGCCATGTACTTATCTCTATAGGCAAAAAATCACAAATTATCTCTAATTTCACTTGGTTTTTGTTTCATTGCTCTATCTCATACCATTCAAAAGTTATCAGGGGGGGGGGGGTCATTTACGACCTCACTGTATGTTTATTATATTCATAACCAAGTGAATAATAAATTCATTATATCAACAATTTTCTTTATTGTATAGATGAACCTATATATTTATTAATATAATAAAAGCACATACATTGTATTGATAAAAGTGTTCGTTGGACGAATTTTAATAAAATAATTATTGAATTAATGTACTTTTTTATTATATTTGTGTATATTTTTCGTTCAGTGTGGGACACCCAATGTTACGTGGACATTGTAAGTTTGAAAACTGCATGGATGTTAATTTTTAAATTTGAAGACGGTTTACCCAACAGAAATTTAACCCCGCCTCATTTTATATTTACTACACCATAAAAACTAATACGACAAGCGGATATTGGACATAAAGAAGACGCGGATAAAATGGGATTATGTTTTGAGAAACATGTCACCGATGCGGTTCGTGTTTTCTGCGAATGCTTTACTTTACAGCGGCGGACAAATTATGATCGATAGTGTCTGATGCGCGTTTTTTTTTGCCTTTCGACGTTCGAATGCCGTAACCCTTGCTCTAAATACACGGTGAACACGTACTACTTACAAATTTCGCGATCGATCAAAATATGTCATTCAAGTACAATGCTCGTTTACGCTTTCTATATAGTGGATGTTATACGTGCACGCTTCGCTTCTGGAGAATTATTCGGATGAGGGGCAGGTGAATTTGCTGAATTAAGTTTTAAAATTTAATTACGCTTTTGGAAATGTCTGCAATACCGACGCCCAGTTGGTCGTTTCCTTTGCTCGGGTTTTCGTTGCGTAAACGTGAATGCTTGAACAGAGCTGTGGGATTGCATAATGAAAGTTTTAGTTTAATTAGGTAATGCAAGAGCATTTATGAAAGATTTGGGATAAAGCAATAAATAGAGGGTTGTAAAAACAGGGTATTGTATAATACAATAGTTACAGTTGCTGGATTCTCGTTCGGACATTTTTGATTAGAAAAGGAATCTACAAAAGTGATCTCAAATATTATATATACCCACTTTATAGATTGGTTGCCAGTTTTATAGACTGAATACCAACATTATGATAAATTATCAGTATTAAGAACCATGCGAGAAATGCAATAATAAAATATATATTTTAATTTTATTCTAACAACGTTTTAAATCAATTTTCTTCTCTATACACAGTAAGAAATAGCGCTAGTGTTAATGTTCTTAGTGTTAGGGTTGATCATATAGAGTTAAAATTGTAGTGTATTTATACACTTTGATTTAACACTAAGAAAAAGTAGAGTACATAATTACACTAAAAAATTTTTAGTGTGAAATAATTACACTAACAGGCTACTTAGTGCTATTCGACACTGGCAGAGTAAAGTATATACTCTATCAGTGTAACAATAGTTAAGTCTTTGGAGTGCGTATTGTATTTCGCGCGCTGTAATAACACATGACCAGTTACAATGTGTTCTGATTGGCCAGAATAGTTGTAACGGTTTAGTGTTCAGTGCTTCAGTGGACAAGACGTAGGTCTTGTATGCAATGCATACCTACATATGTAGATATGTAGGTACATCAGCCGCCAATACGCTATTCTAGTTAGGTTATGTATTACATACATGCTGCAGTAAAATAAAAGGTAAGTGATTGTCTATATATTATAAACAATACATTTATTTAGAATTGTATTATAGAAGGATACCATCAGAAAGGGAGAAAGTAAATAGGTCGAGATTCTTATCAATTTTCGGATTAATAAAGTGCCGCAGTGTTGAGTTACTGCATCGTTACTAGAGGAACACCTGATAGCAAGGATGATAAGATGTTCAACATGTTCAAAAAACTACTTTCGTGTTTTGTCAATTCGTTTAATTTCAATATTTGAGTTTATTTTTATACTATATAAGTACTGTATATATATAGAATTATTTTATGTCGGAGTAATTACGTTTTATCCCAACGAACACGGTCGTTGCTTTATTTATTAGAAAATAAGGAACTTAATTTACTTTCCTTCCGTTGCAGTAGTATTGATAAAACATTTAATAGAGAAAATTACCTCTTTCTAGAGTTAACAATCACTATTGATGTTGTTTAATGCACACTAGTAGTGGCCTTACGATCTACACTAAAAAAATAGATAAACACTAAGAAGCAGTAACATTCGCACTACTAGTGGTATTCTATATTTACACTAAGGCATATTAAATATCCTCTAACTACTAACACTACTCTTAGTGTTAAAAAAATTACACTATTTAGAGGGACCTCCATGAACTCGGCGTAGTGTAGTTCTAGTGTTAAAAATTTCTTACTGTGTACTTACCTGTTATTTTAGGTGTACCACAGGGCTCAATTTTGGGTTCTGTTTTGTTTTTAATTTTTATTAATGACATCGTTGACTTCATTAATTGTTCTTTGTTTATTTATGCAGACGATACCTCTGCAGTTGCTACAGAAAATGATCCTATTAATGTACAGGATAGAGCAAATACATTATTCTCGGAACTGAATCAATGGTTTACTACCAATAGACTGCACCTAAATCTTTCAACGACTAACTATATGTTTGTTCACGCTGCGAGATCTAAATTAAACTTGGATGTCAATATTTCTGTTAACAACTATTCTTTATCGCCTAGGAGTGAGGTAAAATTTCTTGGAATTTAAATAGATGAGACTTTAAGCTGGGAGGGACATTGTACCGATGTTATTACTAAAATGAATAAAGCTTGTTATCAAATTGGGAATTTAAAAAGTTTATTGCCCTTAGAGGCAATATTGTCTTTTTACTATAGTAAGGTGTACCCTAGGCTGAAATATGGCATTGCCTTCTGGGGGTCGTCGAGTCATGCACGTCGGGTTTTTCTAGCTCAGAAAAGAATTGTCAAATGTATCGCTATTATTAATACGACAGCTTCCTGTCGACCGTTTTTCCTTAGATTTAAATTACTTCCTGTTCCAGCGGTTTTATATTCTCGAAATTCTCACTTATATATTTAGATATAAAGACGAATTTGCAAAGAACGGTAAAAATCACGACTATAATACCAGGGGAAAGGATAACTACAGACAAGCTTCAACAAGCGTAATATAACGAGGCAGGAACCATCCTCAGCGGGAGTCAGACTCTTTAATCTCCTGCCAGAATCTTTAAAATCATGTACTGAAGAAAACGTATTTAAGTCTAAACTAAAAAAGTTACTAATGCAAAATTGTGTATATTCCATGGACGAATTTGTTGGCGTGCTCAACAATTAAACTTGTTTTATTTTATTTTAAATTTTTAGCTGTATGTGTGATGTTCTAAAATGTAATGTATTACAACAGTAGGTATTTATATTTGATCTGTCTAACATACTGTATAGTATCAACTAGGCCAATAAATATTATTATTATTATTATTATTATTAATGTGTTCATTATTAGAATAATCATATTTTTGCAATCGTGACACATAGTAAAGAAGTTTTCCAGGGATGAAGCTACAATGTTAGAATCCCTTTTATGTTGAGCAAAATTTATGCATTTTTTTTTATCTAAAGTAGAAGTATGTTTATGAAAAAAGAAATGTTACATACAAATGTTTCAGTTTCTTTACTAAGCTTTCTTCGGTTACATTTATATAATATATTTGTAAAATATCGAAAATGACGTAAACTTATGTCATCATTTTATTTTTCTTTTCTATTCCCTAAATTTCTATTTTGTACATTTTTTTAAAAATGATTTGATTGTAATTAAAATTTATCCAAATCACCATATTGATTTAGCAAATCGCAGAATCTCTGATATGTTCTAATTTTTTGATTTATAGTAGATTTAACTCATAATCAAAATATATTCTTCCATATTCATCTAATTTTGATGTCAATTATTGCATTCTTGAATATTTTCTAGTAAAATATTCTTCTTTGTTAAATGCTCTCCCTTATAATATTTTCCTTTAATAAATAACTTATCGCAAAGCCGGTTTTACATTATCCTTAATTTAGTATGAAACTTTGATATAAATTTGCTATTAATTATTTCAAAGAGTATCATACAGAAAAATATTTGTAAATTTCGTACGAAATTTTGTACTAAATATTTAAAACCTGTTCCATTTTCTCATTAAATTTACAAACGAAATGTGGGTGTGCAATGTGTGAATTGTTAATTAAGTCCAGTGGGATAACTCGGTGTTTGTCGTGCTATAAAAATCACTCACTCTAGGTTGACACAGACAACGCAAAAATACACGGTGTAGTTTGTAGTTGAGTCAAAGCATAAGGAAGTTCTGTTGTTTATCGTATAACTGTATCACTATCCATTTTAGAATAATGTTATGGTCATGTCTACAGGTTGAATTGTTGATTGAGTATTCAAAACTACCACAGATAAAGATAAAAATTGATTGACTGTATAACAATTTGTTAAACATACACAGTTTTATAATCTATAAAAATAGATAGATACATACAAAACATTGCATTTTATTTTTAGAATTATATTTTATTCCTAACTTGTGTTACAAAATTAGCAGATCTATTGCCACTTGCTTGTTGCATCTCACCAAGGTTTCAACATTTTGTTCAGCAACTTCATCTATATCGATGTAGGTTAAGTTTTTAGTACAACACTATAGATTAGCTTATAATCCCCATCTAAAAGTCCAAGTACTATTAGACTATTTGTGCCTTTATAATTAAAGAGTAAAATCTGTCAGATACAGGTCTATTCATGTCCGTCAAAACGACTTAGACAATGAGGAAATTACCAAAGTTTATCGAATCGTTCGGTAATTGACAGACAGTTTAAATAAAAACTTCGACAATGGATCTTCAGTTCTCAATTCGGAATTTAATAAATTTAGAATGCCTCTTCATTCAGGTCGCATACTTATCTAATTTTTACATCATATTTTACGGGACTAACTGTCACAGTTGCACTTAAAGATGATAGCCATAACAGCAGTACTTCTTGGTCAGCTAGTTGAGGGAATATTAATCAACTTACAAAATTTTTGGTACTAAATTTTTTACTTTAAATATCATCAAGCATGTCCATTAACTTCTAAATATTTGATACTAACTTTCGGACATAATTCTTTTGTGTATGACACGTAAATAAATTTCTTTTAAATTCAAAACTAAATTTAATACAAAATTTTATACCAAATTCAGTATAATGTAAAACGGGCCTAAGCTTTAATAGTTCGTCCCCTCAATATTTCTGTAAAAATAACGCTTTAAATTCATTAAAATTTGTATACGAATTTTGTATATCATGTCAAACTAAAGCATTACCTTTTAAAGAATCTCTAATTGTAACTACCAAATCATTTAAACAATTGTTATTACTGACTATCCTGTACAAAGAATCTATAAACTACAAAGAATTCTCGGTACCACTAAATACGGACAAAATATCATGTATTTTAAAATTAATTTTACTCATATTCTGATTGATTTGACTCTTTATGTTCTCAGGAATAATATCGTGAATATCAGTTTTCATATTATTACTTTGAACGTTTTTTAAACGACTATCAAGCGTTTCAGGTATAAGACGCATCCGTTCAAACATTTTCTCAAATTTTTCATTCATGTTTTCTGCAAACATGCTAAATTCATCTTTTAAACTGTTAGTTTCAAAGTGCTCATTATCATTTCTTATATTTCTTGGCATCTTATAATTAAAAGTTGATAAAAATTAAAATTTTACTAATTTTACCCCACGTTGGGCGCCAAAATATCAATTTCACACAAATGTGAGTCCTATAATTAAAATGATGTAAATGATTTCAGAATTATTTTAATACTTATCTAAATTACAATTTAATTTCAAATTACAAAACAACGACGAACCTCATAAAATCATCAAATTAAAATCATCTTTATTTTATTCTTTCCCTTTCAATTTCTAATACCGATCCAACTTCGAATCCAATCCAGTTACAACATGATGTTCCAACCTCGAATCTAATCCAATGTCAATATGATGATCCAATTTCGAATCCAATTCAATTACAATATGATGCTCCAACATTGAATCTAATCCAATAACAATATGTGGATACAACTTCGAGTCCAATCTACCACAGCATGATATGATAGAGGTAGATACCTCTCCAATTTTCAATATATAATTTTCAAAAACGATTCTTCTTTTATGGTTCCTCTTTCTCAATAATTTCTTTCTATTCTTTTTAAAAACTATACCCCAAAAATCTAATTTCCGTCTTTCCTTTCGCACAGCCAATGATTTTCAACACAGACTCCTAAATCATTACTTTCCACTGCCGTCTCTATAATTAAATTCGTAAGTTGAAAACCTATTGTTTCTTTAATTTCTATTCTTTGTATGAATTACCTAGTATACTTCTGCTGGCACGGGAGTTTATTGCATATTCTTTGTGAAATTTCCTTTTGCAAAAAGAAGTATTTGAAGTAAATAAATGTTTATGTAAATATATATTCATAAAGTTCACCATCTAATTCAATTATTGTAATTTGCACTATATCTCAAATGGGATTAATAAATATTATTTTATAGATGATGTGTTCCAGTTACTTAGTTATTTAGGTGACTTGCAAGACTGTGGAATTTCATTTGATTAGCAAAATCAGAATCAGGAATCACTGTGTGCGTACATGTATAAAACAAATATATTTTGTATTAATGATTATATTCCATGTCCACATTAAAGCAATTTTCGGCAAGCATTATTTGAAGTGCTTGAGCACAATAAAGTATCTTGTCGTTTGATTAATAATATGGCAATCGTAATATAATTTGCGGAGGAATTAATGTTAATCACCTATTATAATGTATACATATGATATATCTACCAATTAAACTCACTGATGTGAGTGTTGAAAGTGATTTAAATAGGGCTCTTTCAAATTTTGTAGTAGTTTGTACTAGATCAATGCGTCTATCTATCTATATAAAGAATAGATTCTGTCAGTTTGCACATTTTTCTTCATTGAAATATATTACGTAGCGGTATTTTCAGAATATGTAATACGTTTTAATTGATTGCTTTTAAATAACGGCTGTATAAAAAAAAAACTTGCTTCTCAGTATATTCTAGACAGTGAGATTAAAACACTTTGCAACTTAGTATGCTGCAAGAGTGCGTACAAAGTTCATGTGAGTGATTCACCTTCATCATTTATATGCAGTACATACAATCATAATAAAGATTGTAATATATTTAACTGCAGTATGAAAGATATATTGTATCATGTAATATATGTATAGATTGTCCCATTTTCTACACTTTTATAGGGTGCTATCAAAAGAGTCATATAATATAGGTGTCATGTGTCATCTGCTCCTTTTGGATCAAACTTAAAATGGTAAAATCGAAAATTTGAAAATTTTCCCTCGCTTAAGAAATATGGGAAAAAATCAAAAATTTCAAAATTACCCTGTATAATCTTAGTTAAAAGAGATACAGAAAAATATTTTATACAACAGTTTCTTTATAATGCTTGTTGAATACTCTGCCGTTTTCAGAATAAGTATACGGGGTCAAGAAAAAAAGTTATCGAACTTGACCTATTTTTTTTAATGCAACATTCTGTATATTTTGATCTAATAGGATAGCATTTTAAATTTTCTTTTCAAAAATATAACACACCATGGGTGATATTGGTTTCCTAGGCGATTTATTTAAACTTTGTTACTTTAAACCACAATTGGCTGCGAAACAAAAGCTAATAGCCTAGAAATAAAACTATGTTGACATTATAGCTGGAAAGACATTTGACAATATATTTTAACAAAGAATATAAGAAATAGTTGGCATAAGAAAGTAAATTAAAAAACTATGGAAACTTTGAAACGAAATAAAAGATTCAGATTAAGGGAAAAATAAAGGAATCATGGCAAATATTCTAAAGCCCTTCCGTTGTTTTCAATGCACTCTTGACATCTTTTTCAAACGAATTTTAAAGCATTCATGATGTGTAATGGTTTTATTTCTGTAAAAGCCCCATGAATTCTTTGATCAAGTTATTCTCAGGTTAAGATGACATCTTTATAAATTTTTATTTTCAACACTCTCCAAAGAAAAAAATCTGGGGTGTTAAATCCGGAGATCATGGTGACCATCTTATAGGTCCATATGTTCCTATCCAATAGTTTCTAAAGTGAGTATTTAAATACTCTCTCATTCGAAGAGCGTTATGGGTAAGGGCGCTATCTTGCTGAAAGTAAATCTCCATTACTTCATTTAAAAGAACATCATCAATGACATCGAAAAGGCTTGATTGGAGTATGTCCAGATATCTATCTGCATTTAAATTTCCATCAAAGCAGAGATACACCAGTTTATTTTGAAACAAAAAAACACCTTATATTTATCCTAAATCGACCTTGTTGACGAACAGGTCGTACCATGTGGGGATTTGTGGAGTTCCAATGTCTTTCATTATGTTGGTTGAGAATACCGCAACCTCTAATTCGACATTCATCTGACCAAATGATTTTTTTGTGAAAAGAACGATCCTCGTTATATTTACTTAGAAACAGTGACAAAATTCCAATCTTCATCACACCAGGGTGCAAATATTGAGTAACATTAACAACATAGGAAAAAAATTTTGTACGTCTAAATACTACGCGCCTTAGATTTTGATATTCCAGTTTCAGTTTCTATTTTTCTGACGGATGTAGATTTTTGTTCCTAAAATTTCAAAGTGATTTTAGAGAATAAATTTAGGGTGTGTGATTAAGACCACAAGACACAAGTGAAAGTTGAGCTACTATTATTCAAAGCTATCACACGATATATCATTCTTACCTGATTATGGGCCTTGACAAGTCCTAACACGCTTATTTCTTCATTTTCCTTGTTTTCTTTATTATAAGTTTTTGATCTTGACTTTGTAAAAGAGTCGTATGTTTTTAAATTATGTTCCAGTCGTCGGAATATGTCCTTAAATAGTTGCCGTCTTTCCGGATAGCGAACAAAATATATATTTTGCGCCATTTCGTCGTTTTTTCCACTTTCAATATAAACTAATACCATATCAAATTTTTCAAAATATTGATAAGTCATTTTCACAAACAAATATTTAAAAATGAAATTGACGTTTAATGTTAATAACAACTAGAATGTCAACATAGTTTTGTTTCTAGGATATTAGTTTTTGTTTCATAGTCTACTGTGGTTTAAAGTAATAAAGTTTAAACAAATCGCCTAGGAAACCAATATAATCCATGGTGTGTTATATTTTAAAAGAAAATTTAAAATGCTATCTATTTAGATTAAAATATACAGAATGTTGCATTAAAAAAATAGGTCAGGTCCGATAACTTTCTTACGAGACTCCGTATACTTATTCTGAAAACGGCAGATTATTCAACAATCATTTTAAAAAAACTTTTGTGTAAAATATTTTTTTGTATCTTTTTTAACTAAGAATATACAGGGTACTTTCGAAAACTACAATTTTTTGATTTTTCTCCATATCTTTTAAGCGAGTAAAAATTTTCAAATTTTGACTTTACCATTTTAAGTTTGATCCAAAAAGAGCACATGACACCTATATTACTCTTTTGATAGCACTAACAATTATGGAGATATCCTACAAAAGTTTCGAAAATGGGACACTAGTACACTCACAACGTTTGTAGATAAAATATCAGTATTTCTGTTTGTTTTTATTTATTATTTATTAATTTATTAAGTTGTATAAAATTTGAAACTAATTAGATATTTTCTATTGCTTATTCTCTAAAGGCCGCTTTACAGTTCGCAATTATTTTTATTGCGTGCAATAGAAATAGCGCATGCGCATTCAATGGATTTCTATCAGCTGGGTGCAATTTTAGTTGTATTGCGCGTGCAATACATGGAATAGAGCACGCGCTATTTTTATTGCATGCAATTTTTATTGCGCGCAATAAATAAATTGCGAACTGTAAAGCGGGCTTAATACTTGTCTAGTTTGTAGGTTAGAATTATGGCATTATTTTCAATGTTTTAGTCTCAATTAGGATTTTATTATTGAATATGCTACACATTGCATAAATTACATAATTACAGAACACTACCTTTCTGAAAGCCAAATAAAAGCTTTGGAAATTAGCGCATGCAGTTATAATGCACTTGAAAGCAAGCTATTTTTGTCCCAGTATTTATAAATGCAGTAATGCACTTTTCCATTAAAGGAGATATGAGAGTATTAGCGAGCTAGCGTCATTAGTGGTAGAAAAGCGAATAGAAATATCTACTGTTAAATTAAGTAACTGTATACTGAGAGAAAAATAGTTGAATTAACCGTTTCTCAATTAAGGGTACGTTCACAGTAGGTGGAGTACACTGTGGTGGGAATTAAGAGGATTCACATTCCGTTGTATAATGCATTTCGTGGAAACTTGCAAAATGGAAAATAACAAACAAAATGCTAGAGAACAAGAGTAGTGTAAAAATCTACAGAAAAGCGATAAAGAATGTTAACAGGAAAAAAATTAGAATAAAAGTTTGTCCACCACATTCGTTTATTTGTGTACATTTATAGCATTTTCTTAATTGAAATTACTAAATCGACTTATGTCAAACGCCTGATTAAGATAAGTTGCTGCTTAGTTGAATAATAGACAAAGCGTTTATTTCTAATATTTTTGCCATTATTTTTTTCTACTATTTCTTCTTCTATTTTCGTTTTAAATACAAGTAATGCGCTGTAAAAAAAATAAAGTAACATTAAGATAGTTGTTAGCATTTCACTGTTGATTCAATCTGTGAATTTTTCACATTAATTGTTTCAATAGTATCTACTTTTGTAAAGCTTCTTCTCCTTAGGGGGCATAATGACTAAAATCATGAGCATCATAGTGCATTAATTCAAAGAGGAATGTAGTTGTACTAACCAAACAATAAGTATTATCTAATATAGAATAATATTGTATTAATTTACCCATTTCGTAGCGTTAACTTAACAGTTCGGTATATTTAATGCAATAATTTTAAAATTAAACTTATATACATAAATATGTCTCCATATGTGTTATTATTGGCTGGTTCAATCTAAATGTTAATACATCCTATATCCGCCGTAGCAAAGATCTCCAATGCAGGTAAATCTCCATTGCAAGGAAATGAAACCACTACATTTGAATATACATTCAAATGCAATTGCGTTCTAATGAAGGAACAATATACAGGGTTAGACAAATGTCTGAGAACACCTGCTTTTGGCTAAATTATGGGTTGCATCAAAAAGTAACCTTAAAATCAGTTAATAGTTTTAGTTTGAGAGATGTGATAAATTCAAGGATTTGGGCATTACTTTTGACGAGCACATTCATATAATTACCAATGATTCTTTCAAATTGCTAGGCTTTTTATCTCGAAATACTTATTTTAGTTTTTTTAATGATTTTATTAGATCTAAGCTTGAATATTGTGGAATCCGAGTTATGTTAAGTATGCTGATCTAATTGAAAGTGTCCAGCGGAAGTCTTTGAAGATATTGTATTATAGTAAAAATGGTGTCCTTTACCACATGGCTTTTGCTACAACATCCTCTGCAGATAGTTTATTTATAAACCTACTTAGTCGAAGAGTTATTGCTCAAGTGCTTTTTGTGTATAAACCTTTTGCAAAACTGTAGTTTCTGGTCTAGTAATACAAATAACTATTTTTTTTTTTGTTTTCGGCCTTATTATCAGAAAATAATACCTATATAATAATATAAATAGCTCGAATGATAACAAAATTATCAAGTTTGAACACCTAATTTTATTTTAGGAACTTTTAGCAGTAATTGCTATGATTTTACAAACATTTGTGAAGCTCCACAGAACTTTTAATTAAAAGTACCCAGTCGTACAATATCTCTAACTTTTTCTTGATAAACTTATAGTGTTTGAAACAACCGCACCGCAGAACAAATTGTTCAGACCAGTTCCGGTTCTATTCCGGTAAGTGCAATTAGCTATGGTAGTTGAACGTGTTTTTAACGTATTAGCAGAGAAGAAACCGAAGTTGTAACCGTGATAACAATAGCAGTAATCACAGTAATAAATATGTAAATCCGTTATTAGTAGGGCATATAAGTAACTACTGTGAAAAATAAAAGTAACACAAAGTAGGATACATAAATGTATTTCAATTAAATCGAATCAATAAGCTTCAAATGGAATTACTGTCGCGAAAGTAATACATTTAAAATGGATAAAAGCATAGTTCATAAAGCAGTAACTAGTGAAAATACCGTAGAATTTTTGTTATATATATATATAATTCAAACAAATTGTTAAAGTAGTACCATAGATGGTGATACACAAATAAAGTACTTTTGGATGATAAATACGTATTCAAATGCACTTTTTTTGTTTTACCAGAGATACCATAAACTTCGAGGCTTGAGATAATCAGAAGATTAAGGTCAACATTTTGCGTATTCAAATAATGATAAAATTAATTATTTTGCTTCTTATAGTGGTAGAATCTTTCGAATAAAATTGCTATTCGAAAACGTTAAAGGAAAGATTGTAATATTTTAGGTTCTGAAGTCTTTTCCCTAAATTGAATTCTTCTGTTCGAAACATGTGTATACGTATGTGCCAAGATTGAGTCAATCAATATAACCATTGTAGCTTAAATCTTTGTTTATTAAATCTATTCTATTTTTCTTTATTTGTAATATACAATGGCTTTTTGTGTATTATGCTATTTACTGTCCAAGAATTCTTTTTATTAGAAATATTGCAGAATTAGTGTTGTAAATATTTGGATGATTTCAATAATCGGAATACCCGAATCGGAAGGCTATGATATTCGAAATAATATTCCGTTTCCATATTCTACCCGACATACTTGTATAAGTTGTACACTTCTCACAGGAAAAATCGGGACACCAGCAATCCAGAATTTTAAAATTTCTTGATTGTAAATGCAACTTTCGGAAAACGATTCACTTATTATAGCCATAAATCACTTAATTATGTATATTACTGAGATCAAAGGTAACGACTCGAAATTTAAGCAGAAAAATGAATATATGGAGAGAAAAAGGTTTATGTATCGAATAAACAAATCGGAGTTTCGGTGCCGGCGTTTCCTTTAGAAATACCAATGAAAAAAAAATACATAACAACAAAGAGAACTCTTGAATAGACGGCTTCATTTAGAAATATATATGTATTTAACTTGTTTGATGTTATGTAGAGATAATTCTTTTTTAAGAAAACATGTGGTGATGGGATTTTATTATTTAATATTATGTTACTTTTAGTGCTGCTTTGATATTAGTTACTTACTTCGATTTATGCTCGCGAGTATTAGTTTAGCAATAGATGTGATGATAGTGATTGGCTACACTATTATTGATGTTTTCACGATTTGCGATTGCTGGTGTCCCGATTTTTCCTGTGAGAAGTGTACATATTCGGATGATTTCAATAATTGGAATAACTGAATCGGAATAATATTGGAGATGATAGAATCATCCGATTCCGAATCGGAATCATCCAAATATTTTAATAATCGGAATCAACGAATATTTTAATTCGGAAATTCACAACACTATGTAGAATGAATGTTCCCTGAAATCTTATTTTTAAATTATACTTTGAAAGAAACACACTTGATAGAGTGCGTTTCAAACATAATAATCCTTAATAGGTTTATAAAGAACTGTTACCGGAATATTTTAAATTCCAAAATGGCGGTTAACGTGCAAATTAGAAAAAAAATACCACGAAGAGCTGGTCTCTTTCTAGACTCCTCCTTTGAAAAACTAGGGGCAAGTGCCTCGTTTTTCAAATTTGAACTCGTCTGATAAAACTACCCTTATTTAACTAGATTTTCAGGAAGCACCTCTTAATTTTAGTTTACCAAAACTGGTAATACCAGCGAGATATTTTGATGTAGATTCAAGACATTTTATTTATTTTATTTTATTTTATTTATTTATTTTAAGCTATGTTAGAGGTACAAATATTTTACTGCTCTTCCACCGCCAAGTAAAATATCATTTTTCTTTTATTATCGGTGTATTTACGGTCTTATTCTCAAGGAATAATGTTCTTGTGCAATACTTTGAATGATAACAAAAGCATTAACTTCGACAAGCTATTTTTTGAATTATTTTGTAGTAACTGTTCTGATAATACAAACATTTGTGAAGGAGTTTGTAGAACTTTAATTAAATGTACCCAGTTGTCCAATATTTCGAACTTTCTCTTGATAAATTTATCCTGTTTCAAGCAACCACACCGCAAAACTAGTAGTTCAAATAACAATAAGTTTTGCTTCAATTCCAGTAAGTGTAATTAACAATCGTAGCTTAACGTGTTTTTAGAGTATCAGTAGGAGAAATAAAGTTGCGGTATTAGTGCTATCGACATAGCATTACTTCACATGTAATAAATAGTATAGGGTGCTATTTATTACATTAAAAAAATAGATTACAATAATCATAAAAAATTATTGAACTTGATGTAAAACAACTAAACAAAAATAAATTATTCAAAATATGCATCGCTCTATTCTGCCCTCAAGATTCTTATGAACTGGAACTAGCTATTTTCTGCTTATGGATCTACACGTTTGCTTTATTCTTATCTTCTCTAACTGGCCATGAAATTTCGGACTCTCTCCCAATCCATTTATTTGGAAACATTTCACTTAATTTTTCTCTCACATGTACAGCAAAATTTGCAGGACAACCGTCATGTTGGAGCCCCATATCTCTTCTTGTTTCTAACGCCATGTTTTCGAATATCACTGACAATTCATTTATTAAAAAATTGCTGTACACATTCCCGTTTACCATTTCTTCAAAGAAGTAGGGTCCAATTATTTGGTCACCAAGGATGCCGCACCACGTGTTTATGCTCCACACATTTTGATTGTCAAGTTGTTGCATCCAGTGTGGATTTTCGTGTGACCAATGATGTAAATTATGATGATTTACTTCACCATTACTTTTAAATGTTGTTTCGTTTGACCACAATGTTCTTTCAAAAAAATCGAGAATCCGCAATTAATTTTATTTCTGCCCATCGACAAAAACGGATTCTGGCCTGGAAGTCATCGTCACCTAATTTTTGACGAAGCGAGATATGATACGGGTGCATTTTGTGGTCATTAAGAAATCGCCATACGCTCACATGGCTAATGCCTGACTCTCGTGCTGCATTGAGAGTGCTTGTTTGAGGATTATGATTTTTGCGCACATTTCCTGTTTGTGCTTCCTTATGAATGCTTCTGCATTTGAGAATGCCATATTAATAAATAATTCATAAAACTTGAGCAACAAAAAATAACAAAATAACGCGTAACAATAAAGCAAATAACAGCAAAGAACCACTAATAACGAAAATTCGACTATAATGGGGAGACTAGCAAAAACAAGTTTGACACTTCTGGATCTGAAACGTTGTTGCTTTGATAACTGTGAAACTTTCACAGCTCACTGCAAGAAATGTACTAAAATTTTCATAGCCGAATAAATAATGGTTGATATCTTGAAAACGACTAGGAATAGGTATATGCATCCTTTATACCTATCGACGGAGAATTTATTTCTGCATTGAATGGTATAATTAGGAATATAATATTACGTTTGAAAAAAAAATAATTTTCTAAGGTTAAATACAGGGTGTATGAAATAAAAAAGTCGATTTTGCTCAGGTGTTAACTACACGACATATAAAGCACAAACCCACGGAAACCGGATATCATCATTAAAGAATAAAAAAAAGTAAAATTTAGAGGCAAAAATTCTTTAGTCCGGTCCTGATGCAAGGAAACGTCATGTTAAGCACCCGCTAGACGTGGTATTATGTATAAATACATTGCACTCATTTAGTATTATTCTTAATGGTATGCCGTAAGTTCATTTAACGTCATTCTGAATAAATAAAGGCCAATCGGCCAATGTGCCCTTGTCAAAATAGCAAAACTGAGGCATTTTAAATTTCTTCTTAAAATAAACATTCCTTTTTTGTTAAGAGCATTCTACGTAAGTCTACAAAGTATTATATTTAATATCCTGATAAGACGTTCGAGTTTCACCGAATATGCGACTTCAGTAGTTACAAAAAACGTAAATAGTTTTCTTTTGCTTTGTCGAATCGAGAGTTAGTTCTTAATAAACGGTACCACATGAATCGGAGTTATTTCTTTTGGATTTATTTAATCATAAAACGCAAAATGAATTGAATCGAATTACACAGAAATAAATGTAGATAGATTTACTATCTATCTATACATTCCCGCGCTTTTGCCGATGCATCAAGCTTCGATTTTCTTTATATGAAATCATGATGGTCCTGAAAATGATCGTTTTTTCGAGACGGGCAGACTTTAAATAAAATGTCCGAAGTGGCTTGCACTCCAAGTGGCGATCCACACAAAAACAACAGCGGTAATGGCTAAATGATAGTGGTATGTGGCGGTATACTCGAGATAGCATTTAGGTTGGGCACAGGTTATCGTTAATGCTTACAGATAGACCCTCTGTGTATTAAGACTTTTTGATCGTATATGATTACAGCTGCTACATATTATTATATTTACCTCTATATCTGATGCACCCTGTATATCAGACAATCGATTTATGAACAGTCTGTATACAATTTAGTGTTTTTTTTTTTGACCGAATTTGGTACGGACAACTATTTTTATTGGGTACTAGTAAAATGACATCATTATCTTAAATGGTTTGCAAAATATGGTGCGTTTTCGAAAGAGATGAAAAAGTCAAAATTTTGACAAAATCGCAAATATCTCAAAACGGTTGAGTTTAGGGATAGAGAACTTTAGTGAAAATTGTATTCACATAATCTGTAGAATTCATTAAGGCAAGAAAGAACATATGATTCCATTTAAAATAAGAAAATTGTTGTCCACTTCCAATGTAATGGAACGTTTCCGGAAGTTAAAAATATTTTCACGTAATTCTTTAGGCGGAGTTTTGTTGTTAAATTTTTTGTCGCATTAGTCTAGCTGCAATGGATCGCGAGAAAAACATAGTGGACGAGTGGTCTGAAACACCCTGTATATGACACTTAGTACTGACCTGGCGCGCAGACGAAAGTCGACCACTCTAATTATAACTAATTGTTTAATTTGATTCTGGTACTGTGCATTTATGTTATTTTTTTCTTTTGTAATTATTATCCTGTTAATTGTTTATGTACTATTGCATAGTAAATCCTGTGTAGACAATGACTTTATACACAGTCAACTCCGAATATTTATAATCCGGTTTACTTTATTTAGAACAAATACTGTACACATTCGAATCGAATATCTGGTACTGACAAAGTGGTTATTTGAGAAGAAAAATATTTAATAGTAACTTTAAAAAAATATTTGTTTGCTCATATACAAACAAGCAATCTGCTTAGATCAATTAATATTTCATTTATTTAACAATTTCTTTTTTTTTCCGTGTATAGGTAAATAACCGTTAGTAAGTTAGATGAGAAAATTTAATGGATGCTATTATCGAAGTACCTATTTGGACATGTAGTACCAGAAGCAACAATTCGTTCAGAATATACAGAAAATACAGAAACATGATCATGTCAACGAAGAGAAAAGGCTAGAAATGATACATAAATAAACAATACGCGCACGTAGAAACCCCAGGGCGCAGAAAACTCACATCGTCACCGCGTGAATCATTCATATTTCTTCCTCATTGAATTTGTAGCACATGAATAAAATGGCGGTTCCGCTGCCCCTAATGGTAACCATACAAATTTCAGTATCCGCTCCCTGTTATCAATGGATATTGCGGTTGGGGTAACGTTCGTCGAGGGTATCGAAACGGCAGGGGTGAATTATGTGCCGTGGATACTTTAAGGGCGTCACATGGGGTAGGCTTTTAATTGCTTTACCAACGCGCCCCTGGGCACTATCAACCCCTCCTTCGTCACCATATTCAAATATGGGGCTAGGATTCACTCGGGTTCACCCCAAATAGGAAAAAGAACGAACCCTACGGTACTTTATCAACTTATGTGGTAGTCATTTTCCAAATGTATGCTGGATGTTTAAGGATTTGAGAACGCTGTTTCTACTTCTATTGCTATTAGTGCTACAATTTTGAAATGAGGATACAATGAAATTTGTGACAAAATATGCCAACATGTGAAATTAATGAAACACTGTGCTCCACAATTGTCAGTAATTAAATAAACATTAATTTACCCATGTACCATCTTTAGCAAATTAAATGCAAATCTAAGCTCCACAAATCTTCGATTATTAATGCAGTCGAAGCTACAGCATGCTGGAATAGTAATTAAAGATGATTTGCCAAACAATTCTGCATTGCTCGGTACGCAGTAGTTGTAGTTTCGGTTGCATAAGTAATCGATGATTTGTGGAACTTCAATTCGTATATAATTGTTAAAGCTGATACAGGTTATGGCAATATCTTATAAAATTGACCTGCAAAAAGGGAAATAAGTTGAAATTAGGATGTTATAGATCAACTTTAATACTGACTTATCTCTTAAAATGTCTGAAAAAAAAAATATATTTAAAATGCTGTATGATTTTCTAGTTAAATGCGACCTGTCTAATGAACATAATTAAGGCAAAATACACTACACAAACAATACAAGTATTGTTAGGAGTTTCAAATGGCTTAAATAGTAACGAAATTATTTTTGGGATTTTCATGGTTTTATCACGTATGTACTTTTATCACTGCCTACCATGATTTGTTAAAGCAACAAATTTTTTTTTGTGTTTTGTTTTGTTAAAGCAACAAAATTTTGTAATGGGTATTTATTAATATATTTAAATCCACTAATAATTTGTTTATCCTAACATATTCAATTATTTGGCCAATCAACTATATTTTGTCAGCGAAAATGAATTGAATTAAGCAAATACAGGTGACCCTCCCTAAATCAACCTCTCTTTAATTTGATTTTTCTCTAAATCGAATTCATAATTTTAAACCAGAGTTCCTCTTTCCAAATCGACCATCAATTTTCACAAAGTTGCAGAGGTAGAACCACACTTTGAACAACAAATCTATAGTATAGTTTCGGAACAAATGAACATTTCGGACTCAGCAATGTTATATCATTACATACAACTTGTATTTGAAGTGTATGTTATAGGATGCTGCATTTTATCTTTATTATACGTAACATACTACAAATTAATATATAATTTTTTTGTCTCACTACCTTTAATTAAAACTATCCTTAATATGAACAAATTGGAATACTACACGAGAATTCGATATAAGTAGAGAGAGTCAACTGTATCCATCAAATGTCAAACTCAGAAAAGTGTTCATACATCCCTAACAGCCGCAATATATTATATATTTTATTTTATTTATATTGTTTATATTTTATCTAAATATAGATAAAATATACAATTGAAATATTTACTCCATATTTTAAATCAATGTAAGTATGATATTTTTTAAAATATTTTTATAACATTATTTATATGAAAATTGAGACTTTTATGCAATTATACAAAGCTATTTAATTTGCCAGAATGAACTAAAATAACTTCGATAACGAAAAACTTTTCCGGAAAATAAAAAGAACAACATATCTGGAGGTGTCTAAAAGGGAAGAACTTGTTTCTCCACACTCACCATACAAGTTAATAATCAATAATGCCTCAAAAATATAATATAGTAAATAAAATAAGTAATTAAAATAAAAAAATAAAAAATGAATTCTAAAATTAGATAAAGTAGAAGTATATATCGTTCTGGATTATGAATTATTGTTTTTGATTTGGTGTGAATGGATGCATATAGAAGTTACAGCGCTCAACTTAGAGATTAAGTAAATCATATTTCTAGATATATATTATCTAATTTAATCTTTAAACTATCAGTTTAAGTAGGTACTTAATATGTATTATTATGTATTTTATTTAAGGCTACCCTAAAAATATTTTTACTAAATTAATCTATTTTCCATTTTTTTTTTGTACCGACATACAAATACTGATGCAGATGCTACTTTTAGAAATTACAAACTACCCTTCGTAGAAAGTTTAACTAACGACCGAATTAAACATTTTAAGGATTTTGAAAGCATTGAAATTGCAAAATACAGTTTAAAAACCATCAGAACAATCTTTACCAAAACTAAAGACAAGTGATGTTATAAACTACGTGCCAAAAAACACCTTGAAGAAGGCTAGTCGCAAAGCTAAAATCTCAACAAAACAACTGGCTGCTCGTAAAAAGCTGATAATCATCTGTCAGAACTTCATACACGAAGAAGAAATAGACATTCTCTCTGGCCTGCTCGCTGTTGGGTTTAAACCCGATCGAGCATGTTTAGGGTATGATGTGACATTTTATTGATAATTTTTTTCTGATTGTTGGTATATTTTTTTCAATTGTTATGATTTACTACTTGAATCTTGCCAAAATTTCAGCTTTGGTACTCAGATCTTTCAAGATGATGCAATTTTTTTGCAACAGAGTTTCTATAACAGTCCTTGTCGTGATTGTCAAGGTTGTTATATTGCTCAAACTTCTCAAATGTTGAAGAATAGATTAATTCAATACAAAAGTGATAGTCGCATAGGTAAACGTTCATGTGCTTTGTTTGTACATCTTCAAAATTTATTTTTAGAAATACATATTAATAACAGTCAAAATTCAATTAATTTTAAAACAGACAAATGAACTCAACCATATTTATTGTAATATTTTACGTAATATCTAATAACTTTGCCTTATTGACGAAAATATTTTTTTGACTGTTCAACTTTTCTAAATTAAAATAATTTAATTTATATTATTATACTTAAATTGTAAGTATTATTGATATATTTTCATTATTAAGTTTCATATCCTGTAATAATATTGTAGATTACCTCCTCAAGGAGTTATAAATAAATGACGAAATATTGGGGTCATCAAAACAGTAGTTTTATTATATAGACTGCATTACCCATATAATTTTAAACTTTATGTATATTAAATTTGTAAGTATAGTTATATTAGCAAGAAGCCGTTGAAATCAGAATGTTGAAGGTTTTTAGTGTAATGCATATGAAATTTATATTTTTTTCCTGGAAGAATGGAAATATTCCGTCAATATACTGCCATAACTGCTAATGAAGGCATAAACGGTCTAAAAAGCACTAACTAATTACATTTTAAGTTAAGTTCTACTAAAATAGAAATAAATATCTATCAATCCAGCGTAACCTATAATTTTACATGGCAGATTTATAATTCAGCCACTCTTTGCTGAATGAAACTAGCAGAAATAATGCTATATGCAACAAAATAAATAATACTAAGTTCCTAAGGGTTTGCATATGACTTTTGGTTTGTTCTTTAAAAAAAGATAGTCAAATTTTACCGAGAAATAATTGATGCTTAGGCTATCATAGGATACTATCTCTGTAGCCATGTTCCTATACAAGTTCGAAGCCAATAAATGGTTGCATGCTGCTGTCGGGATCACTCTTGAGGCCAGCGGCGGCTGGTGCTTACGTTTTACAAGGACCATTACAATGATCTAATTTCTTCGTATAAGTTCGTAACATGTTCGTATTTCGGACGATAGCACACGAACTTCAATCATTGTTTTGGCCCCGCCTGTGACGTATGCACCATCCGCCACTGCTTGGGGCGCATTCTTTTCGAACCTAATCAATTTTGCCACCCATTGTGCTAACGTTTTATCTTCCTTCCATGTAGGTTGAATAATTAGGTTGCTGCTTATTTTCCTTTTAGATTTGCCTCTATTTATATGCTTCTTGTTATAAGTTTAACGTGTTTCAAGCAAAACAGCTTCGAAAGTCAAAGAGATTGTTTTTTTTTACTGTGAATATTTATTCATCATTTACATGGCGAAACTAATTCGGAAGAAAATATCTGTTTGGTAATCAATGACAAACACTCATGAGTGCTCGTAGTAATAAGAATTTTATTTATACAATGAAAACTGTAAGTGTAAAGCAGCTGTCGTTGGTTTCATGTCTATGCGACAGATTTGCTTCAAGAAAGTATCTCAAGCCCTCTAAAATGGCATAGCAATTTTTATAGCTGCATGTTGAAATTACTAAAAATAATTGCGGAGAAAATAAATTCCGTTATTTTAGGGGACGCTTGTAACAACAATTAATAAGGTTTGGAGTTCTTTCTTGAAGCAAATCTGTCACTTGAACATGAAACCACTTTGTAGTTGCTGTGTAAGCATTTTCATTACTATTATATGTGATTCTACTATTGTATAATTGGTAATGTTCGGTGATGCCTTTAGGTTCATTGCATCTTATGGTTATGGGGTTATGTTGTTAAAATCTTACTGGAGATAAGAACATAAATCAAAATAGTAGGTGCTCGTCTTGTCTGCTGACAAGCGGCCTTAGAATCATTTGCGGGGCTTTGAACTTTTAAAATAATGACAATGCACTTGTATTTTAACATTCAGTTCGTCAAGTCTTAATATATTTAAATTTAAAAGCTTCTAAAAACTAAATCAACATTTAAAAATGTAATTACAAAAACATAGAATTATGTAATAAAAATTTGTGAATATAAAAAATAACTTCATAATTGCAAATATTAAAAATTTTGATCGCTGATAAGAGCTATTGTTTAAAAGCCAAATAATAAAGTATACGTTTATTATTTATCCAAGAATTAAATTGAATACATTACGGCACATTCAATACGCTATAAATAATATTAAATAATGGCAAAATCACTACGTCATAAAGACATAAATAAATTTTGTATTAAAGGCTCCGCAATAACATCTTCTCCTAAGACCTTAAGCATATAATAGAAACGTAGCGGTTGCAATGAAACAATTTCTGAAACCCATCGATACATCAAAATTCGGCTCGCGTTCCGTTCAGATTGTATAAAACGGGACGTCTCCTTTCGTCTTCTGCTTTTCTCGGGTGTTAGGACGTTTATTCTTGACCGAATCCAGTTGTATCGATGGTCTTACCAGAAAGACGGAGTGCCCTCTTCTTCTTAAACGAGGGTGTTTCGACACGGTTCTTTATATGTTTGAAGGGAATGCATTGTACATTATCTAGAATGCATGATCGATTTACTACAAATAGATAAATTCTAGTTGAATAGGAAACTGAAAGCGACGTAGTATCTTTTCTAAACGGGGATACGGTTTAACTGGTTTAAGGAGGGTGGGTTATTGTGGGTAATACATAATTTAGAAAAAAAAGTTACTATGCAATGGATTAATATTTATGTGTTACATGCTTTGCGTGTTATGTGCTTTCAGCATATAAGGTATGTACAGGATGTGCCAAAACTCTGCTAGAGTCTCTACTAGAAAACCGGTGCTAGTGCGGTTTTTTCCAAGAGCTTCCGGGTGTATTCCTAGATGTAGAAGGAGGTTTTGATAATGCTTCTGTCAATAGCATTGTCAGTGCGCTAGCTAGGTACGGTGTTGCAAGATGGTTGCACTGTATGTTGGAGTTAAGAGCAATAGAAGTAAGTGTGGGAGTAGATACAAATTGTAAAAGAGACATTCAATATTTGAATAAGATTCAATTTTACGTTAAATGTCAAAAATATTTGATACCGAGAAGTGCCTTGAAGTTGGGAAGATTCAATGCCAACCGGTTTATGAATGTTGATGACCGACAAATGCCGTAATATTCGGGTAATACGAAAATTTTGGAAAGCTATGACCTAAAAAAAAAGAGGCTTATTTTAGAAAAAAAATTAAAGAGAGACGCGTGGGTAAGAGAAGAAAAAGGGCGTATGTTTGAAATTACTCCCAGAAGAATTAAATTTGCACGCGAAATAAAAAGATTTCACGTAATAACCACGCAAGTAACCAGAAATTAAGAATGAGAAAATTATGCCAACAATAGTACTGTTTAACCATGTAAGTAAAGATTTAAAAACAATAATATAACTTACTGGGGGTGTTGAGGCAGAAATCCAAGTTCAAAACATTCTAGGAGGAAATCATGCAGCCAGACATTTTTCAAGTCAACATGTGTTAAAAATAGCTCAGAATTCATACCTAAAACGATATAAAACAGTTAAAGAACAATATAATAATCAGATCCATTTCAATCTACATAAAAAAAATACCAAATTGGTTTACATTGATTAATTCTATTATTCGTTATTGCATTTTAAAGTTCGAATATATTGTTAAAGTTTATTAATTTAAAAAAAAAAAAACCTAAAAAAAACGATCGTTTACTGATTAATTTAAATTCGAATTATAATGAGTAATTTGTTCTAAAGTTTAGAATTTAATCAGCACTTTAAACAATTTTAAGCAATAGATCGGAGCTGTCTCCAAGGAGGCGTTTTGTCACTACTTTTGTGAAACCTTCTGGTAGATGACCTCGTTCATGCGCTGAGCACATCTGGCTTCTACACAACGCATATGAGCACGACATTACGATCCCCATTGATGGAAGATTCGAGAGCGTGCTCTGCGATCTGATGCAGACTGGTCTAAGGTCTATCGAAAACTGGTGTAGAGAACGTTGCCTTTCTAAGCCTTCTTAACCCAGATAAATCAGAGATGGTACTCTTACTACCAAAGGAAAGGTGAGAAAACTTCGCCCACCAAAACTGTTTGGCACTGCTCTCAGTCTCTCGGAGGAAGTCAAGTATTTGGGTATTGCATTTGACAGAAATCCGAGTTAGAGCAAATATGTCAAAAGAAAGGCCGAGAAAGCATGTAATACCTTTTGACAGTGTCGTCGCGTTTTGCTTGTGGCTATATCTGCCATATTAGCCCACGCTAACTTATGTGCTCCTCGTCTGGTGACCAAAGTAACACGACGTGTAGCCAGGAATGACCTGATGCATGTGCAGCGCATAGCATGTCTTAGCATTACAGGGACAATGCGACTACCCACGGCGCGCAATGGAAGCCCTCTATGTGTCCCTCCTGGATCGGTCGTGGAGGAGACGGCGTTTAGAGCGGCTATAAGGTTGCGATCCCAGGGTCTTCTGATCGGGAAGCAAGGTGACCGCTGTCACTTGAGCATCATTCACTAGGGCGTCACTAAATCGTTTTTTCTTGGTGCCGCGAAGGACTGTGTTTCTCCCGTGTTTGCTTTCGGCAGACATTACCGCGTCAATGTCGACCCATGCGTCGAATCACTGCCTTCGATTGCTGTCTATACAGACGGATCAAAGACAAAAAACAGGGACAGGTGCGGGAGTTTTCTTCTCCAGACCTCAAGCTCAACTTAGAGTTGGCACTAGGTAGGGTCGCTACGGTTTTCCAAGCGGAGTTTTGGTCGATCCTGCATGGTGCCGAAGAAATTTTAGCAAGGAGCATTAAGGGACGACGTAAGTGACAGCCAAGCTGCCCTTAAAGCCCTCAGCAGTTATAAGATCGCTTCAGGCCTGGTACTTCAGAGTCACAATGCTTTAAAAGCGATCACTCTTGATAATGACTTGATACTCAGATGGGTCAAAGGTCATAAAGGTAATCTGGGAAACGAGGCTGCCGATAGGTTGGTAAGCCAGGGTTCGTGTTCTCCTTACATGGGACCGGAGCCGGTTCTTCCCATTTCTTCAGCTACACTTAACACCCTAATAAATCAATGGGCCACTACTCTACACGAGAATAGATGGGCATCCATAACTACCTGCTGTTAGGCACACAAAGCCATCCCCAGGCTGTCGTCCATGATAGCAAAGTACTGTCTGCAACTCTCTCGCAGTAAACTAACAAACACATGCATCGCATAAGACTGACCAGCAGCCCACTCTGGCGTGCATGTTACCTAGAAGACGAGACCCCGCAGCACATCTTATGTGACTGTTCAGCGCTTGCTCAACTTAGAGTTCCATCCTGGGGGAGTTCTGGCCCAGTATGGCCAGTTTTGGAGGCATCGCACCTGCTACAATGCTGGAGTTCATTCTTCGCTTGGATTGGCTCGATAGGCTGCGGGTGAGTGATTCCGCCTAGGGAAGATAGCGCAATGGACCCGGTTAGAGTGACCTAAGTGCGCGTGGCTGGCCACCCTTCACAACCAATAATCCAGAATCCATAACCCGTATCTTGATTATAATACTAATAATAATGCTAAAAGAGAGTTATACTCCTAATAATATGAACGTCGGCAGTTGTATTTTGTATTAGATGACAAATTTTGATCACTTAATTATCCAATTATCCTGGGATATTAGATTACAGCTCGAATTAAAATTCGAAAAAAAAAATAATAAATGACCTGTCAGAATATTTATATCAGTCGGCAATAAATTGGTAGTTAGTTAATAATGATTATATTTTGTCCATTAAAGGCGGCATGTGTTAAAAAACGGAACAAATTAAAAGGTCAAGTAGATAGGAATCTTGCGTGGCCTATTTAGAACTTTGTAAATAAATAGCTATTAGTATTAGAGTAAAAAAAAAGCACTTTCATTGAGTATCTCGTTTATAAAAGAATTTAGTTGAGGGATAAACATATCGTAGTGATGTCGTAAATAAAAATATTAAAAAGCAATGAACCAAAATTAGACCGTTGCTAATAATTTTTGGAATAGCAGTTATTAAGAAAATATTTAAAAATTCTTTTGATTCTATTTTCTAATTATTGTATAGATTTGGTTTTGTATGTTGTTGGTATTTCCAATTTCGAAATTGTATAGTTTGAAAATCATTTTTCTTTTGGGTAAATGTTTTACATAAGAAATTTTTACAATTTGTGTAAGAACAAAAAAAGAAGTTCTTTGTTTGAATATTTTATTGATAAAGGAATCTGCATAATTATTTTGCTTTAAAATAACTTTTGCTTTATTAATAGCATTAGATCGAAAACTGGACTTGTTAGAATTAGTCAGCTAAATTAGTAATGACACTAACTTTTTGTGAAAGAAGTCGTGAACATTTAAAATTTAGGTAATTTCCAGATCAAGTTGGTTTACTATATCATTTAGTTAGAATTTTGTTATTAGTTTTAGAGTTTGAGCTTTAAAAAGGAATACTGTTTAATTTTATTCTTCAATGATATGAATTAATTATTTAAAATCGATATACTTTTTTCTTCTAATGCGGTTATGCATCAGTCATCCATATAACTTTTAAAGAAAATTATTTCGAAATCTATATTATTTAAAAAATTTATCAACTTAATGTTCACAATTTTTCGTATCTAGTGAGTGAACTCACCCTATAATAATTTGTTGATTGTTTTGTTTAAATTATTATGTAAATTTGTCAATTGAGGGATGTCAGAATGTAAAAAAAAGTGTGAACAAAATATTGATTATCCGGGCAAAGATTTGTATTACTGGGGATAATATAACATTATTATTGGCGCCCAACGTGGGGCAAACTTACTAGGTAAATGGAAATGGACCAGACGAATATGTCGTTAAAGAAATTTTTCGCAATGTATATGCAGGATAAACAGGAAGAAAGAGAAGATATAGCTCAGTTAATAGCGGAGGTGAGGCAAATGAGAGAAGAGATTAAATCAAGTATTGAACCGAAGGGAATCATATCCAATGGATTAAAAAGCAAAGATGAAATTGCAAAAGAAGAGAACGGAACACTAGAGGAAGAACAATTCGAAAGAAGGCATAGATTTGCTCAGAAAAATAAGGAAGCTTTTAAGGAAAATGGCACTGACAGGGAAAATGATGAAGAGGCAAATACTAATAGTGAAAAAGGCGATCATTATTATGGAGAAGATCTGACATTGGAAACTGACTTATCAAGTTTAAAACAGAATGGTACCGATTTGAACAGTGAAAATGTGTTAAATAAGGTAGGAGTAAAAGACGTTGGTGCAGAAAACTTTAAAGGTAAAGAGGATGACGACAATGAACAAATTCATAATGACCTGTTGAAACGTAAAGAAATAACGATTGGAGTTAAAGAATTATTATTTCAAACACCAATACAAAAAACAGAATGGGATGTTATAAATTGGAAAAAGAAAAAGAAATGGATGGTAATGAAGTTTTTTTTTGAAAGAAGTTAGATAGTTCATAATTTAAAGTTAATTACGTCGACATTGTTCACTTGCGAATTGGGGAAGAAAAATTAAAATTTCAAAATTTTATTGACAAAATTTATTAAATTTTTATTTTGGGGGATAAATGTCATGGTATTTCCACGCGGCCAAGGATTTAGAAATTAAGATTATAAGTAGCCTTTTGACCTGGTTATGTGTCAAAATTAATATTGACAACTTAATGTTCACAATTTTTCGTATCTAGTAAGTGAACTCACCCTATAATAATTTGTTGATTGTTTTGTTTGAATTATTATGTAAATTTGTCAATTGAGGGATGTCAGAATGTAAAAAAAAGTGTGAATAAAATATTGATTATCCGGGCAAAGATTTGTATTACTGGAGATAATATAACAATATATATAAATTAATTTTATAACTAGATACAATAATATATTTTATTTTTAGAAATCTGAAATTTAATAAATTTTCGTACTTAACTAAATAATAAAATCAACACATATTAAAACGTAATATTTCTATAATTCAAAAAGGTATATATTAAAACAAAGCAATAATATTTTTTTTCATTTATTAAACAGAAAAATACTTATAAATGGTACCTTTGCCATTTTTTTTTTCTAAAGGCCCTAGAAATCAAGAAAAACTATAAAAAAAATAACCAAAAAAAAACGGAATTGGTTCCCAAACGTCAACAATTTTTTGAGACAGCTCCGATGTTTCAAATTTGTGCAAGTCAGTGTCAGTGTGTGTAAGAAGGGTAATTATTCAAAAAACAGGAAAATCGTTTATTTGCCAATAAAACTGTAGAGACCGTTTTGAAGATTATTCGATGCATACCCATATTTCAACCTTGAAGTAGAAGATACGGACAAAATATAAATAGTACATACTACTGCAGTTGTCACCCTTTTTTTCCCACATACCAGATACTAAACACTTGATTAAAATTTAGAAACGGCCACTACGTTTGATTTACGTCTGCGGGGCAGTTAAACGTGGAAAAGAACGGCGACGCGATAAACGCAAAGGTCAAGTACCAAACAATAAAATCGCAATTTTGTAAAGTCTGACGTCAAGCGAGATGATCAATTGTGTGCTGTGCTCTTAGGGTTGATTGTTGTGTCTATGTGCGCGTATACCCTGAGGTCCTTTTTTTCTACTGGTGCTAGCGTCGTAAAATGCGGTCTCGTTTCCGTAAAAACGGAAAGTCGATTTCAAATTGATCGATTGGTCATTTGCAATTATTGTTGTGGTTTGGGGGAACATATTTCATGTGACGCGTATAAAAGTGTATTGATGGGAAGAGTATTACAACTTAATTTGTACCACTACATGTTTCCCTCATCTGCTGAAAGAAAAAAGTTATTAGTTTTATTTTTTGTTGTTGCTTTCCGAGATTGTTGAAAATTGTTGGAATATTAACCGAAAAAATATATTTCCAAAGCTAAGTTTAAACGATGTTTATCATACTACGTTGCTTTTAGTTTTGGGAACGAAACTTTCATTATCATTCACAGTAGATCGTTCTTTCATAGTGCGACTTCAAGAAGTCTATTTCATTCATTGCAAAATGAGACACTTATGCATGAAGTAAATCTTTTACATTGCCTTCACGAGAATAAACCTGCAGAAACATGTTTGTATATAAACAATTTACTACTTATTTTATCAATAAGTTATTTGTTAAGTTAAACTGTAGCCTATTACCAAAGCCATGCCGTGAACGGAACTATTTGCTCCTGCCTTGAGGAAATGTAACCGTTCATGCCGTGAAATCAACCTTGAGTATTCACTTTATTTGTTCTGTGTCTTCGCACTGCAATATTTACTCATAGTTATGCAAGTAAATGAAACTACGTTAATCCCAACACCAGTCGCTTTGGTTAATTTTGGGATATTTATGAGAGTCAAGTGCTCCGTCATTTCAGACAAGGACACCATATTTTAGATTCAGATGTAGAAAAATGCATAGGGTTGCGTGAATATTGTGACTACCCTTAACACCTGAGGCCAGTTAGAGTAATGTGGTGCTTTTCAATACTTTTTTATGATTGAGCTGACCATTAAGACCTGCGACCTTCTCAAGTCAATTGTAATACCCTTTGTCTTAGCAGGCGCTCTCTAACTTATGTAGCTATTTGCTTTGGGCTTCCCTGAATGCAGTAGTACGTAACCTTGTCCTCGGCAGGCTGTCGCAGGGGCACATCGCAACACGAACTGGAACTTTTTCTTGACAGAATCAGCAAATGGCGTTCTCTAACAGGCGTATGCTGCACATTGGTTTTCTTAGTGTACAATGATCGGTTAGCAGAGCTACTATCGTTTTGATAGTCTTTTTGTCTTTACCCAGTAGGTATTTAGTAAGTTCAGATCTTTGAAAACTGTTTTGCATGCTTGCAGGTCTTTATCCTCTTTTATCACTACTCCTTATATTTGTTATTTATATTCTTTGATGGACATTCTAACTAGTGTAGTTTCAAATGTTGTTGTTTACTAATTTAACCACCAAATGATTATATATTACCAAACTTGGCATAACCTGCTGCTTGGTAGTTCTTGCATACTGAGATGGCCTATTCTTGGTTCTGCCATTATTAGTAGGTGGTAAGGGGAAGGTCTAAATGGGCATTTAGTTCCAGAACTGTTCTGTGTCAAAAACACACACAAGAGGCAAGTAAGAAGCTGGTTAAAAGAAAAACACAAGGAACGCTGGGATAAAACAACAGGCATGGGAAGGCCCGTCAAAGATGAAGACTGAAGGCTGCTGTAGTTTAGTAGGAGTCATCTCTCACACCGTAATAGGCGCCTTCACAGGCACTAAAAGTACACTTACAGAAAATTGGAAACAACACTGGAGATACCAACTGCAGACTGTGTAATGAGATGACAGAGGGCCCTTACCATATTCTGTGTGAATGCGAGGCTCTAGATGTAAAAACAGACAATTTTTGGTAAGCTAATGAAGGTAGGGGATTACTTCGAGCAACCAGCCAGAAATCTGTATAGGACTAGTGCATACAGCTTAATGGGGAAAAGAAATGGGAGATCAAATACAAAATGCTAAGAGGCTGCAGTCTTTCCAGAGATGCATTTGGAACGGCTCCCATAAAAAAAAAAAAAACGAAAGAACAACGAATAATGGAATGAATATGTAAAAATGTTAAATATTCGTAAGATCAAAATAGAGCATTTCTCGAACATAGAAAGAAACACATTTAGTTAACTGATGAGTAGTTAACAAATTATTTTTTTTTTCACCCGACGTATCATTAATGTTTATTGAAAACGTTGTCATGTAGAGTACGAAGTTTTTAAAATAGTTTAAAGCATGCCCTAGATCTTGTGTCGATCAAAATAAGAAATGTCAAACCTCAATAAAAATGTCATCAAAATAAAGTTATTATAGTGGTTATGTTGATGTCACGTCTATACCCGATTGAAGGTCGTGGCGCTAATTTATTGAAATATAACATTCTATAAGTTTAGATTAGTTGTTAAGTAGATTTAAGTTTAATTATATATTGATTAAGATTGTCCTGTAATTGGATAGAAATCTGTTGGGCAATAAATAAATAAATCAATTTGCTGCAAAAAGCAGAGTACAGTAAAATCTATTCAGTTCATTTAACTAAAAATTATATACGTTGCTGAAGATGTTGACCATTGGCTTCTAAATTGTCCACAGGTATTACAAAATGTAGTTTTTATGTATGGTCGTAAACAAAGTTACATGATATCAAATCACATGAACGTGGAGGCCGTGGGGTTTCTGCGTTTTGACTAACTATTCAATCACCAAGAAATTGTTCCAGCAAGTCTAATGTTTCAACTGTACAATGAGGAGTAGCTGCGTCTTGTTGAAAGTAACATTTCTGACTTTCAATATCCTGTTGTTCTCTAAATGATAAGAATGAAAAAACAGAACAATTAGGAGCATGCTTCTTTGTTATCTTAAAAAAAATATAAATATAGCGGTTATTTTCGAATTACTTCGTACAGGTTCACAAGGCCTGAAATTTTCATGTTTTGGAAATTTACAAATCCTGATAGGTAAAACTATGCTTTATCAGTCTAAAGGATTCTTTGTAAAAATTCCATATTATTTACAATGTTACTAACAGCATTCTAGACATCGTACATAATCTGGTTTCACTTTTTGTACCACCCTCACAAGACAAGAATAAGTTGGAAATATTTGTATTAAAGTGTATGAATTGGTTCCGATTGAGATGTTAACCTGTTGACTCAATTCCATGTGCATCATCCATTATCTGCTGAATATTGGCAACAACTTTTCGAGTAAAGTTTTTCGATGCTCTACTACCAACTACTCGTTGTTGTTGTCCACAGCAAAAATTGCAAACTGTGCTTTAAATTCTGTTTTGGACAATTTTGGACAGAATAAACGCAGGCTTTGTCAATACATGTTCCACTATGATAATTTTTTGGTCTCTGGGTGATTTGTACGACTTGCGTCAAAAAGGTGATAGAATTAAGAAAATATACAAATTTGAAACGCTAAATCAGGTTTTGCTTATCAAAACGGAATTATTCTAACAATTGTCAATTACAAACTTCCCTTTTCGCTCTTATTCTATCAAGGAATGACAGGTAACTTGATGATGGTTTTTAAGTAAACACCCGTTACGTGTGTGTTATATCATTATGTATCAGTATTTCATAGCACTTCTTGTTTCTTGACCGCATCTTAACCATTTTACAAGAGATTTGAAGTCAGAAGAGTGGTGGAAGTGACCATCTTCAGGCAGTGTAGAATTAGTAAAATATAATTTATAATTAATTAATGTTTTAAATTACTTACTATATAGATATAACCTAGATACTTACAATATCGTCAATATTTCTGGTTGGCAATACTGATCATTCCTACGTTCTGTGCGTGTTATTAAAAGCAGAATCAATATTTAATTTATATCACCAGAAAAATGATTAAAACGAAGATAAGAGTGATTAATTGTTAATTGCTACGCACGTGTTTCTTAAGTAAGTGTGATTAAAGGTTGATGAGTGTGTTGCATATGTGAATGGAAGTATTTGTTGTTGCCTATGTGGATGGAGTTGTGGTATATATTAATATGGAAATTATGTTTGGAATATCAATATTGAATTTTGTGTAGTCAGTAATTAGTTAATGTAAGTACTATCTTAGTGAAGTTAATTAACGTCTAGTTTTGCCATCACAGTTACCATATGTAATGTAACATAAGAGGAAATTTATTTTATATAAAATTGTTAAAAAATAAATATTAAATCAAGTTATAAAATATTTAAGTATTGAAGTATGGATGTAGTAAAATTTAATATGAATTTAGATATGTAAAAGCAGGTGTTGCATTATATTGTAATTGTTCGTTAAGTAAAATTATGTTTCATTTTAAGCTTTTTTGTTTCATATGCCTCTAAGAGTTTCAGTTTATAACTTTTATCACATTGATGAAGCAGTTTTATGTTATTGTCATTAACGTTGTTACGTGTTGAAAACACCTTTTCTTATTTCTCCAACTGTACACTATCCTATCTGAAACCATCTAAATTCATTGACCTTTACGAGTTACCGAGAATTTCGCTATTTACTTATTTTATATAACGTCACGTTTGACCTTGACATTGTTTTTTGTAAATGTACCGCTTTATTTGTGACCTTTTTCTAAATTCTTAAATTGTCATATTTTAGTATCTATTTAGATGCATTTGCTTAGTAAATCTCATTAAACTCCGTTCATAATTAGCTCCGAATTTATTCATTTTTGTTAATTGCTGCACATTTTTTTTTGTGCGCACTGTACTTGAAACGTTAGAATTTTCGCATAAATACGAACACCTGCGAATTTTTAATCCTTAATACTCGGATCCTATTGGCTACTTAATGGCATAGCGCGGGAACTAGATTCCTCTCCCTTCTTCATTGGCACTTACTCTCCAGCCCGCTAAGTGTGTAGACCTACCCGTCTAAGAGGCGACGCTCTGCTTTACCCCTTTGTGACCAAAATTACCCGTTCGGTAACCCCTGTGGGGGGATATCAGGTCATAAGGAAACCACTCCACGGAAGCCGTTTTTGAGTCCTTGTGTTTTGGCGACGAAGACTTCTCCTGGAGCCCCGCTGACGCGGATCTCGCAAGCAGCGCATCCCTAAGGCGTATCTGGTCTCATGCTCTGGGAAATTGCTACTATTTAATACGCCCTGAGAATTCGCTGGTAGCAACGTTCTTGTGCCCAATAGGTGTTGAAAAAAGTTTGATTTATCTTGATTTCTGTGTTCTTTAATCCTTATATTTAATTTTCTTCCGGTTTCCCCGATGTATACTGAATTACAATCACCAAATCTTATATGATATATTCCGTTTAGATTACGTATATTATTATTGTTGTTACTTTTACTTTGTAGAATATTTTGCAGCTTTAAAGACAGGATGTATGTTATGTATTTTAAGGAATGTGGTTAGTTGCTTAGCTAGTCTGTTATATGTAAATGATCTATACATGGGTTTGTCTTCGGTAATATTGGACATGTTGTTATTTGTATTTAGTGGGTCATTTTTTATTGCTTTAATGTTTGTATATTAATTTTTCTATAATAATTGGGGGGAAATTTTTCTCATGTGCAATTTGTTTTATTATATTTAATTCTTTTTGATATTCATTAGGTTCTAAAGGAGTATTTTTTAAACGATTTAAACAAAAATTGAATGCAGACAATTTTTGAGCAAGTGAATGGTTTGAGTCATAATGTATTGTGGTATTAGCAGTGGTGGGTTTTCTGTATAACGAACATTTGAATTTTTCTTTGTCTCTAAGTATTTGTAAATCTAAAAAAATATTTTTTTTTGTAATTTCCTATTTCTGTAGTAAAATGTAATTTATTATGAATGTTGTTTATGAATTTTAGAAATTCTTGTAATATATGTTAATTGCCGGTTCAGATACAGAATATGTCGTGAACATATGTTTTCCATAGTTTTATGTATTTTGAATAAGGATTGTTTTGATCTAGATAAATATTTGCTAGTGTGCTTGAAATTGGGCTGCCCATGAGTAGTCCTTCTATTATTTTATGATATTCATTGTTGAATTCAAAGTAGTTATGTTTCGTAATTAGATTTTAAATTAAATTGATACTGCCCAGGTCTTTTAGGTCTAATGTAGTGAATATTGTATTTCGTTTTATAATGGGTATTATTTTTTCTATGGTGTAATCTAATGGAACGTTCGTGTACAAGTTTTCTATGTCAAACAATATCATTATACCATCTATGTTAAACGATTCCAGTTCATGTATTAATTCAGAGGAGTTTTGAATAGTATGTAATGGTATTAATTCTAAAATGTTTAAAAAATCTGACATGATTTTACTGATGTTATAAGTAAGTTGTACGAAAATTTTATATTAATTTAACAGTCCGAAAAAGACTAAGTTTGGCTCAAACGTTGCTGCATGGATTGTGTTATAGAAAAGCATAGCTAGGATTGTGTTTTCAAAAACATTCAAGATCCAAAAGTGAACTTTACCTAAGAAATTATTTTGTTATTATTATGTTGATACGATTGTTATTATGTCTCTAACAATTGTTGCTCCTTTGTTCTTATTTATATAATATATCAAAGAAAGGAGATTTGGAGTTATTTTGAAGAAATACTTAATGTTGTTTCATTTGCGAACATCAGAACTAATTAAAAAATGTCTGTGAGAAAAACAAACTTGCACATTTGCACTTCGCACTCGCGGACAAAAGAGGACGTATCGTAAATATGTATACTTACAAATGGCGAAAAGCGCACATGGAACAGAAGTACGGAGGGAGGCCGCTTTGTCGGTGCAATAAGCAAAGCAAATTAAGTCTAGTCGGTTGGACACATTGAGTCCCGGTACCTTTGGTGCGGAGCGCACGAAATACCGAAACGGAGGGTGCCCATTGTTGTAGCGTCAAATGTTCTTCACAGTCCCTAAGCGGGCCACAATGTCACTTTCACACCTCCTGTACTGTTATTGTTTGTGTATTGGCCGGATTAGATCTCGTTAAAAGATCAACAATGCGTCGGCGTGCGACAAAGTGCCTTGGAATAAGTTGAGATCCATTCACCGGACGGTGACTTTGAGATCTTTGCTCGCGTAGGACGACTTCTTGATCTCGTTCCGTCGTGAAGTGCGGTGAAGGAAGAATAATAAGTCGCCCAATTCGGTAAATAGGTTGTAAATAAGCGCAGATAATCTCGGTTTACAAATCGTGCCACACAAAAGGTAAATGGGGCCGCGGAGTTTGCGAGAAGTGCTCTTGACAGGTCGAAAGTGCTTTTTCGGCTATTGTACGACATAATTTAGTCGAATTTTACTTTTAAATACGCTTTATTCCTTATCCTGTTAAAATAAGTGTAAATCCGCAGATCGTATAATAATAAACATTGAGATGGCTGAAACATTTGAAAGATTAGACTTTATAATCCCACCGTATTTCTTCATCACTACTGGTAAAGATGTTTAAATATGAATTAATTAATTAATTTAAATATCATTTATATTACTAGGCGCTATGTGATGCTGTAGTTTAGTGTAACCGCGTTATCGCTGTGTTTATTTTAAGTTGTTTAGTTTTGTCTTGTTTACTCCGTTTCAGCCATTGATTCATTTACCGAGAAATTTTCACAATTATGTTTAGTTTGTTTTAAATTTAGTTAAAGAGTTAATTGTATGATTTATTTATTTAAGTGTTAAGTTTTTTTAAATTAATTTCATTCATTTAAATGTCTCTTTGTCTCATGTTTTAACGCCTATTCTATTCAATGCGTTTTCTACTGGATTTTGTCGGTGATTTGTGCGTTTGCGTTGTTCGTATTGTTATACGGCTGCGTTGTTGAATTTTGTCAGGGAGTTCTTTGGTTGACTTTAGCGTGAGTAGATGTATTTTTAAATCTTTGCTGCTATTTTATAATTCTTCAGATATTGAGATTTGATTTCTATGAATTATTTGTCCATCAAGGAATTCGCTTTATAATAATTGTTATTATATTGATGTGTGCACATTATAGATGTAAGATCATTTATTTTTTTTTGTGCAGGAAGATATATTTTACCTGTAATTTTCTCATTTTAGTTTAAAGAGTTAATTTTTCCGTGTTCCTATTTTGCTGATTCATTTTTATTTTATCAATCACCTCAGTTGGGTGAGTAGAAGCATTGTTCTTGCATTTAGTTTTCATTTTTGTAAATTTCTAGTGTTTGTTCCACGAATTTATTTTATTTTTATTTGAAACCAGGTGGATTGAATTGGTATAATTAGGATTATCTTCCTGAACAAACAAAACTTTTGCTTTGTATAGGAAATAGCATTGCCCTATTGTAATTTAGAATCGAGTGCAGTTTTTTATTTTTGCCCAGAACCTTCAGTTCAGGGTTTTTTTTCTGCCATTTTGTAATTTTACCCATTTATATAATAAATTTTGATTGTTATTTAGCATCTTTGGGTTGAAAATTCTGTTCTTTTATTTTTAAATTAACCCTTTTCAATTTTTGGGGTAATTAAGAAAGTCAGATTTCATTCATTCACAATTTACTTTTCGTGGTTAGATTCAAGTTTTAATTCGCAAAGGTAACCCTGGGATTAATTGTTCTTTTGCACCCATTTAAAATTTTTATCCGTTGAGCTAGCTAAAATATTTTTTCCTTTTTCTTTGTTAAATTAATTTTGCAATTTCATTAAATTCAATCAGTACACAGCAGTGCGTAAAACTATAATCTTTTTTTTTATGTTTTGATATGCACTTTCCTGATTTCTTTTTGGTTTTATATGCACAGGTGCATCTTTCGTAATTTCGTATGTTTCAGTTTATTTTCAAATAACTTTTCAAGGTACATTTGTATAAATAAAATTATAAATGGTAAAAATGACATGAAACTATTTGTTAATATATTTTGTTATAAAATATTTCTTAATGTTTTATATAAAAATTGCGTTGTAATATATATGTTGCTTTGGTTAAATATAAAAATATTACTATTCTTTTTTAATTTTCACGAATTTCTACAAAATATTGTTGTATGTAGTTACAAAATATTATAAAGTTACATAGTTTGGCGAAATAGTGCGTATCTGTATCACTATTAATTGAATTTTTGTTTATAAGTTTGGATTATTTCGAGTATATTTCCTTTTTGAAAATTTCGTTTTTTATTTAAAACTTATATTTTTAAAATAAAACGTACGATTTTGAGTTATTTCATCTTTTTTGAAAACTGAAATCTTTTTGGTATATCTATGTCCTTTGATTCTGTTTTCTAGATATTACGTGGCTTAACCGATATATACACCATTACTTAATTTGGCAGTCTATTTTATCTACTAGGCATGAAAAATTTACCTATTCTAAAAAATATATCATACTGAGCGTTTCTATTTAATAAACATTAGTTTTCGCAAATGAATCTCATCCAAAAAAATTAATGAATAGTCACAACAAAGTAATAATTATATCTATGTGTCTATGTATATTATTTAGAATGAAATAAGAGTACTTTCATCTGTTGTTAATCCAGAATAACTCAGTTTTGTTTTTTTTTCTGTATTAATAGTCAAAGAAGCAGTTTCCAAACAAATAACTTTGTTCAAAGTTTCTCGTAATATTACATCTAGGTACTTTTCTTTTCTTAGAAATCTTCAGATATGCGCTTTACTGTTCGCAGTACCTATTATTCTGTTTCGGTGCCGTTGCAAATACTAGGTACACTGGAGCTCGACGCCTTTGAGGAGGATTCTGTGGAAATAGTTCGATAGTAAAGCTCTTAGTTGGCCGCTAATTAATCTTATTCGAGATGGTGAGATTCTGTGGGAAACTTTCTAGCTGCTACATCTTCGCCTGGCTGCCGTGGTTTACGTAATTAATTAGATGGAGCTCAAAATGGGCGAATGAATTGTTTCCGAGATTTAAACTTTTACCGCTTAAAGAGGTTGAAGAATGCAGGTCGAATATGAGAACGATTGTATGGATAAATGATACTTCTTCGTATCATTTGATTACCTCATCTTTGTCGGAATGGGGTGCGCAGTAAATATTTTTAAATAGCAGTTAGGATGAATATTCATACACAGTCGAGCAAATCAAATACAGTATCTAGTCCTCGCTAAATATAGTCACGCATAATGTCATCATTTATTTATTATAAGTCAATTTCGATTATAGTTATAGTTTCTTCACTGTATTACAAATGTTCTAATAATTAATGATAATTCATGCCTTAACCCACCCCAACAGCTTTCACCAATTACAGGGGACTCGGCCGGTCATGAGTTATTATTACGCCTGCGCTCGTGGAACGATTTAAGATATTCGCCTGTTAGCATTTTTCAGAGGTGAGGGTAACCACGAAAACCTAGCTTCGAGGGTAGACCCTTGAATTCCAACCAAGGACGCCGTGACCGTTAGACAACTGTGTGTGCACTATCCGATAATATTTCATCTTCAAAGCGTCTTTCTCGAATACTACGAAAAATATTTACTAGTCGCTAGGTCAGGACAATATGAGAAATGGTTATTTATAAGACGGTAGATATGCATTTGTCTGACCACATGGCGCAGGTCCTGCAGTGCAACTTTTCAACATCAAATAATCCTGCAAAAGAGACCAAGAAAATTAGGAATATTGACGAATCAAACATTCGCACGTTGCAATATGCGCTAGTGAAGTATTTACACTTACCTGACGACATAGATGATGCTAGTAAATTATTTGACAGTTTCCACCGCACTTTCATGGATTGTTTTAATAGTTGTTTCCCTGAAAAAAAATTACAATCACACATGGAAAACAAAAAAAATACAATAAATGAAGAAATTATGAAATACAAAAATACCTTAGATGCATGGGCGACTATATGGAGGGTGACTGGAAATGATCGTTGCTACGAAACTTACCGGACACTTAAAAAACAATATTTAGAAAAAAACTATGGAAGTGACCCAACAGCAAAATGCCACTTATATAGAAACTTCAAATGATAAAATAAAATCTATCTGGACGATAATCAACAATGAAACGAAAACTGCAAATTTACACAAACAAGAAAATTCTTCACTGACAGCGAATGAGCTAAATAAGTACTTTTGTGGCATTGGGGAACAAATAGCAGAAAGTATTAAAACGCAACATTCGCATGAAGAATTTCTAACAAATATAAAACCGAATAACAGAAACTCGTTTTTCTTAGAACCCATTCCACCTAATGAAGTTGAGAATATATTGCTACGTATAAAGGGTAAAGACACCAGAGATATTTATGGAATCTCCACAAACTTAATCAAATAGCTAAAGAAAGAGCTAGTTAAACCACTTGCGTTTATTTTTAATAAATGCCTTAAACAAGGAGTATTTCCACATTCATTAAAAAAGGGAAAAGTCTCTCCTATACATAAAAAGGGGGATAAAGAAAATTGCGAGAATTATCGTCCTATTTGTATTCTACCCGCCATATCTAAGATCCTCGAGTCGGCCATAGCATCTCGATTAACAAATTATCTTGAAGGAAATAACTATTTAACACCAAAGCAGCATGGTTACAGGAAGGAGCATTCGACAGTCACGGGAATATCGCAGATGGTGGAGCAGATCTACGATGCGTTTGATTCTGGCACGTGTGCTGAGATGACTATGCTTGATCTAACGAAAGCGTTTGACTCAGTAAATCACGACATCCTCTTAAGTAAACTAGAGCACTATGGGGTAAGGGGGGTACCACTCGAGCTGTTAAGGTCCTGTCTTACCAACCGAACACAACTCACGTCGTGGAACAGCATAGAATCAAATCTGGAGAGTATCGGGTGTGGAGTTCCGCAAGGATCGGTACTGGGACCGCTACTGTTTATTATATACATTAATGATCTTCCATCCAGTATTGAAAATGTCGAAACTTGTTTGTATGCCGACGACACTTCACTTCTGGTGCTTTCCGAAAATTCCTAAGATGCCGTCGAAAAAAACCAAGACGGCAATGAATACAGCTGAGAGATGGTTTAGTGCTAACAAATTAAAAATAAACTTGCAAAAAACGCAAAGCTTAAGATTTACTACCAAAAATCACTCACCGTCGGAGCCTCAATTCCTAGGTATCACCATTGATACGACTATGAGATGGGATCAACACATTGATAGGCTCTCCAGTAGATTGTCTTGTGCTTTATAGGCAATAAAACGCATAAAGCAGGTTGTAACACACGAAATCGCAAGAACGATTTACTTCTCTTACTTCCATTCCCTCCTCTCATATGGCATACACTTCTGGGGTATGGCGACAGACACGCATAGGATATTTGTGCTGCAGAAGAAAGCCATCCGATTTTTATGTAGCTTAGGATATAACGAGTCGTGCAGAGGCTACTTTAAAAGTGAAAATATACATACGTTGTATTCCGTCTACATCCTCAATGTCGTCATATATGTACATACCAACAAAGATTCATTTCCCCTAAACAGTTGTCACCACCAATACCACACACGCAGTAGGAATGACATTGGAACGCCATACCATCGACTATCATGTTCGCAAAAATCGATTGTGTATTGGGGAACGAAACTTTATAATTACTTGCCTGACGATATAAAGCAACCAGCGATTAGCTTTAAAAAACAAGTTAAGAAACTGTTACTCGAGAGGGAATGTTACAGTATACAGGAATTTCTGTATCCGAAAGGGAAGTAATGTCGTTACTGCAAACCTCCTACACATTCTATGTTTTGTATGGTTAGTTATTTGTTTAAATGTTTGTTTGTTGTATTTATATTTATATTTATATCTTTTATATTTACATCTATGTTTTTATTAATCTTTTTTAATTATACATACATTTTTTTTCTTGTCTAAATTGTTGGACAAATGTACATATACACAGTACATGTATACAATGACTGACAATTTTCTGTAATGTTTTTATTGCAAATATATTTATTATTATTATTACTATTATTATTATTTTCAGAGGTTCAGAGCCATATAATACCATATCAAATATGGCAACGTGAGCCTTGTGAACAGACACGTTACCGCGGGGGTAAGACGATGTCCCACAGCATCGGGCCCAGCACCGACCGATGTGGAACCCCCGCGCGGACTTCCATTTCAGCACCAGGCGACAGAATGATTTTTCTACCGGAGATTTAGTCCTTCAATATGTTAATGATATACGTTGACACGATCCACGCGATCATGGTGTCTGTAATTTTGCTCCATAAAGCAGAATTAAAAGCGTTTTTGATGGCCAAAGTGATCATCGCAACCTATCTCCCTCTTGAGCCCCCACGATGCGTGTAAGTTCATTGACTACGTGCGTGGTCGATTTCCCTTTCTTGAAGCCGAACTGTCTATCAGATATTCTACCCATCTCTTCCAGTTCCAATCCCAATCGCTTTCTAACCAGTCTCTCAAAGATTTTTTCCATCACGCTGACTTTTGAGTAGGCGATGATGAAAATAATTTACCATTGATATTATTAAAGAAGTTACACGAAGGCATAAGGTACAGACTTAAGATACATCTACATAATGATTACTGTAATCTGAACTATCAAAGTGTCTTGAGCGTATTAAAGTTTCTACCTCTGCGGTATCATCCAGATGATATATTTCCCTCCAAGTTTTCAGCGTTGGTTGATGTATTAGAAACCTATGAAGGCGAATTGATTTTTTAGACCTATCAGTACTTCGGCACAACACACAATTTTGAATTAAATCTAGTAAGTTAATTTAAAAATCAAAATCTATTACATAAGTTTTGAAGAGCACAAAGGACGCAGTTTTAACGTAGTTGGCGGATAACTGCAACTGCGGATTATTAGCGAGAAAAATAGCAAAATCGTCATCATAATGCAGAGAACGTCGGAAATTATAAAAATCTATATCTTAAAACAATGGGAAATCATAATTAGAATTACAAATGTATAAAGTTAGAGGGTAGACACATTTTGCTTGCTTGGTTTATGAAGCAATAACTGCCAACATCCATTCAACAAATTGAAGTTGAATTTATTTCATATCAATAGTTGGTGAACATGCTTCCAGGCGACGCCTTATGGCAATGTTCCTTTGTTTCCAATAAAATTTTCATCCCCATTATACCCCAATTATTGAAATATGTTGTGAACAAAAATTACTTTTACTAATAGGAGCTTTATATAGACGTTACTAGATTATCGTATAATAATTAAGGTTTAGACACGTTAAAGATTCTTGTTAGTTAAAATAACTGATTATATATCATTCTATCTATAGTCATAAACCTGCAATTATTTCGCCATTTGGGCTTCCGTTTATCTTATTTAATTCTTCATATCGCTTACTAAACATCTCAAAAAACTCATACTGTATATGAAAACATTTCTTATATAATTAAACAACGTTTACAAGCAAGATTGAAGGATTTTTACACCACATAGAAATCTTCCACTTCAAATCACCGACAAAAAAAACGTTTTTATACAGCACTATCATCCATGTAAGCCTCTTCACGAATAATACTTCGATCGTCACGTGTTTGACGTACATAGAGGTATTATAGGACGATGCCGTCAAGCGAACAGATGCGCTTTGTAGACGCATCATAAATAATATTGAAAAACAGTTGAAAGATACCTTTTCATGCGTTCTCTCGGATGAATGATTTCGCTGCGGTTTGCTATTCCTGTTGTTACCGCAGTCGCTAGAATCGGACTCGTGTGAATGTCGTGCTTTAGATCGGCCTCTGCACCCAAGGCGCGCATAAATATGGCTTCCGAATATTTATTCGAATGAGTCCCGTGCGCTCCTAGCAAAGAGGAGCTAGGAACAAAGCCGAGCGATCGCGTTATATTACAATTTGACCTGAGGTCGCAGGTCTTTGTTATAGTCATACTCCGAGGTGGCATTAGGTGCTACTTGGTAAATTGCGACTTGTCTGCGAGGAAACTGATAGCAGCTGAATTTTGGATTCGAATTTAGTATGCGTGGGGCTCTTTCTCGCAGAAGCAGTGCAAAATATGTTGTCTGATAGTTCTATTATTGACTTTTCTAAATTTCTTAAAATTGGAAATACAGCAGAACTCCAGTTATCCGAATTAATTGGAACCGCACACGATCCGGATAATTAGATAATAATGGAAAATTGGTGCATACGTACTGCTATGGTTAGACAACCCATTTCGCTGAGTGTATTTCAAGTTGCATATTCTGGTTATTTATGGTTGTTTTCTTTGCTTAAACAGCTGGTTTTCAATTTACCGAGAGTTTTAACAATTGGATTTTGTTTTGAATAAGTTTAGTTAAAGAGTTTATTGTATTATTTTTATTTGGTAGTGTTAAGTTTTTTTTAATTAATCCAGACATTCAATTGTCTATTGTTTGCTTGTGTTGATTTAATGGCATTCTATTGAATATTGTCGTATTGTTTTACGTCTGCCTTGCACGAGGGATGAGGTTGAGGTTGAGAGAGGGATTTTTGTAAGAAAAACAGTTGTAGAATTTTGTTATGGACTTCCTTGTTCGACTATTGACCTGAGTAGACGTATTTTTAAATCTTTGTTGCTATTTTGTAATCCATTTTGATTATTGTAAATTTCATTTTAATTCTTTAATTATTTAGTTAACCAAGGATTTGTTTTTGTAATAATTGTTAATGTATTGAAGTGTTCACTTTATAGACATAAGATCAATTATTATTTTTTTGTTTAGGAAGATATATTTTAGTTTTTATCTTCATTATATTTTAAAGAGTTAATTTTCCGTTATTCAATTTTGCTGTTTCATTTTTAATTATTATCAATCACCTCGTTTGGGTGAGTAGAAGCATTGTTCTTGCATTAGTTTTTTTTTTTTTAAATTTCTAGTAATAGTCCACGCTTAGTTTATTTTAATTTGTGTAACCACATGGATAGAAATTCAAAGGTTGTGTATTTTGGATAATCTTCCTGAACAAACAAAACTTTTGCTTTGCATAGGAAATAGCATTGTCCTGTTTTAATTTAGAGTCAAGTTCAGTTTTTATTTTAGGCCAGAACCTTCAGTTCAAGGTTTTTTTCTGCACAATTTGTAATTTAACCCATTGTTGAAATAAATTTATTGTTAATTTGCGTCATTGGGTTAAAAAATTCTGTTCTTTTATTTTTATATTATACCTTTTCAATTTTTCGGGTAATTAAGAAAGTCTGATTTCATTCACTTACAATTTACTTTTCATGGTTAGATTCAAGTTTTAATTCGCGGGGGTAACTCTGAGGTTAATAGTTCTTTTGCGTTCATTAAAATTTTTCCGTTGAGCTAGCTAATTTTATTTTTCTTTTTCTTTGTAAAATTTATTTTGCATATTCATTTAAATTCAATCGGTACACAGTAGTACGTACTAGTACGCATGTATGTAATTTCTTAAAAAAACGCAAAATAACACAGTGCCACAACCAAAATGGGAATGGGATGAGACCAATTGCAAATGAAAGTTGACATTATCCATAACAAAACCTTGAAGGTTTTTTTTAGTTCAGTGCAGATTTTTTTTTACACGCATTTGAAGTTGTTGATTTTGGAACGCTGTCTAACAAGGAAAGATCATTCAAAATTTGATAAAATAATGCTTTTTTAGTTTTATTATCCTGGAAAGTTGTGGTATTTTACTGTTTTTGGGGTCGAGGAATTCATTTTCGATATTTATTTTTACCTAAAACTGACGCTAGATGGCGCTGTCATACAAATGGTGTACAAAAATAACTTTTTTTATGTTAAAGTATTATATCTTATTATATCTTATTTGGATCTCATTTTGGATCCGCTTAATCATCATCACTATCACTGTCAATTTGCATGTTTGAAGTAGCAAAAGCTCCAGAAGTAGTAGGCTGTGGATCTCTGTATTTCTGGTTCTGGCTCTTCGTTCAGTATCCTCTTCATCGGTTGTTCTCTTAACCACCAGCATAAATACCTAACATAGAATCTAGTTTCTTTCCTCTGTACCCTACTTTCCATGGTTAAAGCTACTTGGTGAAAACGTTCACCTTTTTTCACACTTTTACAAAATTTTTGAAAAGACCCAATTTAATATGAAATGGTCGTAGGCAATACTTTATCGCGGTACAAGAGCGTTCTATGATAAACATTAGCTGTTCCAACACGAAAACTTCTCTCTTTTCCCCAGTCACACTTTGATATTGATTTCCTTTGTAACGGTGGTTCCACAAGTCCACATATAAAGCACATCTTTTCCGTATAGCCACCTTGTAAACCACAAAAGTAAGGCCAAGATATGAAAATGCAAAAAAAATTAATATATTGATGTATAATACTTTTGTACATATATGATATAAAATAAATTTAAAAAAAATTACCTGGATTGTACCATAACACTGAACACCAAACTGCATTTGACTTCCTTTTTCTTTTTATGTCCACTTAAGTAAAAGAACCATTGCAAGTTCTGCAAACTTTTTCAGTACCCAATCTACATTCTCATAACCTCTACTCCAAAATACTGTAAATACAATTGTTTCATACTCTCATATTTTGGCACAAATGTTTTTGTCTAGTTATATTTCCACAAACATAACAATAATATTTCAAATGCTGCAAACATTCATTCCGGCTATGCCCATCTTCAGTGTTGTTTTGCTTACTAAATTGTCTTGATACGTTGTTGTCAGTATATATAGATTGACAGGTAATTATAATTGTGCGACTTGTGTATCTTTATGGTCTTGTTTGAATTTGTGCGTTACTAAAGTTTATTGCCTTATTGTCTTGCTTTTTGTAGAAATTCTTTAAGGGCTCAAATATTATGTCTAAACAGTGAAGCAGTAAATACACCGTTTTTATTGAAAATTTACAAGAAATAGCACCATTTGTATGACAGCGCCATCTAGCGTCAGTTTTAGGTAAAAATAAATATCGAAAATGAATTCCTCGACCACAAAAACAGTAAGATACCACAACTTTCCAATATAAAACCATAATAAAACTAAAAAAGCATTATTTTATCAAATTTTCAATGATCTTTCCTTGTTAGACGGCGTTCCAAAAGCAATAACTTCAAATGCGTGTAAAAAAAAATCTCGCACTGAACTAAAAAAAACCCTTCAAGGTTTTGTTATGGATAATGTCAACTTTCATTTGCAATTGGTCTCATCCCATTCCCATTCGGAAAGTTCGATTTTGTAGCACTGTGTAATTGTACACAATAGGCATAGTAAAAAAAGTATTCTATTTATTTTAATAACAAAAAATGATTGCTTATATTTGCTGAAGTACAGTATATATGAACATATGTATGTATGTACTTAAACATAATCAGTACATACATACATGTGTCTTATGATTCTTTAAACACTGCGGTAAGAGTTAGTTGTTTGGATGTCTTAAATCGTTTCCGTATGACCAAGTCTCCGTACTCGCTTGACGGTGAGTAGCTGGATGTGGTCACATCGGATTGCCGTTCCAACCATAATAAGGCAGTCTCTGAACACGCAAACGCCTCGCTAGCTGATGATCCCGCGTCTGGTTCAGTAGCCAGGTCATCCTCTTAGTCATCAGTTTCTTCCATGTGTGTTCACATATTTTTTTTTTCTCTCTCTTTCTGTACCTCCACCTTAGTTGAAATGCCTTGCAGCTTGTTCCAAGCTCTTTTTAATGTGGTTGTTTTCACTAAATTCTATGCTTCTGCCACCATATAACAGCAATCTTTTAAATTAATTCTTTGGTAATGAGCTACAACTCCTTTTTCATTTTCATCTTCTATCAAAAGTATCCTCAACAGTAATCTTTTATAATGTAGCTCATATTTCAACGATATCCATAGTTTCAATAACCGATTTGTTCAGTGCTTGAAAAAATACTGTTAGTGAGCTAGAATTATTTTGTCAGTTGTCAAGTCAGTTCTTGATTAAAAAAGTAAAGAGTGCAAGGTTTTTTTAAGCTTAGTGCGGGGTTTAAGTGATCAACAAATTAAAGTATTTATCACACTCTCATACTAATAAAAAACTGTCACCAAAAAAGTTAAAAAAATTTATACGGAATTTACATCCCGTGAATGGTGAAGCATCATCAAGAAATAAAACACGATTGGTCAATTGGTTGCGTAAACCGGTAACGTTTGGCGGCAGGAAAATGGTTTTAAAACGTTTGTTTTCTCTGTCGACAAGGCTTTCTGTAGGATGGGTGAGAGTATTATCCAGAATCAACATAACTTTCTGATATTTTTTTACTTAAGGTATGAAAATTGAATCATACCATTCGGTAAACAAAGCAGCGGTCATCTAGACCTTTGGTTGATTTTTGGAAAAGACAGGAAATGCTTTTATGTTTTTCAAAGCCCTGGGACTTTTTGATTTGCCTATTAACAGCAGAGAAATTTTGTGATTTGCTATAGAGTTGGTACAAGTTAGTACAGTAACACGGTCTTTACTAACCTTATGGCCAGGCGCGCTTACTCTCCCTTTTAGAAGCTAGAGTGGATTTAGACCAGTCTCGTTTGCATTATATACAAACTCTGGGTCCTACAATCCTACTTTACTTTTCAATTTTTTAATGTTTTTTTTTTCTGATGCTTTAGGGTATGCTGAAAGTTTCTCACGAATACACTGTCTTACCTTGAAGTTCCGCAGCCACCCATTACTCGCTTTAAATGAAAACAGAGTGTCAATTTTCCCGGCTAACAGTTTTGCTTTTTCACATATAATCGGCCCTGAATGAAGGTTGCCCAATGCTCGCTGCTGCAAAAATCACGTTGAATACGGCCTGTTTAAGAACTTTGTTTTCTGCCGTTTCATCGCTTTTCTAGACGAACTACCATCTTCATTTTCAAAGACAGACACAAAGATTAAAATTGTAGACTTGTTTTTTTTTATGTCTGAAATTGTTGATGTTCCAACGCCAAACTCCTCAGCTAACTGCTTGCCGACTTTCTTCGGAAACACTTTAGCCTAATGGCTTTTTGTATTCAGTTTTTTTTTTTACTCTAATCAAAGGATATCCATAAGCCTTGGGAAACATGCAACGATCTTCCAGGCAGAGGAATTCCTCCTTACAGTCTATGCAGAAATGATTGCAAATGGGGGCTACCTGAGACGGAAAATTAATATAATGACTGACAGCAAGGCTGCTATCAAGGCAGTCTCGAACCCAGTAACTAGGTCAAAACTAATTAGATACTACAAACAATCCCTCAATACACCGGCACCGGCACGAGACTACACGGTGTCTCTGATTTGGGCGCCGGGACATGAGGATATAAAGGGCAATGTAATAACGAAGAAGCCAAGGAGGGCTCTAAACGACACCTCATAGGTTCAGAACCCGTATGTGGGATTACTAAGGACTCTACAAGAATGGAGATTTGGACCTGGTTAGATAAAGAAAGTACAAAGAAATTGAGGTCGACTGAAGGTCAACTCCATACTAAAGCGCTAATAGGGGGATGGGGATGCTAGATTCTCTGATAACCTACTCAGACGCAGCAAGAAAGAAGCTAAAACCATTACTGGACTGGTAACTGGACACTGTCCTCTGAAAACGCATCTATACAACACAGGTCGAGTAAGTGAACCGTGGTGCAGAAGATGCGAACTACAGGAGGAAACGAGTTTACATGTAATCTGTGAGGACATGTGAGGAATTGAAGGTACTCAGGCAGAAATATTTCGGGAAGAATCAACTGGAGTCCTCGAGGGTTCTCAAGTTTCCACAGGGCAAGATACTGGACTTTATAGAGAATACCAAGCTGCCCGAGTGGAAATAAGAGAATCAATAGGGATGCTACAATGAGCACCTAGTTTCCCCTTGTTTCAGCCTACTAAGGATCATCAGTGCTACCTATAGTGCTCATTATTATCGTGAATATATTTGTGAATTGTCGTCTTACAATTATTGTTTTTCTTTATAGACAAATTTTGTTGTTTTAGATTGACAACTTAGCAAAATACCTTGGCGATAATAATGAGATTTCCATTTTAAATTTTCATTTAATTATTTATCCACAAATTATAATTTTGTTAAAATATCACAATATTTAAAATTCATCAAAATATTCCTTGGTTCCGTTAACAAATAGTATACCATTTGTTAACGGAAACAACCATTGAACTGACAAAATATTGTATAGTATATTTTTTTTTAGTTATTTTTATATTCTGTTGACTTGGATTAAAAATGTTAATACAATAATATTTTTCCAACAAAGTGATTCTGGATTAACGGAATGCATTTTCTCCTATCAGTATACCAAACAGAATACGACAATAATGAAGCAAAGTAAACTAGAACAGCGACGAAAGCAAATAAATAAATCTAAATATATATCTAAATGAAGTATCTACTAAGTTGTATGGATTATAAGAACAAATAATTAATGAAATGAATAGCATAAGATAAATAAAAATCACAATAAAACAATTAGATTTGTCTCGAAAAATTAAAAACAAGGTAGAATGAAACGTTTTAGACGCTTAATATTAATTTGCTTTTCATCACCAATCCCTCTGTCGTAAATTTGCGCTTAAGATGTGTGCAATGTTACAATTAACTCTGCTACTTGTTGTAGCAAATTTATGGGATCTTATTGATGGCAGTGAATCTAATTTACGTAAGATTTTTTTTCTAAATTACGATCCCTCACTGATATAAATGTCGTATAAGCAAATTTAAAAAAAAAATTGTCAAAAAACTTAGATTTTTATTTTATTGATATAACATGATTTTAGCACCTTACATTCCCAGATGTTCGCTGTCGGATCCCAAATTGTGTATGTGTTTGGTAGAGAAAGCAAATGAGGCGATTCCTATTGTAAGCAAAGGTAAGTTTTATGCATACTATAACTCACTTACCTCCTGATCATCTAAGGGTTAATAGAAGTCATGGATATTGTAATGTTTGGATTACGCTAAATTTAAATACAATTTATTTTCTATAACCTAATGTACACAATGTTGTATGTATGTAAATAGAAGGGTGGTGTTACACTGCGACCTAAAAGATCTATTGTGTCCCCTATTCTTCCTGCTTTACAGCTGGCCTTCCAATCCTATTCCTTTTAGAAAGTGTAGCATGTCAGAGGGCCCCAGTCTAGGTAAGTCTCCCTCTTGATTTCACATGCTCTCAGGTGCAATGCCCTCGAGTTTCACAGTGCTACGCAGTTTGAGAGGAGGTGGATGGGTGTTTCATCCTGTTCCCCACAAAATCTGCATTCAGGATCTTCTTCCAATCCAAGCTTACTCAGGTGTCCTTTCAGTCTACAATGGCCTGAAAGTATTCCTCTTAATATGCGAACATTGTTCTTACTCAGGTTGACGCATTCTGTAAACCTCTTCTGGTTATAAGTTCCCAGAAGAATTTTACTTTGCCTCATTCCCTGGAGATTTTCCCAGTAACTGGATTTTCTCTGCTCCATTTCTATTTTTAGTTTCTTCAGTATTGTACTGCTACTTAACCCGCAAAAGGGTTCAGACCCTACAAAAGGCACTTCAGCCCCTTTTTTGCGAGGTTATCCGTTATTTCGTTTCCTTCCACTCCTGTGTGACCCGGAACCCACAGGAGGGTTACTTTATTACTTTTGCCTAGCTCATTTAATTTCCCTAGGCATTCCCAGACCATCTTGGAGCTGATTTCATGTGAGCTCAGCGCCTTGATGGCTGCTTGACTATCAGACATGATGATAATCTCCTGCGTCCGATAATTTCTATCTATATTGAACTGAACACATCTTCCAATAGCGTGTATTTCCGCCTGAAATATACTTGGGTATTTTCCCAAGCTTTCGGAATATGTGGTTCTAGGCCCATATATTCTTATTCCAATTCCTTCTGCCGTTTTGAAGCCATCAGTATACCATTTGATGGCATTTCTATTCAAGTTCAAGATGGTGTAATAATCCCACTCGCTCCTGTTACGTAGCTTTATGGTGAATTCCTTCACAAAGCTAAATTTTTTTAACATATCATCCCGGGGCATATTCCAAGTTTGATCACCGTCCGGAGATTGAGGCCTATGCCTAATCATTCCTTCCTTGACCATTCTTAGCGCGGTTCTTTTCGCCACGCCCTCTACTACAATGTGGAGGGGGGGAAGATCCAATACAACTTCAATAGCTGCTGTTGGGCAGGTTCTCATAGCCCTCGTTATGCATACACATGCTAATCTTTGCACTTTCGAGAGGTTAATTCTCGCGGTGGCCAGATTAGTTCTTTTGCTCCATGCTACTGATGCATAGGTGATGATCGGTCTCATTATCGCTGTATGACACAATGTTAGAAGAGAGGATATGCATGTAAGGTGGCTATAAGAATGTATACAAATGTATACTAGCGAAAACCTAACTACATAAATATATTCACAATATACAGCTATACTCAAAATAAATATAAATATATAAATATAAAAATACTTAACAGATATGGTTCATCTGAAAAGAATTAATTTTAAGCTATATATTTCTACTTAATCCAGAAATAAGATAAAGTCAGGTAAGTGTGTAACCGGGGCAAGTGTGTAGATTGGCTATATTTATTTTTAAAATTAAAGTAAGGATGTGCTCTGTTATATTACTAATGAACTAAACTTCATACTAGTTTTACAAATAAAAATTCACATCTGCTAACGTGTAATAACTTAGATATCTTGTAAATTTATCATATCTTATTAAAAAGGCATCAGTATAGTATTATACACTTGGCCGAACTAAAGGATAATGCTATTAATATATAAAATGCGGAAGAATTACACACTTACTTCATTTTGTTGGGTGTGTGTAGTATTGACACTGTTTAAAATTTCTTTTTTTTCTAGTAAACCGTCGATAATTATAGAAAGCCTATCTATTGAAGGCTTACAACTGGGCATACATTACGTACTTCTACGTGTAAAATTTATCAAAATATCTTATTATGTGAACAGTGTTACATTTTCTTCACACTATGCAATTTTTACTACACACTTACCTGACTTTACTTACAGTAAACTTTATTTTAAAACTTGTTTTTAAGTACGTGCCATACTATCATTAACGCTATCTAACACTAAAACTCTTAGAATAGTGTTGGAGATTACCTTATAGTAGAGATAAAAAAAAATAATTTCGATTCAAGCAATTATGTTGTGTAAGAATAAAAAGTTTTATATAATTTATATATTATGAACCTTTTTAGAGAATGAACAAAGTTTGTAAATGGTATTCATGAAATTAAATTGAAAACAAATTGAAAGTAGATATGCTAGTACAGCAAGAGAAAAAATAGCAAACAAACATAACAGCTGGCGATGTCTATTGCCGCCAGCCCAAAAGAAATATCGAAATTCCTTTTATTTATTTTATTGAGTAGAGCCGGACGTTACAATAAAAGCAGTAAAAATTGAGTTCACCTCATATTTTTCTTTACTACCCAGCTACATGGAAACTTTTTTCTCTTGTTGTACCACACTCGTTTCGATGACCTTTAAATGAAGTTGATCAACACTAAAATATTGCAAAACACTTCACTAATCCTTTGTTTCCAGGTGACGTGCTTTAAATATACCACCCATGCTACCAATTTCATATGCAGAAGCGCCATATGATGCTACTTGTCTGAGATTTGTTTTGTACAATTCAAGTTGTTATGATTGGAATAGGCTCGTAATTACCGACATGTTGTAAGTATTTAACAAAGTTCTAAATATAAGGAAGAGGAATATAGTGTATGTACACTCGTGGCCACATAAATGTTTCCGACCTAAAACCGTAAATTCATACATGTTCGGCCAGTGAACATTTATAATCGGAAAGTAAACCTATGCATAAAAACTCGCCTTAGTTGCCAAACGTATTGCAGTGAGGATGGGAAACCACACCCACCGCCCTTCTTCCCTCCTGCCCGCAGTCTATCCAAACACTATAAGCGTTTAGTGGTGTGCTAAACAGTGAAATCTTGGTAACCGGTTACTGGGTAGAGCTTGAATAGAAATAACGCGTTCTAGTAATAAGTGATTTCTTAATTTTTTTGCGGATTATTTTTATTTAGTTTTCTTATAAGTATCTCTATTATCTTTAACATTAAGAAGTACCTATATTTTTAATTGATATTATGTATATATTATTTTTAATATTTTATTTCAGAACATTGCAAATCTTTGTATTGTATTGATTGCTCCGAAGTTTATTTATTTGGATATTTTGTTCTTACATTGGCATGTTTATTGCACAACCACTAGTATGGAAAACAATAAGTAGCATTTAGTTTTGTATGTTACAAATATTAAGAAAATATGCATTGCAGCATGTAACATTAATAGAGTGCAATTTTATTATCGATAAAACTGTTCCGAGTAGCAACACTGGAATGTTTACTCCGTGAAGGCGGGCTTGTGAATGCCGAAGTCAAGTGTGGCTCAATGTTAATGCACACTAGAATTACACACACACTTACTTACTTTAATTATACATATGCACGCTGGTATATTCTCAAAAAAATCACTAACTATTCCCTTAACAGGACACCTCTCTTGAACGGACAGATTGGAATAGTCCGGTAGGTGTCCACTCAAGGGAGATTCCACTGTATAATGACTTTGTGTTCCAACATGATAATTCCCCTATTCACACATCACATGTTGTAAGAAAATGGTTGGCGGACAACCACATAAATGTTCATTGGCCAGCTAAGAGCCCAGATTTAAATCCTATGGAAAATCTGTGGTCAGTTTTGACGAGGCAGCTGCAAAATCTTTATGAAAATCCTTCGAGGAATGCAGACGATCTGTGGGCAAGAATGGAAGACACGTGGGACAATATATCTCCAGAAATATGCCGAAATATAGTGAGAAGTATGCCGGATAGCTTGAGAACTATTTTATAAAAGCAGGACAACTAGACTGGCTATTAAGTCTTTACTAAAATGCAAATTATTCTATACATATTTTTTGGCATTTAGCATCATTTATTGTCAAGTTATATTTTTACAAGCTATTGCATGCAAATGCACATGCATAAGTGTGATGCCGCAAATTTTAAAAGAAGAAAAATCATTAAATAATATTTTTTTAACACATTCCTTTGCTTAACCTGTATACAAAATATAAATATTTCTTTCTTTAACATACATTTAATCTTTTTACTAAAATCTTGCTTTAGGGTATACTCCATATTCAGTAAATAACCTACCCGGATCGAAATAATTATACCAATTATTATATCAATATTAACATGTATTTAAGGTTGGTTAATTGTTACAAAAATACAAAAGATGGCATTACGTTATCAGGTGATTGAGGCAAAATACAAGAGTTATTGCTACGTTACCAGCTGATTAAGGCAAAATACAAGAGTTATCGTTACGCTATCAGCTGATTAAGACAAAATACAAGAGTTATACAATAATGAAAAGAGAGTGTACCTTAATTGCGGGTAGCCGGTAGGTGAGGTGAAGCGGGTGGCTTCGGTGTTGGTCCGTAAATTCCGCTAGTAGAGTAGCGATGGGGAATACGTGGACAATCTCGCCCTAAATAAGAAGGCCCTTTAAAGGACACAACCAGATATTACTACAAGGAAGCTTAAGACAAAAAAAAAATTACTATTACGAACGACCTGACGCAATGTCGAACGAACGTGTTTAAATCAAAACCTTTTCAGGTAGAGAAACTCGCTGTCGTAGAACACACACTCGTGGCAGTCCAGGGATAACATAAACAAACGACTTCTAGCTAAGTGACTCGCATTAAAGAACCCACTAATGCGGAATTAACAAAGAATTCAAGGAGATCGCATAAACACGTATCTTCTGTTCGGAGAGTCGGCGTCGTCTACCCTCATGCGCAAGGAAGTCGGAAATACGTAATCACTAATGAGTCAAATGAACGTTAAAAAATCCAAAACTAAATGCAATTAATGGGAAAACTAAATATTGATGGACAAGAATATGCGGAATATTCTGATAAAATTAAATACTATAAAAGTTACTTTTAGACGAAAAGAAAAATGCTATTAATCAAAATTACTAACAAAACGAAGTTTGTGTGAATGACATTCACAATACTAGATGGCGGCACAAGGTTTAAAATTCAATTTAATTAAAAAAGAAGACCATAAAGTAAGAAAACTGATCCGCGCACTTGGCGGGCAACAGCCTCCCTCCCCCTTCCAATCGAAAGAAATTTAGGTGTAAATTTCTGATAGAGAGTAAAACTAGCCAAGCCAGAGATAAAACAAGAAAAAGGTACGATTGGCCAAGCAAAACAAGGTTCCAAAAACGTTAAAGAAGTTTCGAAATTTTCAAAAGTCATGGACAGCCCATCCAGACTGACGTAGCAGAGCTGATATGAACGGAATAAGAAAACAACTCGAAACAAGAATGGGGGCAGTACAATAATCAACCCTAAGGATGTGCTCTAGATTAGATGGAAAAGAAATAAAGAGATGCAAAAGAGAATGGAGAAGGTAGTAAACGAAAAGGAAAATCAGGGCGAGGTAGTGTGAAAGACAGGAGGTAAGGGAACCGTGATTGCGGTAGTGTGGAAATGGCAAAAACCCTCATCCATACGATTCTGAGGAGCAGACAGGAAAAGAGAAAGGTGAATAGGAATCTAGTCGGTGTTCCCACAAACGACTGGGGTTGCTATTAGCCGGCACCTCGTAACAACCGGATTCTGACTATTAACGTAAACACACTCGTATACTGTAAAAACTTAGGTCGAAACATTTGCATGACCAAGAGTGTACTTTGGATTAACTTCCTTTCGTAAATTCACTGTAATAACATATTTTTAGTTTTCTTTCTGTTAACTTAGCTACCAATCTTTTACAGTGTAGATGTGAATAACCGTGATTTTGGTTTCGAAGGAGTTATCGATAAAGTAGAAATCATAGCGCAAAATTATACCATCATTGAAGGTGCAATGCTCGATATCGAGGCTTGTGGGCACGGTAAAACTAATATTACATTTGGTGAGTATTCTTTAGTTTGCAGATCACTCATATGTAGATATCTAATTTAGCGTTAAAGAAGCACTCCTATATTTATACCGGTGGTAACTTCGACAGGAGTGCATGGGAAAATTATTACTTAAGGAACCATTATTTATAAGGTGTTAGAATTTATTTGTCAGACACAAAATAGAGTAAGTGAACTAGAAGTTAGGCGTTCTTCTAGAACGCGTTCGTTCCTTGAAGAAGGTGGATTAGTAAGTTAGTCAATTCACCCTGGTAGGTAGCACTTACAGTTCTAGTAGCTATCTTCTATTTTATTACTCGTGAAATGGATTTTGGAATAGATGGCGATGATATTCTCAAGTCGTAGTTTTCTATGAAATTATTTATTTTCCAGTTTGTTTTTCCAATATTTTATACAGATCGATGGCCTTCACGTTTACCTACACATATTTTTAAGATTAAGTACCTAATTCTCTATATGAAATGTTGTCGGTAGAAACGATATCCCAATAGGAATGCAATTTTCCGATACCGACAATATTTCATATAGAGAATTAGGTATGTAGGGGAGGGTGGGGCAAGGGTTAGGCCACGAGGCATGATAGGGACATCGTCTTATCTACAAAGCGGCAGTAAGCATCTATCAAATAATAGCAGTCATAATATTGACAAGTGCTGTTTTATGTTTGTTGTAATGTAGGAAACTTTACTAGTCGTAATAACAAAGTTATTGCTGTTTGCGCGTGAACTTTGCAATTTCCAGAATTTCGTTATTATTTTGATGGTGAGTTCAACGGCCGGTATCGGAAGCATAAGTAAATTATATACAACTACACTTTTTTGTGCTTATTAATTGACATGTATTGCATGTATTTTCTATAGTACGTTATTTGTTTATTTAAAATATTTAATATGTTGTTATGACATAACCAGAAAATGTCCCAAAGAGGCAACATGAGGCTATTGGTATAGGGCAACATGAGGACATCACTATCTTACTCTTCAGTCTGGTCCGTTATGCCTGGATATAGTTGGATTTTTAAATATAGAATTAAATCGTTTCATTACTTGCAACAGGGTTGTCGTGGGTACAGAAGAGAAGAGAATGAGTATGAGATATCACAAACAATTCTAGAAAGAAAAGTGGAAGAGGTGCGTCAGCTTGCTAACCTAGAAAATCATTAGGCTAAAAACACTTTCTTTCCCTAGAAGACGAGACACAGCTAGTTACATATTTGAAAAAATTGAATTGGGTCTTTCAGGATTAACAATTCAAGATTTCAGAAACCTTGCTTGTCGATGGTCTGAAAAATTTGGGAAAGTTCATTCTTGAACTAATGCAAAAATTGCAGGAAAATATTGGCTGATAGGATTTGTGAGATGTGATCCGGACTTATCAATTAAAAAGCCCGAAAGGACACGAACTCCAAGAGTCATGGGCTTTAACAGAATTGCGGCAAAACAAGTTTTTGATTTGTTTGGCAAAGCTTTGGATAAGCATAAATTTACCGCAGACAAAATTTGGAATTGTACTGAGACCGGTGTATCAATTGCACCAAAAACAAAGCAGAACAGGGAGCTATTGTTACCATTAAAGTCTGTTTTAGTGCAGCAGAAGCCTATTTACCCTCCAATACGTGTATTTACGAGCTAGAATGAACCTATAACTTATGAATAATTGTTCTCCGAGAGCAGGGGCTGAAGTTCATTGAAGCGGCTAGATGCAAACAAACAACTATTTCTGATTTGAGAAATTCGTAGATCTAATAGGAGCCCCTAGAGAATCGCCGGTTTCATTGCTGCTGGACGGACATCATACATATACTAGAAATATAAAACTAATCTATTTTGTTAAAGGGCATGGGGTTGTGTGTGATGATAGCTTCAGTTCAGTTATTGATGGAGTCTCCATTATGTTTTCTCGAAGACATAATGCCTATTTCTCATGTTAGGAATAAAGTATAGGTTCAATCAAAGCGTAACAAGGGAAAGACAACAATCCTTACAAGCACTACGTATAAAAATCTGCTACAAGAAAATAGAAGTCTGGAGAATCCCTAAGGCAACTAGAAGAGCTGAGGGAGAGTTAAAGGAAAAAAAATGACAAAGAAAAAAACAGAAGAGATCAAGAAGCCGAATTTTGTAAGGAAAGCAAAGAGATAGATTTTTAGAAAACGCCAAGGAAATAATCAAGTTCTTCTGTTGAGGAAGATGACGCTCTATGTAAGTATTGTAAGGGGAAGTATGGATACAATGCCATGGATGGCGAGGTTGGGTACATGGAGGGTGTGCGAATAACGTGGATGAGTTCGTCTTCTATTGTCTCAATTGTGAAGATTAAGTTTAATATTCTTATCGTTACATTTGTTTTTATAGTTCCGCTTTAAAGAGTTTAAGCTTTGTTCCTGTATGTTTTTAAGAATATTTTTTTTACCTATTACCTTGATTTATGTTACAACCCATTCTTAACTCACCTGGAACCCCATCTTGCCCCCATTGTGGGGCAATATGGTGTATTTACACATTTCATTTCAAAATTTTCTCACATCAAGAGTACCCATCGAAAAATTGTAAATTCAACCATCAGCAGATAAATGTTTAAAGATTACAACAAGCCTACTTAGTACCTTGTATATCAATTTGCTATCCTGATGCAGTGTTCTAAAGCTTAGTGTTCCCATCTTGCCCCACCTTCCCCTACTTATAATCTTAAAAATATGTGTAGCCAAACGTGAGTGCCATCGATCTGTATAAAATATTGGAAAAACAAACTGGAAAATAAATAATTTCATTAAAGAAAACTACGATTTGACAATATATAAGTGTCTGAATAATGTAAAGCTTTAAAAGCAGTCACATCGGTTTATCGAATTATTGAGAAAAATAAAAAAATTTGCAAAATACTTTGAAATTTAAAAAAGTTAAGGGTAAATTTGAAACGGTATTTGTTAAGATTATTGAATTCGGCAAAACATTTCCTATTTAACCATTCCCTATCTCTACTAATAACCGAGATACCAATGGTGAGCGTCGAAATGTGGACAGACTGTATAATCATTCGGCCGTTATTAGGTAAAATCAATAATGGGTGATGTTGTAAGTGGTATTTACTAATTCGTTCGAAATTGTAGTTTATTTACTATATTGAAATTACCATTTTACTATCAGTTTCGACACATAATTAGCCTTCTTCAGGTGAAAAACAGAAATATAAATTAAGCTTATTCCCCAAAATTATGGTATTTAGTCGCATATCCATGTATGAGTGGTCTATGTTCTAATCATACACGAAGATACGCCCTTGAATGACTTCTATTTAACTCTAACTCTTTCAGTGGGTGGTAAAATAAAATACAACGCTCATTTACTTTTCTATAAGAAAGGCAACGATGTATACTGGGACTATGCTTATTCTGAGGCCGATTTTAATGTCGATCGTGCTTACTTTTATTTTGAAAATCTCAAGTCTGAGGAGGAATGTGAGTATATAATCTATATAAGTACACAATCTATCTATTGTTCTATCTATTTATCTACAATTGCTTTGTTTTCAGGCGATGTTAACGCGTACCTCAATGAAAACTGGGAAGAATTCTTCGCTCAATTAAAACCGGCGTTTGATAGTTACAGTAACGCGTTCGTTAATTATTTGTTGGAGCCGATCATTACTTTGGTGCCATTTAATAAGATATTCTTGCCCTGAACTAAGGGCAGAAGAAATTTCCTTATACATATTTTGTTTTGTTATTAAGTTTATAATCATCAATGTACACATTGTAAAGATTTTAGGACGTTTGCTTATTGTAATAATATAAAGAGAACAATAAATAAGTTGAATTGAATCAAACAATAAATCACGGATGCACAAGGAGCTAGAATATTAAACTAAAGCTCTCCTTAAATATTATAATCCCCAAATAACAAAAAGAAACATTTTTTTTTTAAATAATAAGTAAGGAATGGATTAGAATAAAGACGTTCACAATAAACAAAAACAACAAATAGAATGTAAAAATGTATCAATACAAGGACAATAACAAATCCAAATAATAGCTTTACTAAATTCTGTAAACACACGTAATGGACAACAAGATAGCAGGGAACATTAAACTGGAACAAATTTGGTGTAATATGTTTAATATTCTTTTTTGCATGTAGTTAATAAGAGATAGCTTTAATTAAAAGTTGCAAAGTCGGGAACAGAGTAATGTTAAAAGTAATTGTGCTTCTTCTTCTCGCAATTTCTAGCGGCGTTGTTGAGGGTGGCGGATTAGATTTACGTAAGAATTATATTTAGATGGTTTAATTTTCTTGATTTATAAGCTATATAAAAAATTATCTCTGCTACTATTTTTTGTTTAATTATTGCGGTGCTATGTCACAAATTTCGCTTAAATTAGTTTTTAAAATCATTGATTTTTTTTTGGGTAAAATCTTGATCACAGGCTTTTTGCGTGTGACGATATATGACCAAATTAACATAACATACATTAATTTCCACTCAACTTGAACATTACATATGTATGTATTTATAATACGTAAGGTCAAAAAGTCACTATCGATATACGCATTTCAGTTTAAAAAGTTGTGTATTTAAGTGAAGGAACTCATGATACTTATCTGAGATTTGTTTTTAATATATATGGTATTCTTTGTCATTTTTCACAGAAGCGTTTCCTTATTATGGGAGGCGTTTAACGAGTGGTTTGCTGACAATACTGATGATTTTGCTATGTGGTATGTAAAAGTAAATACCGATGACATTAAAACAGTAGAATAGATGACGCTAGGGATGTTTAAAACACCACAAATTCTCTCATGATATTTATTGATTCTGAAAAATAAAGCGTTTATATTTATTCATAAATATGTAAGTTATTATTATATTTTGTATTTAAAAATTTCTAGTACCGTGTATTATACTGTGGAAAGCACAGATATATATGTATATGAAAACCAAAAATATATTTGGGGATGTCGATCAGTTAAATGAAATACCCATTTTTTTGTAAGAACGCCAATATTTCATTGTATTTTTACAATATCTTCAGGAGGCAAACGCTAAAATTGTAAACAAAGATAGAATAAAAAAAACATAAACATTCCAATAAAGTAATTACTTACCAAATTAACGAGTTGTAAAGTTAAAACACACCTGACAAAAGTCAAAATTGGAATACGAAAACTACAGTAGGGGAAAGTAGAGCAGAACCGTGTAGTCGGGTGTCAAACTGGGTACCCACTTACCTCAGAAACTAGAGACACTAGCGCGGGTTCGACGGTTAAACTACAAATGACAGAGATACAATGGTCATTATGCTTGTCAATTTGTCACAAATGCTTTAGGGCAGTGCATCCTAGTTGTTTTTAACACTTTCCTTCATAGTGTTCGCCGAGGAGCGCAGTTGCCTTTCTATCACGCCCAGTTTCTTCAAACTAATTAATTAATGATTTTTTGGTATTCGTGAATTTGTTTTTATAATATAAAGTCCTAGGAATCTTTTACGTTAAATCTTATAAATGACTATATTAATACTAAACTCGGAATAATATATGGGAATAGGAAAATAATGGCTCCAATAAAGTTCTTTTGATTAAAGAGAGAGCAAATGGTGTGGTTTTCAAATTGAATCAGAATTTCCATATATTGTCGCACATGAAAAGCTTTTGGTAAACATTTTACATAAAAAAAGTTTACGACATTTTAAAGTCAAGTCCCGACTTTCCCCAGGAAAAAGTAATTTCCCTGCAGACTTTCGGGAAAAAATGTGTATCCTTCTACTGCACGAAGAAGCTTGCAGTCTCCGGAAAGAACCTTTATACGCAGAATTTGTAAATTTTAGTCAGATCGGTGATATAGTTGCGTAACAATTTTTTAAAAAGATAATAGAAATACATACAGATATTGCATAAATCAAATGCACTTCTTAAAATGTGGGCCTGAAGATGCAGTACTTTTGATATTTGATGATTTTAGCTCCTTACATCTCCAGATGTTCACTATCGGATCCGAAATTGCATGACTGCTTGAAAGTGAAAGCAAACCAGGCCATTCCTATCATTACTAAAGGTAAGTCTTGAAATATGAACAGTTTGGAAAAATATACTTAAAAGTCATTATAAGTTTTCAAGCAACAATTCTCATTTCTGTATATGTTACTTCTTTCATTTTACAATTATTTGAGACCTCCAACAAAAACGAACTCTATAAATGGCGCATACTGACGTGTAGATTACACAAACTATGGTTTGATTAAGGATAAGAGGTATGAATTTATGAACGGGAATCATTACTAATACTTTTCGACCTATGCGTGAAAGGGTTTAGCCGGTTAAGCATATGAAAACTGCACTTGCATCTGATGAAGGGTTATTACCTTGTTTTTATTGTTTTTCATCTAAAATAGCCATGCAATTAGTCACACATCCCTAACACCTATCGTAAGGAGAAAATGCGGGTGATAATCCTAAACGTAATTTTTTTTCAGTACCTATTGAAGATATCTTTATGAAATTTAAGCTGTACGTGACTATCTATAAACTCATTATAATATAATTTTCTAGAATTTTTGTGACACTGGAAACTGTAAAAAACGAGAAGCATATTTTTTGGGAGTGATTTTTTATGCTAACCCCCAAAGTGACACCTACCAAAGAAATATATCTCATTTGCTCATTGGTCAGCTACTGCATGTTAAAGTTACAAAAGGGTCAAATTGGTGGAACATAGTTAAAAAAAAATAACCAATTATGGATATGTACATATGTATCAATTATTTACCAAAAACTATATTAAAACCTGTAAACTATCTCTACACCTATCGTCATAAATATGTTCTTATAACAAAATATACATTTACAAATAAACTATAAACAATCAATATTTCGTAGCTCATCAGATACGATGACGACTACTCTGTACTATACTCGATGAAATATTGAAATTGGATCCGTCGAATATGTGAATTTACAACATCCGATCGCACAAATTTCGAACTTGTGATGTGTGATGTAGACTCGGTACAGTGTTGTCCTGTAATATGCTATAATGAGTATGCAGTAACCTGTTTCCAGGACGATTCGATTTTCATAAGTTTTCTCAAGTTATAAGAAGTTAACTAACGAGTCAATAGTTGGCAGGCCACGTTACTTAGATTTGGGCAAAAGAAAATTGTGTTAATGAAAGTTAAATTGTTTTATTGAGTATTTTGCAATATATTAAGTGCAACTCTGTTTTTCTTTGTAACATTTGCGATAGGAAATAATGGAGAAAACAATTGAACGTCATAAAGATAATAAATGTGGTAATTGTAAAATAAATGCCGGAAAAACCTGTGGAAAGCTAAAGAGTATCATGATAAGTGACGATTCAAATAGATATCAACCTTATTATACAAATACTGTACACATTGGGTCTGTTTTCTTGTCATAAATGTAGGCTGATAATATTTCAATATTTCATCGAGTATAGTACAGAGTAGTCGTCATTGTATCTGATGAGCTACGAAATATTGATTGTTTATAGTTTATTTGTAGGTGTATAATTTGTTATAATAACATATTTATGACGATAGGTACAGAGATAGTTAACAGGTTTTAATATAGTTTTTGAAAATAATTGATACATATACACATATCCATAATTGGTTTTTATTTTTTTTAACTATGTTCCACCAATTTGACCCTTTTGTGACTTTAACATGTAGTAGCTAACCAATGAACAAATAAGATATATTTTTTTGGTAGGTGTCACTGTGGGGGTTAGTATAAGAAACCACTCCCAAATAATACACTTCTCGTTTTTTACAGTTTCCAGTGTCATAAAAATTATATTATATTGAACTTATAGATAGTCAAATACAGTTTAACACTGCGTAGGCTTTCACGGCCGGTGTAACTATGACTAACAGCTTCTTGCGGGTTTCGCCGTGTGTCAAAACTTTCGCTCGACGTTTCGCTGTTCATACTGACAGCTTCTTCAGGATAACTGAACTGTTAGTATGAACAGCGAAACGTCGAGCGAAAGTTTTGACACACGGCGAAACCCGCAAGAAGCTGTTAGTTATAAATACAGTTTAAATTTATTAAAGATATCATTAATAGGTACTGAAAAAAAATTGCGTTAGGGATTATCACCCCCATTTTTCCTTTACAATAAGGGTTAGGGATGTAAGATTAATTGTATGGCTATTTTAGATGAAGAACAATAAAAACAAGGTAATCACCTTTTATCAGATGCGAGTGCAGTTTCCATATGCTTAACCGGCTAGACCCTTTGTTAATGGAATTATTGGCCATTAAACTAAGTTAATATTTTTTGTAAAATTGCCACAAAAACTTTCACTTACATTTGTTTCCAGGCGACGTGTCTTACAGTATACCACCTTTGTCACCAATTTGCTTTGCAGAAGCCCCATTTTGTGCTACTGATTTAAAATTCGTTTTGTATAATACCCATACTAGTGATTGGAATAAAGCTGTAGTTACTAAAATGTTGTAAGTATCTGTAACACTAGTTATCTATTTTTCTTTTTCTTATAAATTGAGTTATTTTGTGGCATGCTTAACATCCCACATCATAACGCACGCTTCGGTACTAGACAGAGAGAACGCTATGAAACATTCAGCTGATCGATTCTAGTAGTAATAAAGCTAATCTATGACCGCTAACAATAAGTAAAATACGAAAGTTTGTCTAACAATGAGTTACGTATCCTAAACGATCTGTATTTTACAGTGTAGATTTGAAAAACGGAAATGTTGGTTTCGAAGCAGTTCTCGACAAAGTAGAATTTATCGCAAAAAACTATACCATCGCTCAAGGTAAAATGCTCGGTATCCAGGCTTTTGGACATGGTAAAGCTAATATAACATTTGGTGAGTATTTTCCAGTCGTACACGAAGCTCCTTCTGAGTAACTGATTTAACTCATTTAGTGAACGGCAGAGTAATATATTCCGCCCGGCTTCGATTTTACAAGAAAGGCGACGATGTGTATTTGGATTATTTTGATTCTAGAGTCGATTCAAGTTGCGAACGTGCTTATTTTTATTTCGAAAACTTGCACTCTGTTGAGAAATGTGAGTATACAGTATGAGTATCCTATGGTGCCGGTGATATTTATTTATTATGGGGTTGTTTTATTTTTAGATGACGTTAACGCGTATCTCTGTGAAAATTGGAAAGGGTTTTTCACTCAAATGAAATCGGCGTATGATGATATTACGTAAGGCGTTTGTGAATTACGTATTGGAGCCGATTCTTAATCAAGTGCCATTTAATAAGATGTACTTGCTGTAGATCAGAAATTGAAGCAATTTGTTTGTTGTACATTACACATGTTCAAGCTTTGTAATGGATTTAGTCGATTAAAATGTGTAATAGGAATATTTTTTTTTTATTTCATAATAATAAGGATAATAATAATCTGTTTCTCGAGACTGTATTGTATACTTGTGGTAAACGTTAATGTCACATATATGAAACCTAGTACTGACCTGGCGCGCAGAAGAAAGTTGACCACTCTAGTGATAACTGCTTAACTGCGTATTTAACAAGAACCTTATTGCAACTCAGTTCTTTCGATAATTTCTTTTTATTCACAATTTTGAATTGGATTGGATTTATTTTCATTGATCATTTCCCAGAATAAGTGAGTGCCCAGGTGCCCGGATTAGGGATAGATTATTAGCCATCCCAATTTGTCTGGCGCGTGTTTACAGCTCCAGATATGTTTTGACCTGCAAGTATGGGCCTCTAGCGCTTTTATCATCGCCTGACTGTCGCTAGCTGACAGTGGTTACCAAAGCGCAGGTGATACGAATTCTTGTTGTAGCAAAATTGGTCTTAAATTTTTGATTGTGCATCAGAATAACAGTCCATACTTTATTTTGCTGGGCTACAAGGCTGGAACCGCTTCCTGGATCTTCTTTTGGCCGACGTTTCGTCAACACTCGTAAGGAACATCTTGAGGCATGCTGTTACTCTGTTGACTTGAAACTGATTGATTAGCACACAGGCATGGTTTTATGTAGATGTGACGGTTACGGATCAGTGAGCGGGTCGTGAGGAGAGTGACGGTTGTGATTGGGTTGTTTGGGAAAGGGCTTTCCAGGTGCTGTGTAGGAAATAACCGTCTTCACGGTTCAGGTTATTGGGATGCTTATGGATTTCATTGGATTCTTGGATTTTACGGCTAAATCCTTACTATCAAAGCCGTAGCAATACAAACGAATTCGTGTAGATGTATTCCCGGCTTTAGAAGTATAAATGGACCAATGTGTTTCTACCTTTTTGTTCTGTTTTATTTTAGAATTTTGTAGTCGCTTTTCTTGAGTATATTTGTAAGTCTCTGTTTATAATAACACTAAAATATCCGTTGAAATTGTGTGGCGCTGATAATGAAGTCATAAAAGAAGTGTAATATCATTGCCTAAATAATAAGCATTAGTTTCGATCTAAAGAAAAGAATGTGAAGAAGCAAATACAATAATCGCGAGTTTTTTTTTGTGAAGCCAAAACTTTTTCAAACTTTGATATTCCGAAATAATAAAGAAATAGCGTTTGTTTGACACTTAACCATTGTAGAAATAATAATACTCATAAACTCACGTCAAATAAACTAGATTAGTGAATAAAAACAAATATTCAAAATATATGAACAATGTAACGACGGATTAACAAACGCAAATGACGCGTTTATTAAATAAATATTAAACGAAATGAATAACAAGATAAATCGGAAAGAATTAAATTTGGTGTAACACCCAGTAAGTTTCGTTGTAAATTTAATGTTGAAACGGGTACCAATGTTAAGAATAATTTCGTTACTTTATTCTGCAATTTTCTGGGGCCTACTTAAGGCTAGCGGATTAGATTTACGTAAGGTCTAATTATACTTAGATGTTTTAGTCTCTTAATTTATAGAGGACATATGTGTGTTGTATAAATTAAATGATTTGTGATTTTAGCACCTTATATCTCCAGTTGCTCACTGTCGGATCCAAAATTGTGTGAGTGTTTGAGGGATAAAGCAAATCAGGCTATTCCAATTATTACTAAAGGTAAGCTTCGGTATGGGCATGAGTTTGGTAAAGGCTCTACTCCGGTAAGCCATTGGAAAGTACTCTTAAAGGTATCGGGCTGAAATTAAAACAAATGAGTATTACTGTCACTTATACTGTAAATAGCAAAAATTTGCTCAAAAATAGCTCAATTGATGCCACCCTATTCGAGTTATTAGCATAAGGGTAAAAAAATCCAATATTTTTTTTCTAAGGAATCACGTTCAAAAAAATTATGTGAGTAAATACTGATTATGAGCATTCTATAAAAAATCAAGGACTAATTCCGTTCGCTCAGTTCAAAGTTATCATTATTTTCCCCGTTTTTTTTTTTCAATTTGGTTTAAGGTGTCACCTTGGCTTCTTATTATATTAGACTGTATATATTTAGGTTTACTATACATTTTTTCAGTTTTTGTCTGTGTGGTAGAACATGTAAATAAAAAATTAAATCTCTTTGAATGATTTTGATAGGAGCAATCGGTTATTGGTTCTTTTAGGGTTAAAACAATTATTCATTGATCAATTAAAAACATCCCTTAAAAGGAGAAAATACTCATAACTTGAAACTGCGTGTACCGAATTAAATATTATTTTATTCTTACAATATTCTTTCTTATATGTCGATGCTTTTATAGATACTAGGGCCGAAATGTATTTATAAATAATCCTGAATCCGATCGATGAATAATTATTTTAACCATAAACTAATCAATAACCCAATGCTGCTGCTAAGATCACTCAATGAGATTTTATTTTTTATTTATATGTTTTACCACACAAAAAAACCTGAAAAAATATACAACAAACAAACCTAAATGTATACGGCAACGGCTTATCTGTCCATTTCTTCGGCATTCTTTGACCTGTCAGGTGTATTTTTTGTGAGCTATTGTTCAGTATTTTGTTGCTTTCGTTTGTGATGGTTCATGTTGAAGGTGTGATCATGCCTATAATCCGGTTAAGGCGTTAACCGGAATCAAACCACCATCGTGCAAAGAAGAACAAAAGAAGGTGCAAGGCCGCCTCTTTCGACTTATGACCGATTCTCTGATAACTATTTTGGTAATGAAGGTCGCACTGTAACACTTCGAACGGTTTATCGCAGAATTAGAGCGTTTAGCTTGAATTCGTATTGGCTATATCTTGTATTACCAGCAACTGCTCAACACTGACACCAACGTTTGGAGTGGTAGAGGTTACGACTGCACTGGAACGCAGAGTGGCATAAGATGGTCTTTAGAGATAAATCCCGATGCGGTTTGAGAATTCATGATGGCCGCATGAGGGTCAATCGAAGACGTGGGGAACGTCGCAATGTTGAATTTCTTGTCGCGAGGCATGCGCACCAATCTGTGGATTATGGTATGGGGTGCTATAACTTATGGAAGCAGATCTGGTTTGGTGTTCGTCCAATGCAATATAAACGCCCAGCGATATATGGATGAGGTGGTAGAATGCCATATTCTTCCATTTCTTCAGCAATTGGAAGACCCACTTTTCCAGCAAGATAATGTCCATCGTCATATTTCAAGATGTTCTATGGGCCTTTTTGCAGAGGCTAATGTCAATCATTTGTCATGACCACCCCGATCTCTGGATCCTTCGCTTATCGAGCATCTATGGGACAGAAGAACTGAGAAGACTGAGGAACTCACTGCATCCTACGCAGACGCTGCAAGCTCTTGCGTACGAATTAGAGGATGCTTGGGATACAATACCTCAAGAGGAAATCGACCGCCTAGTAGAATCAAACAAAGGATAGGGAGTGTGTAACTAGGAGGACCAACCTATTATTAATAAATTTATGTGTATATTTTGTTCTTTTTCTTTAAAATTTTAATCAGTTGCTAACTTTTAGTAGTTAAACGTTTCTGCCAAGTTTGGTCAGAAGGCTCCTATTCTTTCATGGTGTTGCGATTTTTATGTTACAGAGCATATATGTCTTTTGTTTCGTTTTACAACTGGTTTACATAAACAAAAACCATTAAATATTGAAAATGGAAAGGAACACTTTACAGGTCGGATTCCTGAAATATAGCTTATATAAATTATGGTTTCATTAAAGTAAGAGGTATAACTATTAACGCTTTTCGGCTCTAGGATCTAGCATAGGAACCGATTCTCTGATTTCATTCTTAATTAAACTAATTCGATCCATTCTGCAACATTACGACGAGATTTTACTTGCATTTGTTTCCAGGTGACGTGTTTTTCAATATACCACCTCTAATACCAATTTGCTATGCAGAAGCGCCATTCCATTGCACTGATTTAATATATCTATTGTACAATTCGCGTTGTAACGACTTGAATAGGTTTGCAGTTTCTGATATATTGTAAGTATATAGATAAGTATTAGATAATATAGGTAGAGAATGATTGTGACTTAGTTTCCCTCTCTCTTATTAACAATCTATTCCAGTGTGGATTTAAAAAACCGTCACTTTGGTTTCGAAGGAGTTGTCGATAAAATAGAACTCATAGCGGAAAATTATACAATCGCTGAAGGTGAAATGATCGGAATCCGTGCTTGTGGACACGGTAAAGCTAACATAACGTTTTGTGAGTATTTTGGAATCACACACGATACCTTGAATAACCTGTTTAATTTTTTTTAGTGGACGTTAAAATAAAATATGCTGCCCGTATTCGTTTTTACAAAAAAGGGGGCGATGTATACTTGAATTATTTTGATTCTAGAGCTGATGTAAGTGTTGAACGTGTTTATTTTTATTTTGAAAACTTGAAATCTGCAGATGAATGTGAGTATTGTACTAGTTCTACAGTAATGCTGATATTACTCAATTATGGTGTTACTTTTTTTTAGGTGATGTTAACGCATACCTCAATGATAATTGGGAAGAGTTCTTCACTCAAATGACACCGGCCGCTACTGATTACGCTACCGCGTTTGTGAATTTTATGTTGGAGCCGATTGCTAATGTTGTACCATTCAATAAGATATTTTTGCCGTAGTTTGAGAAAATTTCTTTGCTGCTTGCTCCTTATCATGTTCAAAATGTGTGATCTACTTACTTGATTAAAGTATATAGTAATATTTTATTAACGCATAATAATTACAATGGAATAAGTGAAAGAAAAAAGAAAAGGAATCAGCAAACGTAAACAAATTCCATTCAGGATAAGTGATAGGTTGAGGTAGATTATTCTTGAAAAATGAAGCAAAGGTATAGTTCTTATGTGATTAAAAAAGTATAAGTTAGCTATTAAACAAAATCATTTTTTAAAAGAAAGATTAAATTACATTTGATTAAGGAAAAAAAAATCATTATAAAGGTAAGTTTGATAAGAATAATAATATTGATTTGTATCGAAATACGCATATAGTTTACTTTACAAATTGCAAACAAAAAAGAATTATATTTTCTGCTTTTTAAAAATTTATTGTAATTAATTCTCTAACTTTAATTACAAAAATATGAGCTGCCATCTATACAACTTTATGAGAAATAATTGTGTAAAGGATTTCAGCCATTTGATCTCAGATGGGACTTATGCAGGCTGAGTTTTTTTTTATCTTGAGACAACGGAATATCCCCAAAACACTGCATCAAATCAAAAAAAAAATGTTATAATGTAGGGAGCTCACTGAATGGTGTCGAACTCGATCCCCCACCTCACCCCCCAGAGTGGAAGGGGGGACAACTGTTAAATCTTAAATGGAACCCCATTTTGTATTGCAGATTTGGATTCTACGCCATCAAGTATGTAGTTTTTATTTAAAACATTTTTTTCGATTCGCAGCAGATTGCGCTGTAATCGCAAAAAGAACCTGACTGTGAAAGTCTAGAAAAAATACATAAAAAACAGGAGCAGGCAAACATGATTTTGTGTTTTTTTTTTAGTTTAACATTATATAACATTTCAAAAAGTCATTCATTCAAAAACGAACTTTACTTTATCATACCCCATTTCAGAAAATGTGTTCGAAAATGTGCCCTTCCCCTCCGATACATTTATTTATTCGCAATTGGAATGATTGCGCACAACTGAGAAGTGTTTCCGGCGTAATCCCTTAGGAGTCCCCTAGTATAAAATTTCAGAATGAAATTCAATTGTTTGTGCTAGAAACTCATCAAATGAAAAAAACACTGAATTTTAATTTAAAACGAAAAAAAAACTTAAAATTGAAAATTACACCGAAATAGACAAAAAAAAATAACAAAAAAAACCAGTTTCGTAAAAGCGTTTTGTTGCGCTCGATCATTGGAAAACCACTCCCAAAAAATACACTTCTCGTTTTTTACAGTTTTCAGTGTCACAAAAATTATATTATATTGAGCTTATGGATAGTCAACTACAGTTGAAATTATTAAAGATATCTTTAATAATAAAGGTACTAAAAAAAAAATGCGTTAGGGATTATCAACCCCATTTTTCCTTTACAATAAGGGTTAGGGATGTAAGATTAATTGTATGGCTATTTTAGATGAAGAAAAATAAAAACAAGGTAATAACCTTTTATCAGATGCGAGTGCAGTTTTCATATGCTTAACCGGCTAGACCCTTTGTTAATGGAATTATTGGCCATTAAACTAAGTTGATATTTTTTGTAAAATTGCCAAAAAGACTTTCATTTACATTTGTTTCCAGGCGACGTGTCTTACAGTATACCACCTTTGTCACCAATTTGCTTTGCAGAAGCCCCATTTTGTGCTACTGATTTAAAATTCGTTTTGTATAATACTCATACTAATGATTGGAATAAGGCTATAGTTACTAATATGCTGTGAGTATCTGTAACACTTGTTATCTATTTTTTTTTTCTTATAAATTGAGTGTTTTTGTGGCATGCTTAGCATCCCACATCATAACGCACGCTTCGGTACTAGACAGAGAGAACGTTATGATACAGTCAGTTAATCAAATGTAGCAGTAATAAAGCTACTCTGTGACCGCTAACAATAAGTGAAACACGAAAGTTTGTCTAGCAATGAGTTACGTATTCTAAACGATCTGTATTTTACAGTGTAGATTTGAAAAGCGAAAATCTTGGTTTCGAGGCAGTTCTCGATAAAGTAGAATTTATCGCAAAAAACCATACCATCGTTGAAGGTAAAATGCTCGGTATCCAGGCTTTTGAACATGGTAAAACTAATTTAACATTTGGTGAATATTTTCCAGTCGTACACGAAGCTCTTTCTGAGTAACTCCTTTAACTCATTCAGTGAACGGCAGAGTAATATATTCCGCCCGGCTTCGATTTTACAAGAAAGGCGACGATGTGTATTTGGATTATTTTGATTCTAGAGTCGATTCAAGTTGCGAACGTGCTTATTTTTATTTCGAAAACTTGCACTCTGTAGAGAAATGTGAGTATACAGTATGAGTATCCTATGGTGTCGATGATATTTATTTATTATGGGTTGTTTTATTTTTAGATGACGTTAACGCGTACCTCTGTGAAAATTGGAAAGAGTTTTTCACTCAAATGAAATCGGCGTATGATGATTATAGTAGGGCATTTGTGAATTACGTATTGGAGCCGATTCCTAATCTAGTGCCATTTAATAAGATGTTCTTGCTGTAGATCAGAAATTGAAACAATTTGTTTGCTGAACATTCCACATGTTCAAGCTTTGTAATGGATTTAGTAGATTAAAATGTGTAATAGGATTTTTTTTTATTTCATAATAATAAGGATAATAATAATCTGTTTCCCGAGACTGTATTGTATAGTCGTGTTGTAAAGTTGACCACTCTAGTGACAACTGCTTAACTGCGTATTTAACAAGAACCTTATTGCAACTCAGTTCTTTCGAATATTTTTTTATTCACGGTTTTGAATTGGATTGGATTTATTTTCATTGATCATTTCCAAGAATAAGTGAGTGCCCAAGTGCCCAAATTAGGGGTAGATATTTATTAACCATCCCCAATGTATTTGGCGCGTGTTTACAGCTCCAGATAGGTTTTGCTTTTATCATCGCCTGACTGTCGTTAGCTGACGGTGGGAAACAAAGGGCAGGTGATACGAATTCTTGTTGTAACAAAATTGGTCTTAAATTATTGATTGTGTCTCAGAATAATAATCCATACTTTATTTTGCTGGGCTTCAAAGCTGGAACCGCGTTTCTGGCTTTCCAGGTGCTGTGTAGGAGATCACCGTCTTCGCGGTTCAGGTTATTGGGATGTTTATGGATTTCATTGGATTCTTGGATTATACGGCTAAATCCTTACTATCAAAGCCGTAGCAATACAAACGAATTCGTTTAGATGTATTCCCGGCTTTAGAAGTATAAATGGACCAATGTGTTTCTACCTTTTTTTTCTGTTTTGTTTTAGAATTTTGTTGTCGCTTTTCTTGAGTATATTTGTAAGTCTCTGTTTATAATAACATTAAAATATCCGTTGAAATTGTGTGGGGCTGATGATGAAGATGTAAAAGAATTGTAATATCATTGGCTACATAATAAGTATTAGTTTCGATCTAAAAAAAGAATGTGAAGAGGTAAATACAATAATGAATCGCGAGTTTTTTCTTTTTTGTGAAGCCAAAATTTTCTCAAACTTTGTAATTCCGAACTAAATAAAGAAGTAGCGTTTGTTTAACACTTAACCATTGTAGAAATAATAATACTCATAAACTTACGTAAAATAAACTAGATTGGTGAATAAAAACAAATATTCAAAATATATGAACAATGTAACGACGGATTAACAAACGCAAATGACGCGTTTATTAAATAAATATTAAATGAAATAAATAACAAGATAGATAGGAAAGAATTAAATTTGGTGTAACACCCAGTAAGTTTCGTTGTAAATTTAATGTTGAAGCGGGTACCAATGTTAAGAATAATTTCGTTACTTTATTCTGCAATTTTCTGGGGCCTACTTAAGGCTAGCGGATTAGATTTACGTAAGGTCTAATTACACTTAGATGTTTTAGTCTCTTATTTTATAGAGGACATATGTGTGTTGTATAAATTAAATGATTTGTAATTTTAGCAACTTATATCTCCAGTTGCTCACTATCGGATCCAAAATTGTGTGAGTGTTTGAGGGATAAAGCAAATGAGGCTATTCCAGTCATTACTAAAGGTAAGCTTCGGTATGGGCATGAGTTTGGTAAAGGCTCTACTCCGGTAAGCCATTGGAAAGTACTCCTAAAGGTATTGGGTTGAAATTAAAACAAATGAGTACTACTGTCACCATACTGTAAATACCAAAAATTTGCTCAAAAATAGCTCAATTGATGCCACCCTATTCGAGTTATTAGCATAAAGGTGAAAAAATCCAATATTTTTTTTCTAAGGAATCACGTTAAAAGAAAATTATGTGAATAAACAGTGATTATGGGCATTCTATAAAAAAATCAAGGACTAATTCCGTTCGCTCAGTTCAAAGTTATCATTATTTTCCCCTTTTGAAGGATGTTTTTTTTTTCAATCTGGTTTAAGGTGTCACCTTGACTTCTTATTATATTAGACTGTATATGTTTAGGTTTACTATACATTTTTTCAGTTTTTTTCTGTGTGGTAGAACATGTAAATTAAAAATTAAATCTCTTTGAATGATTTTGATAGGAGCAATCTGTTATTGGCCATTTTAGGGTTAAAACAATTATTCATAGATTAATTAAAAACATCCCTTAAAAGGAGAAAATACTCATAACTTGAAACTGCGTGTACGGAATTAAATATTATTTAAACTTTGCAATACTTTTTTTTATATGTCGTTGCTTTTATAGATACTAGGGCTGAAATGTATTTATAAATAATCCTGAATCCGATCGATGAATATTTATTTTAACCATAAACTAATCAATAACCCAATGCTGCTGCTAAGATCACTCAATGAGATTTTATTTTTATTTATATGTTCTACCACACAGAAAAACCTGAAAAAATATACAACAAACAAACCTAAATGTATGCGGCAGTGGCTTATCTGTCCATTTCTTCGGCATTTTTTTGACCTGTCAGCTGTATATTTTGTGAGCTATTGTTCAGTACTTTGTTGCTTTCGTTTGTTATGGTTCATGCTGAAGGTGTGGTGATGCCTGTAATGCGCCAGTACGTAAATTATCGCCAATTAAGTGAATTCAATAGGGTTATACTGTTGGTTTGTGCGAATGTGGTTTCTCAAACTGAGTAATTACAAATCGCTTTAACCGGAATCAATCCACCATCGTGCGTTGCTATCAGGCATGGACTAGGGAGAGTCAGGAACGCTGCAGAAGAGGAACCGGAAGGCGAAGAAGAACAAAAGAAGGTGCAGGTCGCCTTCTTCGACTTATGACCGATTCTCCTATAAATAGTTTGGTAATGAAGGTCGCACTGTAATACTTTGAACGGTTTATCGCAGAATTAGAGTGTTTAGCTTGCATTCGTATCGGCCATATCTTGTATTACCAGCAACTGCTCAACACTGACACCAACGTTTGGAGTGGTCTAGGTTACGATTGAACTGGAACGTAGAGTGGCATAGGATAGTCTATAGAGATGAATCCCGATACGGTTTGAGAATTCATGGTGGCCGCACGAGGATCAAACGAAGACGTGGGGAACGTCGCAATGTTGAATATCTTGTCGCGAGGCATGCGCACCAATCTGTGGATTATGGTATGGGGTGCTATAACTTATGGAAGCAGATCTGGTTTGGTGTTCGTCCAATGCAATATAAACGCCCAGCGATATATGGATGAGGTGGTAGAATGCCATATTCTTCCATTTCTTCAGCAATTGGAAGACCCACTTTTCCAGCAAGATAATGTCCATCGTCATATTTCAAGATGTTCTATGGGCCTTTTTGCAGAGGCTAATGTCAATCATTTGTCATGGCCACCCCGATCTCTGGATCCTTCGTTTATCGAGCATGTTTGGGACATTGTTGGGAGAAGACTGAGGAACTCACTGCATCCTACGCAGACGCTGCAAGCTCTTCCTTACGAATTAGAGGATACTTGGGATACAATACCTCAAGAGGAAATCGACCGCCTAGTAGAATCAAACAAAGGATCGGGGAGTGTGTAACTAGGAGGACCAACCTATTATTAATAAATTTATGTGTATATTTTGTTCTTTTTCTTTAAAATTTTAATCAGTTGTTAACTTTTAGTAGTTAAACGTTTCTGCCAAGTTTGGTCAGAGGATTCCTATTCCTTCATGGTGTTGCGATTTTTATGTCACAGAGCATATGTGCCTTTTGTTTCGTTTTACAACTGGTTTACATAAACGAAAACCATTAAATATTGAAAATGGAAGGGAATACTTTACAGGTCGGAATCCCGAAATATAGCTTATATAAATTATGGTTTCATTAAAGTAAGAGGTATAACTATTAACGCTTTTCGGCTCTAGGATCTAGCATAGGAATCGATTCTCTGATTTCATTGTTAATTAAACTAAGTCGATCCATTCTGCAACATTACGACGAGATTTTAGTTGCATTTGTTTCCAGGTGACGTGTTTTTCAATATACCACCTCTGGTACCAATTTGCTATGCAGAAGCGCCATTCCATGCCACTGATTTAATATATCTATTGCACAATTCGCGTTGTAACGAGTTCAATAGGTTTGCAGTTTCTAATATATTGTAAGTATCTATTCACAGAAATGATAGATAGATAATATAGGTAGAGAATGATTGTGTCATAGTTTCCCTTCTTTCTTATTAAGAATCTATTCCAGTGTGGATTTAAAAAACCGTAACTTTGGTTTCGAAGGGGGTATCGATAAAATAGAACTCACAGCAAAAAATTATACAATCGCTGAAGGTGAAATGATCGGAATCCGTGCTCGTGGACACGGTAAAGCTAACATAACGTTTTGTGAGTTTTTTGGAATCACACACAATACCTTGAATAACCTTTTTAATTTTTTTAGGGGACTATAAATTGAAATATGCTGCCCGTATTCGTTTTTACAAAAAAGGAGGCGATGTATACTTGAATTATTTTGATTCTAGAGCTGATGTAAGTGTTGAACGTATTTATTTTTATTTTCAAAACCTGAAATCTGCAGATGAATGTGAGTATTTAGTTCTACAGTAATGCTGGTATTACTTAATTATGGTGTTACTTTTTTTTTTAGGTGATGTTAACGCATATCTCAATGATAACTGGGAAGAGTTCTTTACTCAAGTGAAACCGGCGGTTGATGATTACGCCACCGCGTTTGCGAATTTTATGTTGGAGCCGATTGCTAATGTTGTACCATTCAATAAGATATTTTTGCCGTAGTTTGAGAAAATTTCTTTGCTCCTTATCATGTCCAGAATCTGTGATCTACTTACTTGATTAAAGTATATAGTAATATTTTATTAACACATAATAATTACAATAGAAAAAGTGAAAGAAAAAAGGAAAGTAATCTGCAAACATAAACAAATTATTTTCAGGATAAGTGATAGATGGAGGTAGATTATTCTTGAAAAATGAAGCAAAGGTATAGTTCTTATATGATTAATCAAATATAAGTTAGCTATTAAACAAAATTATTTTTTGAAAGAAAGTTTAAATTGACTGAAGTATTATATTAGATTAAGCAAAAAAACAAAATCATTATAAAGGTGAGTTTTACTATGCACCATGGCCGTTTTTTATAGCTAGTGCTTTTTTTACAAGAAAGCCGTAACTTCAATTTAGTTTTTCTAGCACGCCTTACATTTTATTTGAATATTAGTATTTCCGAATGCAGAAGGTAACTATAATTATAGTTACTTTCTGCATGGAGTTACTGTGTGTTAAATAATTTTTAAATTCGAGTTGGAATAAAACCAGTTTTGATAAGGATAATAATATTGATTTGTATTGAAATACACATATAGTTTACTTTATAAATTGCAAACAAAAAAGAATTACATTTCCTGCTTTTTAAAAATTCATTGTAATTAATTCACTCACTTTAATCACAAAAATACGAGCTGGCATCTATACAACTTTATGATAAATAATTTTGTAGAAGAATTGTAGCCATTTGATCTCAAATTGGACTTATACTTATATAGAACAATACTATATAAGTAGGGGTGTCAGATTTCATTCATTCATCAGGTTTATTTTACAGTCGGTTTAACCTACCAGTTGTAACTGTATACATTAGTCACATACTAAAATAGCCAGTTATTAACCGATCCTATCCAAATCAGCCTTGCGAAGTAAGAATTCTGATAATAGCCTGTAGTAGTGTAACACAGATGGAGAAAAGGTTGAAGTTGGACCTAACAGCTACCGTTTTCACCACACACAGTAACTATGTCGGATTCTGTTACTAGACTACAGGGCTTTAAACATCGGAAGCATTCTCTAAGTATGCATTTTGTTATTACGGAATTGTATTGGATTAAGAGAAAATGCGGTCTTCAACCTTAAAAACTTTTAGACGTGTTAACCAAGCAGGATTGCGTAGATTGTAGCATCTATGAACCTATAGTTGCTGATTTAGAATTAAACAAGGTTGCAAAACGGGCATAGATAACTGCAACAGTGGAACATATATAGTAAAAGCGCCTATTCTGTACACATGACTTAGTATGCATACATTCACCCTCTAACGAACATGACATCGTTGTATGTACAATCTCCGTTATTATTAGTTAGCACTGGAATGAATGGCTCGATGCTTTGATGGAGCTAAATATTAATGCCGGGTATTGTACATAAGTTGCAGTCTAGTACGTACGACAATCGCTATACCAAAATTTGTTCATGTAAGGTACCCATCTTATCTGCACAAAGTAAACATAGTTGAATCGTGGGAGTGGATATGGGGTGTTGTCGAAGGTGGTTAAAACTACATTTTCCTTGGGTATTGCCGGTTGAATGACAATATTGGTCAACTATATGCTATCTCGTTGCAGTCAGTTTAATTGCTGGTAAATATGACCATTTTGTTAAGCGTTAATAGTAAACATATATCCAACAAACTTATTGGTTTTCTAAAGCGAGCAGAGATTTATATTTAACCATAACGTTGACGTGATCAATAATAGACTTTTGTACAGACAATATAATGAAAAGTATTTCTGAAATTCACTGCTGGCAAATGGGCTTTAGTCATGCAATCCAGATCAAAAAAAAGGAGGCCATAAAGTATTTTTCCTATTTTGGCAACCTAATCTAGCCATAAAGTTTATTATAGCACTATTTCCGGAATCTTTTTAATTTTGGGATTGGTACATTCCGCAGATGTTACCTTCTCTAACTTATGTATGGCTGAAGGCTAGCAACTTCGCAGTCCAAAACAGTATTATAATGTAGCTCATTATAGCACTGTTGTGAGTGTCTTCTTAATGTTGTTGTTAGTACCTTTTTGGAACGATCACCTGTCAGAAGCCATTTTATTTATTTAAGTTATTTTGTTGTTGGTTTTATTCACTATACTGATGATTTTAATTAAAGCAATGAATAATATATGTTTTTATTATTGATGTTTAAGAAGAATATGGCCACTTTAGTCGTTTGAACGGGTACATCGTAGAAATGTATATCAATCCCATTATGATGCCAAGAATTGTGATTTGTTTAATACAGTTAAACGAGATCTGTGTAAAACTGTATACAATACATTATCTAATAAATAAGTAAAAGAGCTAGGTATACCTCTGGTTACCTTTTCATAATGCTGTTTAGCTTATATTTAATTCTCTACCTTGTTGTTTCGGATATACATCTGCCGATACTTTGACTAAGCATATGGCTGAATTACCCAACAAGCATACAGCAGGAGATTATCAACTGTCTAGTTTCTTGATCTGAGATTGTAGATATGTTCTGGCGTTTCCCCTTCAAACGATAATTAATCTATATATAATAAAGACTTGCGCTTTTCCTGATCGTTAGAAAACGACGAGAGTAGTGTCTGTTCACAAGAGAGAAAATCGTGCGTCACTGTCCAACTGCAGACCTATATCTGTTATCTCTAACCTTTCCAAGGTTTATGAAAAAGTTTTATATGCAGCTATATACACCCACACTCGTTCCTTCGTATCACCTAACCAACATGGTTTTATTTATGGTCGCTCAACTGTCACAAACTTGGCTACCTTGGCACAGTATGTGGGTGAAGTACTTGATAGAAGGGGAGAGTTGACGTAATATACACGACTTTTCAAAAGCTTTGACTCTATCGATCATGAAATCCTATTGTATAAATTATCTTCTTTTGGATTTGTTCCCTCTTCCCTAAACCTCCTACGATCTTACCTATCACAGAGACGGTGTTATGTGACGTACAATGGCTATGTGTCGGACGACTTCTTCCCGACTTCTGGCGTACCTCAGGGATCGAACCTTGGCCCTCTATTATTTGTGCTATTCATAAACGATTTATTAGTGAAAATCGATTGTCCGATCCTTGGGTATGCCGGTGATATCAAGATTTTTTTCTGAAGTTGCTCCTGCTGCGGATGGGGACAATCTACAACGTAACCTTAACATACTCCATCACTGGTGTTACACAAATAAGGTTAAATTAAACATCAAGAAGTGTTGTGTTGTAACATATTCACGAGCAAGCCAAATTTCTACAACATCGTGTCTGATTAATGGCACTGAGTTGAGATCAGCTTCAGAGATTGAGGATCTTGGTATAATATTTGACTCTGGGCTGACCTTCAAGTCACATCTGTCACATGTTTGCTCTGATGCATGTAAGGCGTTGGGATTTTTAATGCGAATTTCAAATTTTTTTACTAACGTCGCAATACTCAAAAGCATTTACTTTGCCTATGTAATGAGCAAAATGGAATACGCCTGCTTAGTTTGGTATTCTTTGTATGCTTCGGGCATCCTGCCCCTGGATCGTATTCACCCAAAATTTTTTGAAATATCTTTCGTTCAAATTGGACGGAGTATATCCAGAGCGAGGAACTTCTCAGGATGAACTTTTATCAAGACATGGAATGCTTTCTTTGAGTGCGAGGGGGCAAGGTTCTGTGGTAGTTTCTTGACGAAACTTTTGGAGAACCGTGTAGATTGTCCGTTCCTGCTCGAGCGTATGTCCTTTCTTCTTCCGAGAGCGAATGCGAGGTACGAGTCTACCTTCGTTGTTCCTTTTACCAGAACGAATTACGCAAAACGACTACCAACATATACTCTTTCGAAACTGGGTAACCAAATGCTTGATAATCTCGACTGATTTAGTTTTCTCTTTCTGTATTAATGTTGCTGTCTTTCTTTGTATTGTAAATTACATTTATTTTGTCTGTTTAATCTAAGTATTTTTCATTATTTCTCTTTTTTTTATAGTATGTACATATTTTTGATTATTGTTTGTCCTGTTATTGGGCTTTGACCTGTTGGGCAATAAAGATTATTATTATTATTATTAAAACTACCCGCCTCCACGTCGGCAATGATGGTTTAATAAGTTAACGATTTTAGCAAATGCGTAGACATGGTGGAATCGGTTGGATCTTCTAAAATTATAACTCTTAGGATGAAAATGAATACATACATATTTACACTTGAGCCGTAAACAAATAAAAATATATCACTCATGTTTAGAAACAATACAGTTATTATAAACGTTAATATAAACATTAGAATTTGAAGCTGCATTAATGGCAAAACCTGGTGAATGTTGGGAATTTTGGTTGATATTATTGTCTACATGAATTGTTTTTTTCTTTGACAAAGGTTGTTGAAGTGGAAGGTTAGTAATGTCTGGCCGAAAGCAACTGGCCACTTGCAAAGGCTGTTGATGTACTGAATGTGGAAGGGTACTCAGCGTAATGTAGTAAGTAGTTCTGCTACTTCAACTTTTTGTTTTAAAGAGCTGTTAATATAGCCTTCTGCTACTGCTTGAGTAATACTATCAGTTTTGCGAATTCGGATATCGGGTATATCTACATTTAACATGGTGCGCAGCATAGAATAACTACATCATAGTGTAGAATATTTTTTGGTTTGTCACATCAATTCGAAGTACGCTATAACTATATTTTATTTTTTCACAGCAATCATTAAATTTTTCGATTGAGTAGATCATCAATTGCTGCTAGAAAAACTTTATTGTATGGGATTCAGGGGTCTAGCACAAAAATGGATACAGTCGTTTTTAGCAGACAGGTATCAGGGAGTAATAACAACTGAAAAAAAATGGGGTAGTACTTGAATCAGAATGGAAAAAAATACAAAATGGAGTTCTCAAGGTTGAGTATTGGGACTGCTACTGTTCCTGTTTTGTATCAACGATCTGCCAACCGCAACCGGAAACCTCAATTTGATGTTTGCTGATGATACTTCAGCAGTAGTCAGAAACAGAGAGGGTGCTAGCCTTGTAAACACTCTCGAAAATGAAATAGGCTTGTATAATGATTGGTTTATAAAAAACAATTTAAATCTAAACATAAAAAAAGGCCAACATATTAACTATTAATAACAAGAACAATTTAAAGGTTAATATCAATAATGAGACTTTTACCTGTAGTGATGATGCCAAATTCTTGGGGTTGACGTTAGATACTGCGTTAAATTGGAAGCGACATATAGAAACGCTTGCAGGGAAACTGTGCTCGCAAAGCTAATAATAATATCAATTTATTGGCATTACATAAATACATGCATATTATATACATATATGCCAAAAAGACTAAATCACCGTTAGGTGCTCTTCCTTTAGCCTCAGCTCAATTTTTCACAGTTTTGGCCAGAAGTATACCATAGATGAATTAATACACTTTCAATTTATCTTTTCCCTATCATCTTCGTAGATATTCACACTATAAAACTTGAGGATCACTTTGTGGTCTGTATAAATACTTTTCCATTTCATTTTCTAAAATCCCGACCAATTTAAAACCAAAAATAAGACTCTTGTCACTTTGACAACTAATCTTTAGCTATGCACTAAGAACTCTAGCTAAAAGTGTTGGTGGCAGTAACATCATATTATGCGTGCGTGTTTTCCAGACTGAAGTACGATATTATCTTCTGGGGTAACTCCGTGGATGCAGAAAGAATATTTGTGCTGCAAAAAAGATGTATCAGATCGATATATGGCTTTGCTTGTAGAGACAGTTGTGTTAGTGTGTTTATAGACCGTAAAATACTTACATCTATTTATATTTTGGAATGTGCTGTTTTCGCCAAGATTTTTTTGAAAAATATGAAATAGATCATAATTACCATAAAATGTTGTCACCACCATTCTTTACACATTTAACAAAAATACAGGAAAATGTAGTTTATCAATGTATATCTATATATTTACAATCATGTACCACAAAACATAAAATCATTGACTGATGTACAATTTAAAAACTATTTAAAAAAATGCTTACTTAATAAAACATTTTATGATGTAGATCAGTTTTTTAAAGAGATGGTTTCATAAATTGTTCACTTAATTTGAATGTTCTCATATTTTAATGTGTTGTTTGTATTATTATACTTGACGTTTTCTATACTGTATGTATTATGGAAATAAATGTTATTATTATTTTTTAAACTGCTCATACACATGTTTAGTTTTTTGACGAATGAATTTATCAGTTGTCTCTTGTGCTACATTTTTTAACACATTTTATTTCTCATTTTTCAAACTGCTCGCAGCAGTTTTAGGTTAAAAAACTGCTAAGGATCCGTGTTTGTAAATATCGTACACCCTGTATAATTGGGATTAAATATCTTTCGAATTTAACATTCTTCAACTCATAAAATTTAATCCAATACTATACGGTCTACAAATTATTCGAACAGTGCTTTTTACGTAGAGCTTTTCACAAGTCTAGCATTTTGAGCATTAATAAAATATACGCTTGTTCTTATTTCTTAGCGTTTCCGTGGGATCAGCTATCGCCTTCTAAATACATTATATATTGATATGTTGATGTTACACAATTGTGTGCAGTTGTTACCCGACGGTTGTTGTCGTTCGACTCGATCGGCCGTAGTTTGGTAATTGTATATGTAGAGAACTAGAGGTCGTCGCGTCGCTGTTTGAATTTCGATGATCTGGTAGCTCTTAGGAGTTTGTGACTTTTCTGCAGCATCAACGATTGCATCAACGGAACGTTGGTTGCATATGTCGAGGGGCGTTCAATACCATGAGACAGTTGTTCAAGCCGGAAGAGTCTACGAACAAATACAAATTACGATTACGACGTGAACTGAGGTGACCTATAAAATAGTGTAATGTATGCATTATAGTTGTGTTATTATTATTTGGTTCCTTCTGTTTCAGTTCTTAGTTTACCAATATTAGAAGATTCTGATGTAAAAAAGGATACTACACGGAAGTTGATAACAGCAGGAAATCATAGGGTAGTAAAACTATTAATAAAGTTAAAGTTATCTTTGTTGGTATTTGTTTGTAAAAAAGAAGAGACTTGAGAGTCTTAACCTGTAAATATATTTCATGATATTTATAACAAAATAGGGACTAGTGGTTTTGTGAAACACTAAAAGGATCTTTTTATTTTCACCTGTCCATTTTAATGATCTACCACTACCTGGTTTTCGGGACACAGACCTTGTTTCACGGAATTTTCCCACTGATTCTTGTATCGATTACCGCAAACTGTCGTATGTTAATGGAAAATTTGGAAATTTTGCCCGAAGTCCTTCTATACGTGACTGGAAAGCGTACAACCATTCTCTAATTTTACAAAAGTTTCTAATAACGACCTTATATTTAGACACTACATATTTTAAATTTAACAACAATTTTTATACACAAACTTTTGGTACTGCCATGGGATCATCAATATCAGCAGTGATTGCCAATTTAACTATGGAAAAATTGGAAAAAACGGTTTTAAATAATATTGATTTTAACATTCCATTTTTCAAAAGATATGTCGATGACTGCATACTAACGATCCCTTAAAATAAAAGCAACTATATTCTCGAAAAATTTAACTCTTTCATCGGCGTTTCCAATTCACTATTGAAAATGAATCAACCATAAATTTCTTGGATGTGCAAATTTCACACAAGCAAGGACAAATTTATACAAATTGGTTCATTAAACCTACCCATTGTGGCAGATATTTAAATTACTATTCACAAACACCAATTAAATATTAAATTAGTACAATTAACAACTTGGTAGACCGATGTATGGAATTTTCGGAAAAAAATTTCGTTCATGGATAATATAGAAAAATTAAACCATGCTACAAAAACAATGATACCCTTAATTTTATTAACAAATATATTAAAAAAAGAACTATCCAATTAGAAAAAAAAGAAATAGAAAAAAAGGAAAACAACGAAAATAACAAATACATAGCTTTACCTTATGTCTCAAATTTATCGGAAAATATACAAAAGTTACTTCAAAAATATAACACAAACCTAATAACTCGAATATGAGTTTTTTTACCAAAACAAAAGATCCTATAAATGAAAATAAGCAAACAAATACAATATACAAAATAGAATGCAAGAATGTGAGGGAGTATACGTAGGACAGTCTAAACTATACATTGATAAAAGAATATATGCACATAAATATAGCATAGTAACAAACAGTAATGCTACTGCCCTAACCAAGCACACTTTGGGAAAAAAAAAACCACAATTTTGACTTTGAAAGAGTAAAAATATTGAATAAAGAGAATAATTATAATAAACGGTTATTTAAAGAAATGTGGCAAATAAAAAAACATAAAACTGCAATAAACGATAAAAGCGATATAAACAATTTAAGTAAAATTTACAGTTGCTTAATAAGTTCTTAAATAAAATGTAAATTATTCCACAGATTAGTTATTAAAATGAAAAATATAAAAAATAACCAATCAAGAACGCATACACCTTATATATTAAATTTTTAATGTATTTTTATGCAAAAATATTTTTCGTCATATATGTATTTACAAAGATAATACACATAGTCCTGCGTATTTGTATAAACATATTGATAGAAATAACATTTAAAAATAAAAAACAATAAGGAAAAGAAACAAGGTTAAGGGAATATACGCACTGATATACATTTTAGTGTGTGTTTGTTCACGTCAATATGTTTGTTTGTCGACGCGTGTTTAATTTGTTATTTAAATAAAAGGTTTTTATAAAATGTCCTCATAGGACACACTAGTTTTCTCTAGTTTGAATCATCTATATGTTTAATTGGAATTATCCAGGACTATGAGGTATGGCTACAAATTATAGTTTGTTTTTTATGTAAAATTATATGTAATATTTGTTAATTTATAGAGATTTGTGAATGGCTAAGAGGGAGGAATTAAAAAAAAATAATAAATTGTTTGAAAATGGATTAAAGGAAAAAAATCCGAAACGTAACATTGTTAATGTAAAAAAAAACCAATACAATTACATACCGTATGCCCAAACAAATGAAGTTTGTCTTTGAAATATAACACGGTAAAATAAATTGAAAAAAAAGAATTATTATTTTTAAATTATTTTTATTTATTAAGAATTTTATTCTTTTTCAAAATCAAAAGTTTCTAATGTATGATTCAATAATAAAAAGTTTATGATTTATTGTAAACATGTTTGAGTGTCAATAAACCAATACAGTACACATAAATGTATTTTATTTGTCACTGCCAACATGATATTTTGATTAAATAAAATTATGGCTTGCGAGAAGGTAAATTTTTGATTGATCATCATGTATTTGTTCGCCCATTACACGCGGTGTTATCAAGTGGGAAATGCGTTGCATTCTTTTAATAGGTGTTGCTACAGTGACTTACCGAAGATTTTCAGCGCCAGACATCTTTCATTCTAAAACTCCTAAAATCAATTTTGGGCCCCCGCATGCTACGCCCCAGCAAATGTGTTCCCTAGCCCCTTTTTAGCTACGCCGCTGGTTTATAGTCGTCTTTCCCTAACAACTAAGTGGACATAATTTTTCGAAGACCAAATATATCTCGGAAATTAAGGAGTTATTTGTTTAAAATTTGCTGGCATTTTTAAAAATACAGAGATCATAAGGCCATTATATTTAGGAAAACAAGTTTGAAAGTTGTATCATGATTACGAAACACGCTGTAAGGTGCCTCACTCAAGACTAGGTCTTTCATTTCAGCTCTATTTTTGACTTTAGGAAAAAGTGTCTTACAACATTGGATACTGTATAATCTAAAAGTATTTTTGACTATACAGGTTGTTCCAAAAGTATGGAAATGCATGCCTACTCTATTATTTTAAATAGAACACCCTATATTATTCCGTTTTTAAATTCTATGAAGAAAAATAACATCATTTTATGTAAACTACTATATGTCTATCTGTAATTATAACGGTGTTATTTACGCTTTTGTAAAAAAGACGCTGCTAAAAGTTTTCAGTTAAGGCGGCGTAGTTTGTATATGCATTTGTTTTAGATATTCATACTTTAGATATTATACATACTTAGCTTGATACAACAGTGAAATTAAAAACGATATAATTATGTACAAATGTCCAGTACAGCCCTGAACATTTGCGTAACTTTAGCACAAGGCAATTTGATCTTTTTTAAATAGTAACATATATTTTCGCTTATGCTATATTAACCTTTATGCATATGATGATACAACAGTGAAATAAAAATCGATATAATTATGTACAAATGTCCAGTACAGCCCTGAACATTTCCTTAACTTTAGCACAAGGCAACTTGATCTTTTTTAAATAGTAACCTATATTTTCGCTTATGCTATATTAACCCTTATGCAAAGCCCTTTCAATTCATACTAAGCATTTGTGACGTCTCATGCAGGATATGTCAAAGTGACAGATATAATTTTTGGTTGGAAGGCTTTGGAAATACAAAGAAGAAAGATGCTAGTAAAATAAGTTTTGAAGTTGGTTTTATGGAATAGGCAGTGATACCTGAAAACAGGTGTCAATCAAAGAGAGCAGTGCTTAGAAGGAAGGTTGACAAAATTGGGGCTGTAAGGTAGAGGAAATGATCGTTTCAGACAAAATCAACGAAAATTTGGATGAATCAAGAACACCATTAGATGATTTAGTCTTTTTTGGCCCATATGCATAAAATGTTATATAGATTTGTGAGCCAATAAATTGATATTATTATTATTACATTATAGATAATTATTTTCAAATAAATTCAATGAATTTTCCGTTAATTTTCAAGCCAGATTAATACATAAACGCGATAACTAAATAAATCCGCAAATTAGTAAGTATACATCAGTATGATCAAAAAAATACGAAACAAATAATACGCTTTTTTGAAAATAGAAAGAAGTTTAATGTCATTCGTCTATGATTGACAGAAAGTATATTACCGATGCTTGATAGCTTATGGTAATTGTTAATATCATCACATATCAAACAACCATATAATGTTTAACAATAATAGTTAATAATGATTAAAAGTCCGAGCTGTCAAAAAAATTTATTTGTTTTATGTAATACGTTTTCCGTGATTTCTTCTTTTTGGGGCTACCTAAAAAAAACTTGTGTTTAAGAAAGAGCCACATAGGAAAATAAGAAGAATACAATCAGGCAGGCATTTTTAAACATTTCATAAATACTTTTAATTAAAGATGTATTTTGTTGTGGCTTACTGTTGATTTGTGTTTTATTATAAATAAAAGACTAAGTTCTAGTTTATGAATAAAATACATACAGCTTAAGAAATTAGGTGAATATATAATAAAATAAAAGGGAAAATTAATAAATAATCACTGACATGTAAGAAGGAGAAAGTATTTATAAAAAAAAATATTTGTTGACAGATTTGACGTTTTAATATTATGCTAGTGAAATAATAATCTTGGCCTGCCCTATTAAAAATAGGTATTATTATTTCTGCTAATAATCATTAAATTTCATTCTTTTTTCAAAAAATATGTCATTAGTTTTATATTTTATTATTTGATACTAATACATATTTACTAATTCGACGCTTTATTCAATTATATAAAGTTTATATACTAAGCCAACGTGAAAAAATTAACTAAAAATTCGTTAGTTTTATTTAAAATCATTAATTATCTACAAAATTCTGCATGAGGTATCATAAATATTTAGTATAATGTAAAAGGGTTTTGTGTTAAGGGTTGATTTAAATATAGGGTAAAAATAGGATGCTATTTAAAAAAATCAAGTTACCGTGGGCTAAAGTTAAGCAAATGGTCAGGATTATAGTGAACACCTGTATATAATTATATCGGTTTTAGTTTCACTGTTGTATCAAGCTAAGTATGTGTGTATGGTATTTAAAATACGAATACCTAAAACAAATGCGTATACAAACTACACTGTCTTAACCGAAAGCTTGTAACAGTAATTGAAAAACATTTCTATCGCGGAAAATGATCTTGTTATTGAGGATCCTCAGACTATCGCTGAGAGATTTAACAATTTCTTCGTAGATACTGTGTCTGCTATTACATCTGGTCTTCCTGTTAGTGACGGTTCAGCTCCTCTGGCCACAACTGCTGATTCACTGTATTTTTGCACCTTTTTTCGTGTAATGAAATAATACAATCATAACGGTTTAAAAAATAAATACTCTGCCGGACCTGACGATATTGCATCTGCCGTGATAAAAGAATGTAGTATTTTGTTCGGTAATATACTAACTTACCTGATTAATTTATCTTTCGAAAAAGGTATCTTTCCTTCCATTTTAAAAACTGCTGTAGTTTCACCACTTCACAAGAAAGGAAATACGCGGGATTTATCCAACTATCGCCCAGTCGCCTTAACATCCGTTATATCCAAAATAATGGAGTATTGCATGCTGGATAGGCTTAACAGTTTCCTGGACAAACAAAAGTTATAACAGACAGTCAACACGGCTTTAGAAAGGCCATTCAAACGTCAACGGCCTTAATCGAATTATACAATCAATGTTGAAGTTCTATCGAAGAAGAAAGTCGCCTATTGCACTATTTTGCGACTTGAAAAAAGCATTTTACTGTGTTCAGCTGATATTTCCTACAGAAACTACAATCATACGGTATTAGAGGCAAGATGCTGCATGGTTTGAATCATTACCTGGACAATAGGACACAATTTGTACGAGTGCGGTTTAAATGATGCTAACGGAGAGTTAGGCACTTTCAGTCATCGTGTTTGCCATTAACTCCGGTTGTGATACAGGTTCAGTACTTGGTCCTGTGCTGTTTAAACTTATACATTAATGATATTGCCATTTTATTGCAGAACGTTTATATCACCATGTATGGCGACGACATCTCTGTTCTCTCAGAAGGTTCTATATTTTGACGATGAACCATTTATGCCAGCTGATTCACGATTGGTTCGCTCACAATAAACTGGCATTAAGTACAGAAAAAACTGTGGCCATGACATTTCACCCAAGACAGAGAGTGGTAGACATCGATGACATTAGTATTAGCTGGTGAGATAATACGTCAATGTGGAAAGTACCAAATTTCTAGGTATACACCTCATCAACGTTAGTTTGGAAACACCATTGCGAGAACCTAGCCAAAAAAATCTCAGCAAAGCATATTTATTTCGGTGCTTACGGTCACAACTCTCTAGAGTACCCTCATAAAACTCTATTATGCCGAAGTTCAATCTCGGCTAATGTATGGCATTCTGCTGTGGGGTTCATCTCGGAAACCTATGACGTTTTTATAAGCCAGAAAGCTGTGATTCGTGGCATTGTGGGTTCCTTTATAGAGATTCTGCAGGCCATTATTCATGATTTAGTATTCTTCCTTTGCCATGTTTATATATTTTGGAAGCTTGCAACATACGTATTTTTGAAATAAGAACAATATCTGTACAATCATGAAGTACATCAATACAATACCGAATGAAGGATCATCTTCACGCTCCAACATGTACTCTTCATGTAACAAGCCACTGGCGTATATAATCTGGGGGTTAAAGATTTTTAATAAGCTGCCTGCATTTACAAAAACATTACTTGCTTTAGAACTTTTAAAATAGAAGGTAAAACCTATCTCCTCCAGCATACCTTCTACTCCATTACGGAATTTTTGCAAACACAATAAATGTTAAGTTTATAATCTTTCACATTAATGCTTACACTTTAGTTATTAGGTGGTGTAGTTTGGGGTAGCATGTAGGTTAGAATCATATATTTTGTTGTGTGCTTTTTTTCCTTTTGTTTCATATGACGTTTTATATACACTTTGTGTTTTTCATAAATAAAACATATTATTATTATTATTATTATTATTATTTTTTACAAAAGCTTAAATAACAATGTTGTTATTATAGATAGACGTATAGTAGCTTATATAAACTGATATTATTTTTCTTCGTAGAATTTAAAAATAGAATAATATATAGGGTGTTCCATTTAAAATAACGGAGCAAGTACGCAATCTCCCACTTTTGGAACAGCCTGTATAGTCAAAAATATTTTTAGGTTATACAGCATTGAATTCTATAAAACTTTTGTATAATGGATTTGTTTTCTAAAATTAAAAATAGAGCTGTAATTAAAGCCTCAGCTTTCCGTGGGACACCTGTACGGATGCCGACAATATTACGTTATAGGAAAATTATAATTTTGCACTCCCTAATAAAACCTCTTTTCCTATATTTACGAGCTACAGAGGAATTGCCTGCCAGCGAAACACCATGTAAATATCGCATTGAGATTGAAACGCCATCTGTAAGTAAAACGTTAAACATTTAACATAAAATAAAAACTGATCCACTTTATATAAAAGAAAATAAAAATAACATTTATAGAAGATTTACATTCAATAACTTTTCTACATCAATAAACAACCTTTTCAAACCATTTAATATACAATTAGCGTATAAGTCGCCTCATAATTTACAAAGTATGCTTTGCACACACAGAAAATAAGAACAAACTCAACGAAAGCGGATTTTCAGAATAAATGCTGTTGATTGTGGCTGCTACTTACATAGGGAAGGCAGAAAATTAGATACCAGAATAAAAGAACACAGAAAACAAAACATTTATTAGAATCTAGAGATAAAAGTATTTGTGATGATAACATTACCTTACTTCACAACTGTGATAAGGGTCAAAAACTTAGACTGTTGGAGGCATACCAAATAGAACGACATAAGAAAATATCTAACATACACGTTTTAAATGAACAAATAGATTATAATTTTAAACCTATCTTCACTTATTTGGATTTGACAACCAGATTAACACAACACTAACATTCCATGTTTAGACAACCTGAATAACTTTTACACACACATACACAAAACACACACACATTGGTGTGCGGTTAATTTATTTTCATGTTTGGTGTTTTTTATTTTGATAATCGGCAATCTTACCTTTTTTTGACGTGTAAGTACACTTTTAATACATAATTTTTAAAATGTCATTTGTGATTGTTGACCTATATATTTTTTACATCTGCTAGTTTTAATTTTTTCAGTTGTATATTTTAAATTTTTTTTTAACACAATTATTTATGCTAATCAATTAATCAAGCCGAACTAGTAATCAAATAATAAATATTAGATGAACGATAGAACGAGTTTTATTACTCTTATCTAACCTTAAAAAGTTAAAGTTGCGGATATGTGCTATTTTGAAAATAAGCTTCTCATGTATCTTGCATACTGAGAGGATTATTACAAATACATTCCAATAGCTTTTCAGACTTCCATACCTGTACGGGGAGAGTAAAGCATCTTAAGGAAATACATTGCAATTTATGCAACAAACATTTGTGCGAATACAGCCCTTAAGCTGTTTACATAGTGTTACTGAAAATTGGACAATATATTACCACACTCATTTGTTGTTATGTAAGAATCCAATCTTGCCAAAAAGGTCGACGTCTCATGGTCCTTAAAACTAACGAAATCCCACGATATCGCTTACCAACATAACAATACAATCATGTACTCCATGGAAACAGGAGAATACATAGATAGAGATATAGTTTCGGGTCATGGCGATAGTCTCATACACGAACGTGCGAGTTTGGAAACGATAGCGTCTGCGAAAACGTGCCCGTACACACAGCACCTGGTAAAGTGAAGAAAATGAAGCGCCAGCTATTTTTGTCACATTTTTAGTTAGCGTCGAGGGGTGAACTTTATTAATGGACCTTTAAAAGCTCCGAGGAGGAACTTCGTTCGATCTAAGAGGTTGCGTATTCAGGTAAATATGCCGGGGATGCGTTCAATTTCCCTTAATTAATTTACGCCGTGAAATTTGTCAGAGCAACACGTAATTTAGGTAATGGCGCCTGCACGTGAAATTTCCGTGTTCCCGCTGAGTTGCCGACGCAATAATAGGAGACGGGAAATGATGTAGTATTGTTTTTGTGATGTCACGTATTTGCAGCTTGATTTCTTCAGATATACATTTAGGTAATTAACATCTGTCGTGTGGTTAGAATAAATTAGAACTTCAAGGTAGCCTGGGGGAAAACGATAACAACGCAGGGAAGATTTACGTTTCCTCTCACCAGTTAAATATTAGGTTTACCTGCTTAGAACTGTGTGAAATCGTTTGATATATGTGATCTTGATATATAATTTTGTGTGAAATAACTGGAATTACGCTGTCAGTTACCTATTATGGTTATGAGGCAATAATTCCTCTTTAATTTTAACCTTTCGTTAGTGTGGCGGAAAAAAAATATGTAGTTAGTGTTCTGGGGTATGTCATACCCCAAATCAAAATGTTTCTTTGGCAAAACATGATTCTCTACTTATTAACTCAAACATAATACACTGTAAAAAAATTCTAGTAAAATTACATGTAAAATCGTTGGTAACAAAGTTGCCTACAATTTTACAGGTAAATTTGCTTCATAAGGTAAAATTTCTACCATCTAGTAAATTTCACATGCACATATTTATATGAACTGTATATTTACCGAACACTGAAGTAATTTTTCAGATGTATTTTTTTAAAGAAAGCAAGTAAAAATACTAAAAGAATGGATATCGCATGTATAAATATACATTGTACGGTAAATTGTTTTACAGGTATAATTTAATAGTACTGCCAAGGCTGTAATATTAAATTACACATCTAAAAGAATTTACATGTAATTTCTTTTACAGGTGTAATTTAATATTATAGCCTATTATTTTTTGCAGCGTACTATACCTTAAATTAAATTTCTATTTTAAACTAGCTAACGATTCAATATATTATAACATGGAAATCACAGCTTACTTTAAATAACAATCTAATTTAAGGCATTTTGCACAATATGCAAAAGTTCAATAATATGAATAAAACTAAAAATGCGTGAACAGGTATTTTTAGGTTTTTATTTATTAAACTAAACACTCAGAAGATACAAATGTGCAAACTTGACGCAATGATTTTTTTCATTAAAGAATTTCAAAGGAGAAAAGAACATTCCAAATTGTCTTTTGAAAAGGTTCAAAAGCCTAGTCTGTGTAGCTATTATATTATTAGTAGGAATTTCATTTGTATTATAATCTAAAGCAAAATTTATTCCTAATGGTACTACATTGATAACATTATTAGGTATTATTGTATTTAAAATATTGGTTACCCAATTATTGTTTTGTATACTTTCGGAATTTTGAGTTATTGGATTGTATTTTGTTTTATTTTCTTTTGATGTTTGAGTTTTATAGTTTTAAAATCTTCTTCATACATAGAATTTAGACATTCTAAAAACGTGTGTTTGTATGTGTAATTTGTCAAACTGAAAACCATAAATATTTAGAAAATAGAATAAAAGAATATAAATATAACAAAAACTTTACAACCTTAAAAAACATGAAATAAATTAAAATCATGCGTTTGATTTTAACGATATGACAATTTTAAATAAGGAACAAAATTTAAAAACAGGTAATATACTTGAAATAATTCAAATTCATAAACAAAAAAACGCAGTTGATAATAAAATTGACATACAATACTTCACAAAACTATATACAACGTAATTTTATAACTAAATACAGTAATATTTTTTAGTGTATTTAATTACAAAATTCAATAATATTTACATATTTAACAATAAATAATCAAAACATTGAAACACAACCTTTAAATAAAACAAAAAGATATATTGAAAATTAAAGTAAAGTAAACAAAACAATTATGATTTTGTCACTTATTTATGTATTTATAATTTTCATTACCACTTTATGATTTATATTTTTTATATATTTTTTAGTTGAAAAAGCTTTTGCAATAAAAGCGAAACGTCGTTGAACATTTCCATATTTCTCTGAAGAGCTAAAAACCGAGAAAACGAAAGGAAATTAATAAATTGTTATATACAATACATATAGTTAAAATAAAAAAAATACTAACGTATGTTTGACTAAATAGTCATTTACAACAGATACTAAGAATTATTATCCATACATCGTTTAGATTCAAATTGACAATGACAGTGACAATTGACGCTTTCAGGGTGACATAACCTCCTAAACTTCTTTATTTTAAAATGGTTATGTCTAAAAAAACTCAAAGTCCGGCTTCTGCATCAAATTTCAAAAAAAAGTTACTAAAATTGGTAAGATTCATTCTTGAATTTATCCAAAATGGACACAAATATTAATCGTTTACTCTACAATTTACATCTACGTAATTTCATCTGTGACAAATATTAACTTCTAAATATGAAGTTGCAATAGATACTACATACTACATCATAATTCCGATATCCTTACTCTCTTGGTTAGAATCTATTTGTATTTATATTTGGGAAATATAATACCTACTTCTGAAAACACGTTACGATTACGTTTGCACCTATCTGGTTATAAGTTAGTATGTCCTTCAAAGTACTGTGTTAAATTTTAAGAACAATTGATAACTACATATATAAATATCTGTAAATGCGTATTTATAAAACTAACTTACCTAATTCTTTTATAGCACCTAATAAGTCACACTGAATCGCTCAACCAGGGATCAAGAATGAACACACTTACGCGAAACCTACGATTGTTTGACACATCACATTACATTACCATGTGATATCATTGAGCCAATAATAACTTCGACAAACGAATAGAATTACCTACGCGTAAGATAAATAACCCAATAACCAATCACATTGCGGCGTATGAATTTCGTATTTCCCATAATATCTATAGTTTTACCCGAAAATTCAGTGTACATTAAACTTATTAGTTTACTAATAAAATTACTTTTAAAGTGCACTAAATACCCAAAAAAAATGTCAATTTTACACTTTTAAGTAAATTTTTTAAGTAAGTTTTTTCCTGTATTTTTCTTTCGAATTTTTGTTACATCTTAAACTTACATGAAAAAGCTATAAATTTTACCGAAATCTCTTTTTCCATGTTAAATATCCTAGAAAAAGCATGTAAAACATAATTTACACGATTTATTGTAGTAAATTCATAACGTTATTACATGTAATATTCTTGATTTACCATGGCAAAATTACTGTAATTTTTTACAGTGTATAAACTTAAAACTAAAAATTCTGGTCCTAGAAAACATAGGCAATTGTTATTGTTAAAGCAAGGTGCTCCGCGTTCCAAACGAAAAACGCACATACGAGTGTTGATAGAAAAGCACCCGATTGCCCGTACAAATCCTCTAGTTGTTTTGACCGAGTAAGAAAAACACACCCATGTATAAAAGCTACATGCGCCCGTAAATCACGCGAAATATTTCAATGCACGGTGATGACGCGTATATACATAACTTGTTTGTTCGATACGAACGATAACGCAGCTGTGTTTTCGCAATATTCTAGGCATTGGCGGCCTCTTAGATGTAGCTGTTTATTTATATTTCTGCAGCACTCAAATACCTCCCTTCAGGCATTGAAAAGTAAGAATTGCTAAAATAATTTATATTTTGATTACGTTTTAAACTCCGTAACAAGATAAAATATATCATTGTATTATTTATTTAAATAGGTAATAGTGACATTTTCTTTATTTCTTGTATTTTAATAAAAAAAAAGATAAAACAAACAGCAACAAAGAGTCACTAACTATTTAAAATAATAAAACAAAAACTTGGTAAGTCTTTTTATCATTGATTAGAAATAATTTACATATTATTAATATCAAAGCATTGTAATTTTCCACAACAATACATTTGAAAATGATGATAAGTTTGTTTTATCTAGCGGCACGTTAAATTTAAACGATTATCAACAAAATGTATTAAATGTTAATAAATCCAAATCAACGCCCCTACTCAAGACTTCTATTCAAAATATTGGTGCAACTAGGTTCAAAAACGGGGAAGCTCGTTTCACTAAATTATGTTATTGTTACTTTTCATTGTAATTAATAAGTTTTTAAAAATTTGTAACCACATAATCTTTCTAGATTTTCCTTTGTAAATATGAAGTTCTCTTAGATGTGAATACAGAACCTTACATAATAATTCTCTTACTGACTTCGCAAAACTATGTAGGTACACATGTATGTAGATACATATGCAAGTTCCTAGGCATAGACTGCATGTAGCAACGCCACTGAGTTTTCCGCTTCCCCGCTTCTCGACACGAGTTTGTCCGTCCTTTAGTTATTGTACATAGATATTTTTAGATGGATGATTTAAAATACAACTAACAATAGATTCTAGAAAAAGTTCAACAAATAAAGCAAAAAAAATTAAAATATTATCATAAAAAATACAATAGTATGGCGTTTCTAATTGGATACAATTTTCACAGGCATAAAATGTCTTTCTATCTTACTTCTTGGACAAAAGAACATCTACTGCTTGTTGTGCGTCGTTTAGCGCTGGTTCTTGATATTCTACTGGCTGCTCTCGCGTAGACTTCGGCGTATATTAGGATTCTCTCTTCGCTGGTTTCTAAATTCGGCTATAAGTTGTAGGCTCAGTTCTTTCAAAAACATACCCCGCTAGAAGTTGACTTTTTGCGTATGGCTTTATATATTACTTAAGCATTACTCCAGTGGTATTCAAAAGTATAAAAACAAAGTCAAAGACCAGTGCAATAAAAATGGTTAATTTCAGGCGATTTTTTGCCGCGAGAATCTATTATGTCATTATTGTGTAAGGTTGAGAAAAGGATGACATTCTTCGATTTTCTTGGTACGTATGGCATTTTATGTATGTAGACAGGAGGGGGGATGTTACACTGCGACCTGAAAGATCTATTGTGTCCCCTATGTCAGACGGTCCCAGTCTAGGTAAGCCCCCTCTTCGATTTCACATGCTCCCAGGTGCAACGCCCTCGAGTTGCACAGCGCTACGCAGTTTGAGAGGAGGTGGATGGGTGTTTCATCCTATTCCCCACAAAATCTACATTCAGATTCCTTTTCCACTCCAAGCTCACTCAGGTGTCCTTTCAGTCTACAGTAGCCTGAAAGTATTCCTGTTAATATGCGAACATTGTTCTTACTTAGGTTGATGCATTCTGTAAACCTCTTCTGGTTATAAGTTCCCAGAAGAATTTTACTTTGCCTCATTCCCTGGATATTTTCCCAGTAACTGGATTTTCTCTGCTTCGTTTCTGTTTTTAGTTTCTTCAGTATTGTACTGCTACTTAACCCGCAAAAGGTTCAAGGCCTACAAGAGGCATTCCAGCCCCTTTTTTTGCAAGGTTATCCGTTATTTCGTTTCCTTCCACTCCTGTGTGATTCGAAACCCACAGGAGGGTTACTTTATTTCTTCTCCCTAGCTCATTTAATTTCCCTAGGCATTCCCAGACCATCTTGGAACTGATTTCATATGAACTCAGCGCCTTGATGGCTGCTTGACTATCAGACTTGATGATAATCTCCTGCTTCCGATAATTTCTATCTATATTGAACTGGACACATTTTTCAATAGCGTGTATTTCCGCCTGAAATATACTTGGATATTTTCCCAAGCTTTCGAAATATGTGGTTCTAGGCCTGTATATTCCTATTCCAGTTTCCTCTGCCGTTTTGGAGCCGTTAGTATACCATTTGATGGCATTTCTATTCAAGTTCAAGATGGTGTTATGATCCCACTCGCTCCTGTTACCCAGATTTATGATGAATTCTTCAAAGCTGAATTTTTTAATCATCCCGGGCATATCCCAGGTTTGATCACCGTCACGAGATTGAGGCCTATACCTAATCATTCCTTCCTTGACCATTCTGAGTGTGATTCTTTTTGCCACGCTCTCTACCACAATATGGAGAGGGTAAGATCAATACTACTTCGATAGCTGCTGTTGGCAGGTTTCTCAGCCCCCGTTATGCATACAACACAATCTTTGCACTTTCGAGAAGTTAATTCTCGCGGTGGCCAGATTAGTTCTTTTGCTCCATGCTACTGATGCATAATTGATGATCGGTCTCACTATCGCTGTATACATCCAAAGCAGTATTTTTGGGTTGCATCCCCAATTTTTCCCTGCAAAGTTTCAGCACACCATCGGAGCTCTTTTGGCCTTGTTGGTTACTTCAAGTTCATGTTTGTTCCATAGAAGTTTATTGTCTAGAGTAAGGTCTAGGTATTTAACCTTCGTTCTCCAATCTATATTTTGCCATCCATTTTATGGTTTTAAGATTGGATTTTCTTTTTTCCTGGTAAATGCTACATAGGGTTGTCTTAGTGGGTTGATATTGAGTCCATCGATTGACACCATCTTCTCGTGAAGTTCAATCCTCTTTGAACTATGTCACAGAAGGTATTCTCAAATTGCCTCTTGCGTATATGACAATATCATCAGCATCCCTTGCCAAGGTATGCCTAGATCCGTCAGTCCGCACAAGAGTTCATCTATTATTAGGCTCCACATAAGTGGGGTTATGTAGCATGCTGTGATATCTTTTTTGAAGGCAAACATGAACTGTGGGACCTTATTGGTGGGGAATTTCCGTTTATTTTCTGACTGGCCAAGTCGGTGTAAGACGATGCGCTTATAGTAGATTTATCATGAAAGGGTAGCTCATAAACCAATTATCAAAAGTAATATTACGTTTTGTTCCAGATACTGGCTCAACCAAGCATTCAACTATATCTTGCGGTTATTACTTATTGTTTGTCGGAAAGATTTATCTGGCTGTCTGCCGACGTATGCTTTCATATTTACGCAATAATAGGTTTTCACGTCGACAAGGGCGAATATTTGGCAGGTTTATTAGGCATGTACTGAAGGAATGACACTCGTCCTCTGAATGACTCCAGCTTCTCATCAATTGTTAGGTATTCATTGGGTGTATAGTGTGTTTTGCAGTTATCAACCCCGGCTGATGGTCTAGTGGCTTACACGCTTGGGTATCCGTCGCGGGGTTCTCGGTTAGAGCCCGACGGACTGCTCTCGGAGTGAAGTTTTCGTGACTTTCCTGACTCCTTGGCGAATGCTGAGAGACGAACATCTTAAGTGGCTCCAGGGGCGCAGGCGTAATAATAACTCATGGCTGAGCCGATGCCTCTGTAATTGGCAAAAGCTGTTGGGGATGCCAAGGCATGAATTATTATTATTATTACTTTATTATTATTATTATTATTATTATTACTTTACACTTTCGCAAGTTTATTATTTTTTATAGTACCGTGTGAAATTATCTTCGAATAGCGGATATTCTTTATTATGTTGAGAGACATTGAGACATCAGTCAACAATATTAAACCATTTATTTTGTTTTAGTTTTAGTACACGGTGTTGCAAATAAATAATTCAATTCTTAACTAATGACTATTTACCTTATGCTTAAGGCATAGATTTCATTGCTTACTATTTTTTAGTTATTTCCTTTTCTTGGAGCCATTTATATATTTTTTTTTAATGGTCAGACGAAATTATAGAACTTACAGCTATCGCTATTATTATTATAAAATATTATTTTCATCAACTTAAACATGGTAGAAACTATTACCAAATTCAAATCCTTCCAATTGCGTGTTATGTTCGATATTCGCTTTTATTGCTCTGAAGAAAACTTTTATTCCCTTGGCGCTTCCAAGGGAAACACAAAAAGGAAAACTTGGGCGATACTAAAACTTTAATTGGATTGAGATAGGAAGACGCACTTCATTGAGCGTTGTGCGTAACGGAAAAATAAATCATTTCCTTTCTTTGGAACCGAAAATTCAAGCGCAAAACTTTACGACAAGGTCAGAGGTGCGGACATTGGAATTCAATGTTTATTCCAATCAATATATCTCGCAATCCCGTATATTGTCGGAATGAAATGTGTGAACTACCACCTTTCTGATTTTAGGAGAGACGGTAGTATAGCTAACTTAACCGGCGCTTTCACCAAAATGTACAACTGCTTTTCTTTTTCTGTTTACTCTGTAGAAGAAACACCTGTTTTATTATATGTTTGCACCCAATGTCTATTTTATTAAAATCCACTGCTACGGTCTCTTGGTCACGTGAAATATTTCCAAAACCTCAGTATATCCATACCGTAAATATGGGATCTTATTTTGACTACATTAACGTAAAATCCGGTTTGAATATTTTGTTTATTTTTATTCCGTGATACTTCGAGCGTAAAATACTCTTAAATTATATGTTTATACACGATGGGAATTCTAAACAACGACGTACTATGTAATCTCGCAGGTTGAAAATGATTTGGGTTGAAATTCTCCAACACTTTGCTGGGAATTATATCCTAATCTGGTTATTGCAAGTTTAATGGCATTGCAAAGGGAATAACATCGCTGTGTAAAGTTGACATACATCTTTCTCTATATTGTGTGAATAAATGATTATTATTCGCAATCATAATAATAATATATTGATAGTGATTACTTCCATTTCTCGAGCGGAAAGTAACGTTTCTGTCAATAATTAAAAGCATCAAATGTCACTTCGTTTAATTATCCAATTATTGGAAATTTTGTTTACTATATCCATGTTTTAATCGACGACTAACCTCTGAAAACGAGTATTAAAGCACTCCAGTGAATCTGGTGCTTTTTCTACGATCCACTCAGCCACTGCACCAGGTATCGCAATTTTAGTTAGTTCCAGACCTGTGGATATTATTTTAGTGCCTTTTCTTGCAAGTTTGTTTGCAAGTTCGTTGGCTGGTATGTCCTTAAGACCCGGCACTCACACCAAAATAAGTTTACTGTTTGTAAGAAAACATTCAAAATTGGTCCAGTTTCGTAATACCCTTTAATTTAAAGTAGTAGCCACCAGTTTCGAACTTAGTGGGTCATCTTCAGGCAGCTGAAAGCATGTACAATAAATTAAGTTAAATACAAAGTGATGGTGTTCTTGGTGTGGCGGACGAAATGAATTGCAAAATTCTGGGAATTTTAAACGTTTATTTACGTGACGTTTCGGCTATATGTATATACAGCCTTTTTTTAACTATAAAGAAAATGTAAATTTAACAATTAAAATTGAAGTAAATTTAAGTTACAGGTTAATAAAGTTTGAAAATATTGATTCAAGAATGAAAAGGTCTAACAAACATAATTGTTACATGATAGTCAAATTCAAAATTAAATTATAAAAGAAAAAAAATAAGATTAAGAAGATTAGACACGTAAACTCAATTTTTTCTTTAAATTCATGCGACATTGTCGTTATTAATGTTAAATATGAAGTAATTTATATTGTATATAGAATATTGGCGTATTGTTTTTTATGGAATGTGCGGTTATTCTGTGTGTACGTATATATCATTGACAAAGTCCTGTTGTATACAGTGATGTGAATGAGCAAGAGGAGCCACCGACAAAGCAAGATAGAGGAAATAATCAACAATTTTAAGAACAATAAAGCACCGGGGAGAAAGTGGTATAACTGCAGAAATGTTGAAAGTAGGGGACAAGAACTAGAACACAACTTACATAATATACTAAATACAGTGTGGAAAGACGAAACCATGCCACTCAGATGGAAAGAATCGTTAATATGTCCTATACATAAAAAAGGGGATAGAGAACTATGTGAAAATTACAGAGGTGTTGCACAAATGGACGTCGTATACAAGATAATGGCCGTCGCAATTAAGAACAGATTAAATGAAATCACAGGAAGGAAGTTGGGGGAATATCAATGCGTTTTTCGAGAAAATAGATCAGTCATTAAATTAAATGATTATATTGAGTGTTATTATAAATGTTTATATTGAAGCAAATTGTGGATAATTCATTGATTTTAAACAAGTTTATGATAAAATAAAAAGGGACAAACTATATGTAACAATGAAAAACTTAGGAATAAAGGCAAAGCTTATTAGATCGGTAAAAATCATTCTGACTGAAACAGAATGCAAGATATTTATTAAAGGCATCAGAAAAATTTAAAGTGAGTAAAGGTTTAAGACAGGGCAACCCAATATCCACTACATTATTTAATATCATCTTGGACGCAGCTGTAAAAGAAAGTGGGATCCTGACGAACGGCACAATATACAACTAGCGGAACCAATTAATGGCATATGCAGATGATATTGTAATCCTGGCAAGGACAAAAGAAAACTTGATTACAGCAATCAAAGAGATGGAAAAGACGGCAAAAAATAGAGGGCTTGAAATAAATGAAGATAAAACAAAATTTATGTTCATCAGAATCGATGTTATCAAACTGCATCTTTTGATAGACCAGTTGTTATTTTTTTCTTTAATATTTCGTGTTTCTCGGCAAAATTAAAACACCATATATTACTTTGATAACATGCTTTACCATATTATAGCAATAAACCGTCCCGAAAAATGATATCTTTTACGACATGCGACAAAGATATCGCAACCTTTTCGGCTTGGGCAGAGATTTCCATTCGGGGAATTTGTTCTTTGTAGGTTCCGCCTAAGAATTAATCCTAAAAATACTTTTTTAGAATCTGTGCATGCGCAATGGTAGATAGAGTTTTTAATTCTCTTGTTTATGAAGTTTCGTTCCAATCAACTATTCGCATTTTCCCTCATTTCATTTGTATTTACACGATATGTCCAATTAACAAGAGCGGAGCTATCTATCAATAATAAACATAATATTTGATTGTGCCTAGTCAAGTTTAAAATTTTATGTTTATTGAAAGATATTTCCCTTATTAAGAATAATTTATTACGTTTTATTGAAATCAGTCCCCCTAGATGTGTTAAAATGTGCATCGAATAAAAATCGATTGGGTTGCTATTCTTATTAAGAGGCAGGTTTATTTGAACATTTAATTAATAAGTAATCTATTTCATTGTTCCTGAAGATTTTTTCAGTCAGTTTTATTTTATTGTAGTGGAATTTAAAATTTTAGAAATTTTATCCCAGTTAAGCTTAAGATTTTATACTTATTAAAAATTAGTTTTCAATTTCTGATTATTTATGTTATTTATGAAATAACTGACTGAAATTTTTCAATACGATGCTGCAATCTGATGCTTCAAAAATAATAATTATATTTCTACAATTCTTCTCAATTACCATACGGTAAAAGCATGTCATGAATGTAATATATGGTGTTTGAAAAATGTGCAGACACACGAAATATTAAGGATAAAGTAACAACTAACGTTAATATTAATAATTCATCGGGTACTTAATATTGTTTACTTAAAAACTATAATTGACAGGAAAAAAACAAATCTACAACTTTCAAATTAAATATCTTACCCAATAAGTGAAAAGTTTGTTTTGTTGCTAGTATTTCTCCTTTAAACATAATTTCAAACGATTTTTAATCCTTAAAAAATATATTTGAATCATTTCCGGGTACCCAATGCCACCTGCATAAGACCTCTGCCTTGCCTGCTGCGCCTACCCGACAAGCTGGGAACGTTAGGCTGTAACCGTGTCCTTGGATATACGTCACCGACCGGACATTATGAGCAACGGCGATGGTACATGCGGTTCGCGAAACTATAATGCATTTTTACAGTAGCCTAAGATCGCTTGAGTTGGCCACCCCTTCTCTAGTTTGTATTTTACAACTTGTGCATTTCGAATTGCGTATACCGTCGCGACACAATGAAAGTTATCGACTCTTAAGTCGATAACTTTCATTGTCGCATGTTAATAATAAAATTCGTTAATTGCTTTTACTATCGTTGGTAGACGTTACAGACTAATGACTATGAGTAAATCGGAATTCAGGACGCAGAAGCATTCAATTTTTTTTATAACTGCTCATTTGTACTAACCAGTGAAAGATATTTTTCCCTTCAGGTTGCTAACTTCCATTGTGCCACGCCTGTACATGCGTTTACGTAATATAAGCACACGGATCTTTTACGAGTCGCTTCTTAAATGTTTCTCCAAGTTTCGGATAGGAAGTGAAGCCGCGTGTATACATGCAAATCCAATATTTGCCAATAAAACAGGGGCGGCTGCGGAATTTAAAACATCGAGAGTACGGCCCATACATCTTCCTTCTTACTGCGTCTACGCTCTAACCATATACAGGATGTTCGGTTTATGCGAGCGAACGGCGACAGTTCGGTTCGCCGTTTGCCGACCGAAACCTGCCAGAAACAAAAGGAATTTCTCAAGTCTTGAGCGATATAGGATAAGGGATGGGTCCATCGATTTAGGGGCGGACGCATGCGCCCGCGAACGCCGGGAGGGTATAGAGTTTGCCGATTCCGTAGCGCGAGAGAGCGAAGTCCGCGGTTGACGTAGGTTCGACCATCCTTCCGCTACTGCTGCTGCGTATCCTCGCGCTACTGTGCCGAAGACTGGGCGCCGAGATTTTACGCAAAACGAGAACGGCAGTTAGTAGGGAGGAATCGGCGAAAATTTGAAATACGTCAGTCAAGTCCGTCGCAGCGAGTTAAGAGGGACAAAAAAAAAAGTTGCGCACGCTGAAGCCAAAACAGGAATTTATAATAAATCAAAACTTTGAAAGTTATTTTTCGCGGTGTTTCATTATTTTGTGCCCACGACGGTTTCTATGGAATAAAACTTCGCTGAGTGCATCCAAGCCAAGGTGAGTGAATTTGACACCAAAAAAAGTAGTAATTTAAACTAGTTAAACTTAAAAAATCATCCCCGAATGTTATTGAAGACGCATTCAAAGACTAAAATTACCACATAGTCAACTTTAATCGGCTAATTTGACCCGTTTACGTCGCTAATCAAATTCCCCCGGTTAACTTTGACGTAATCACATCCTTAATTGAATTACAACAGCACACACCCCCTCGACGTATGAGCATTTATTTAGCTAATTTTATAGCCACGCAGTTAAAATAAGTTTGCTAACTCATTTAATACTTTTTTAAAAAAGAAAAAAAAATAGACATCCAAGCAAATCTAATTTTCAATGATCATGAACTCTAAGTAACTACAACGACCTTTTTCGATCGCCACCTAGATTTGGGGTCATTCTAAAAGGGTCGGCCATAATTAAATTATGTTTTCGCTGCATGACAGCAGCCAAATAACGACGGTATTTCGCGAGCTTAGGGGCGTAGGTACGTAACGTACTAACGAAAAGGCTTTCAAGAGTTTGAGTGCGCGCTGGCTGCAGACGGCCGGGCCTGGAGTTTCCTCCAGCGCTGGTGACGGGAATTAAATATTTAACGGGCGCCCCACCTCACTGTCTCGTATTGTTTAGAACTTTCTCTTTGTTTCCGCCGGTTGGGATAACCTTTTTTTTGCTCCTTTGTTCGCTTAATTTAATTAGTTCCTGTGAGGCAGGTGAAGGTGTCGATTCGTGTTAAATTGCTGGGTGAGGATTTGGTTTACATCGTTTGGATATGTCTTAATTATAGAAACTGCTCAGTGTTGAATTATAATGCTAATTGAGGCTGGCACAAGTATTACTCAAAACGGAATTGAAAACTTTAAGTGGTTGAAACTTAATGTTATTAAATTATATACAGCATGTTTGGCAAAACAATGTATAGTCCTCTATAAATATAATGATTTGATTGATTGACTTGCTTACTAGCGCTCAAACTGTAGAAAAGAAATATTTAATAATAAAATAATAATAATAATAATAATAATAATTTATTGTCTATTAGACCGAAAGGTATAAGACAAGTCACAAAAGAAAGAAGACAAACTTAAATTAAGATTAAATATTAAGTGCACTATGCAAGCCTTACAAACTAATTAACTAATTAATAATACATACTTAATCCAACAGCAAAACAACTTATAATCAATGACCACTACGGTTTAAATATTCTTCGCATGAGTAAAATACATTCTCTATCAAGAATCTTTTTAATTTGTTTTTAAAAACGGCCAAGTTCTTTGTACATTTAATTTCACTAGGAAGCGCATTATATAATTTTATACCCATATAGTTTGGAGATCGTTCATACGTAGATAAATGATGGAGAGGAACGCAAAGCATTTCTCCATGTCTAGTATAGTAACTGTGATATGAATTACTTGTTGTGAAAGTATTTTCATTATATTTAACATAAACTAAAACTTCAAAAATATATAGAGATGGAAGCGCTAAAATATCTAAGGATCTAAATATAGGTCTACAAGAAATGCGCCTATTCGCACCAACTATATTCCTTACGGCCATTTTCTGTAAGACAAAAATTCTATGAATAAATGACGATGCCCCCCAAAACAATAACCCATACTTAAGTCTGGACTCAAAGTGTGAATAATAAAACGATAGCAATATTTTGTTTTCCACAAGATCTCTCAAACGATATATAGAATAACATATAGGCGACAATTTCGTTTCCAGGTAGGAGATATGCGTTTCCCAACTTAAGCTGTTTCAAAAATAGTCCTAAGAATTTTGTATGTGCAACTTGTTTAATAGATCTATCATCAACTCGAAGTAAATAACTTTCATTATATTTATTAATTCCAGGTGTAAAATTAATAAACGATGTTTTATTCTTATTAAGATATAATTTATTTTTTGTAACCATTCCTCAAAGTTGTTTAAATCTTTTTGTAAGTTATTTAATAAATCCTGTCTGTTATTGTCGCCACCAACACAAGTACTATCATCCGCATAAAGTATAAGTTCACCAGAAGCAGAAACAGTTGGCAAGTCGTTAATAAAAATTATAAATAGTAAAGGTCCCAGAATTGAGCCCTGTGGGACACCTCTCTTAAGTTTTAACTGACTGGAACTTTGGCCCTTAATGTATACAAATTGTGATCTGTCTGAGAGATAAGATTCAAACCATTTATAAATAGTTCCTCGAACACCACATCCCTCCAACTTACGCAAGAGCAGTGAGTGATCCACCATATCGAAGGCCTTACTCAAGTCCATAAACACACCTGTACATTTATCCCCACTATTTAAACTATCATAAATAAGGTTAAGTAATTGTATAGTAGCTGTAGCGGTGGATTTCTTTTTCAAAAAACCATGCTGTGATGAATTAAAAAAATTAATTTTAAGTAGATATTGTGTTAATCTATTTGACATCACTTTTTCAAGGACCTTCGATACAGCGGAAAGCAAAGACACCGGTCTATAATTAGACAGCACATTTGAATCTCCACCTTTAAATACAGGAATAACTCGTGCAGCTTTTAAACAGCTTGGAAAAACTCCATCAATAATAGATCTATTAACAATGCATGTTAAGGGTTCTATGATAGAATTTCTAGCATTCTTTAATATATTAGTACTTATTGAATCAATTCCAATAGCATTAGATGGACTTAAGCTATCAATTACATTCACTATTTCATGCTCAGAAATACTATCCATGTACATACTATTTACAGTACTGGCTATAACAGGAAGAGAACTCTGCTTACTATTGAAATTAGATACATATTCATCTGTTATATTCACAAAATAATTATTAAAACAATTTGCTATTTCTGAAGGATCAGTAACAACATTATTCCCAATAGCTAATTCTGTGATGCATTCATTTCTAGAGTCTGCGGACTTTACAGTGCTATTAATTATTTCCCATGCCGTTTTATTTTTGTTTTTAGCGGCTGTATTTGTTACTATTATAGAGACGCTTTGCATTTGCAATCACCGTTTTGTAAATATGTTTATACTTTTTATAATAAACTAAATCATCCTCTTTTTTTGTAAGAACATATTTTTTATAAAGATATTTTAACGTTTTAGATGACTTGCAAATCCCTGGCGTTAACCAAGATTTACTATTGTTCTTTCCATTATACCATTTTAACGGAAAAGCGGTATCAATATAATACTGTAAAATATTTATAAAAACTCTAAAGCTCTCTTCCGTAGAATCTGCAAGATAAACGTCCAACCAAGATTCATTAGTAAGAAAACTTGCAAAGGTGTTATAATTACAATTACTAAATTTACGAGTATAGACTTTATTTTTGTGGTTGGAATTATATTTAGTGACATTCAAAGTTAGTGCGAGCGCAGAATGATCAGATAAACCATTATGTTCTACTTCACACACTACCTCATTCAGCCAGTTTGTACAAAAATAATCAATGCGAGTAGTGGAAACACTAGTAATTCGTGTTGGACCTACTGAATGTACTGTTAAACCAAACGCACTTAATATATTAACTAAACTACTTTTTCCATCTGAATTAGAGAGATAATCAATGTTAAAGTCTCCGCAATTTACCTAATTCTTCAAGCACGGGTGGTTCACAGGGACGTATTCTTAAAGATTATTATACTAACGGCCGTTTGCACCGTTTTGTCTGTGATTAACATTTTAATTAACTAATCAAAGATTAAATTTAATTACGAATTGGATTGCACCGAACAAATTTAATTAATGATTAGTTAATTAAAAAGTTTGCGACAGAAATATAGGTTGGTAGTGCGTTAAGTTTAGTTTTTAGTCAGAAATTGTGTTTATATTGGGAACACTGTTCCATCATGATGAAAATTGTCGCTATGCGAATGCGCGATTTTAAGCGACATTTGAAAATTATTGGAATTTAAGCTGAAGAAAATTGCTACAGAATTAGATATTGAAATAAAAAAAGTTGAGTAGTTTTTAAAATGGAAATTAATATGTGAATGCAGGTTTTTTTTTCATTATGGAATTCTTTTATTTGTTTGTTCTGCAAATGCTCTAATTTTTGATACTTTATTTGACGTCAGCTGTTACTTGTTAAAATTATTTTATTATTGCCATCATTTCCTTATATATATTTTGTTCCTTTTTTTTAACGAATAAATGGTTAATTACATACACAATATTTCTTTAAAAAAATCAAAGTGATAATTTAGAGTAAATAAAATATAATTCGATTATACAAAAGCCAAAGAAAACAAATACAAAAAAGAATGTTCTAAAGTTAATTTCTACCAATGAATTACAAATTGTTGAAATAATCATTAATTAGTAATGCCTGTGTTGCAGCAGACACATCATCAACAGCGTCATAATTAATCTCATGAAGTTGTCAATTTAAAATTTCTTGATTTAATTTTTCTTTATTGATTTTCTCTTCACCCACATTTATTGCTATATTGTGCAATACTGAGGTACCAACTACTACTGCCATAAAGGTATCCAGCTTTAAGCGACAACCATATGCCAGTAATGGAAAACATTCTTCTTATAAACATACTTTCAATGACATTCCGTGTTGTAATATGGCTTTCATTATAACGATTTTTCACAACTGTTTCAGAATTTAACAGTGGGGTCAATAGATATATTTTTGAGGCATATCCACTGTTGCTCACGGAAAAGTGTCATCGTTAAAGTGTGTATTCCCTGGCCATCGTACTACGATATCCATTATTTTTAAATGTGATGTAATTGTGAATTTTTTAAAAAGATATCCTTGCTTATTACGAAATACCTCCTTAAATCTTTATCCTTAACTACATTTATTGTTAGTTTTTTATTTCGGGAATTAATTTTTGATTTACCTTGGACTTTCTAAAACCCTGCCAAATATACACTTCTTGCACGCCGCTATTCCTTGTCCTAATCTTCAAAGTGAACACTTTAATTAGCCAGCTATTTCAATTTACAGTCACAGATATTTGTATTATAATCAAACCGCATGGATCTATAATATAATAAGTAGTATAATACATCCATGTCAAACCGCATAACATAACCTATAATCGTCTATAAACACGATTGTAAACAAAGAAACTACGCTTGCGCCAACTTTAATTATGAGTTAATTCGTACCTTGGGTACTGATCAAAGATAATCACGAATTAAGGATTTAATTATTAGTTAAGCAATGGGTGCAAGGGAATTTAAACTTTAATTATGATTAAGTTTTAATTATAACTTAATCACAAGCGGTGCAAACGGCCGTAAACGTCTATTACAAAAACTATCATGTTCGATTTTAAAATACAGTATGTCCCCGGATCGACTTTGAGAGGATTTTTTTTAATTTTGATTTCTCTGAAAATTTCACTCTTGTTGATTTGCCCTGCGTATTTTCAAACCCTCAAAGCACAAATTACTTTTTATTTAACTCAAACGGTCCCCGAGGTAATATCATTTTTTTGCTAGAAAATATTCAAATTGGGCTTAAGTTTTATTTAATAAATTTAACAATAGGTAAAATGAAATAAAATTATCAAAAAGCTAAAATACTAATTTTCTATTCAAATAATGCTCCTCTTTTTTCTGGACAGATTTCAATGCGAGCTCTAAATTCATTGAAATTGCGTCTTATTTCTAAAATTGATAAGGACTGGACTGCATTTTGTATTCTATTTTTTAATTGCTCTACATCATTGTCTAGTGACTAACTGTACACAATTTGTTTTAAACGACCCCATAGATAAAAGTCCATTATTGTGAGATCAGGACTTCTCGGTGGCCATAAAATGGTACCATCTCTTCCTATCTAGTTATCATGGAACTCTGTAATGAGCCACTGGCGAACATTTCTGGCATAATGAGCAGGGCAACCATCGTGCTGTAAAAAACATTTCCATTAGGTAGTTTAACGGCAATTCGTCCAGTTTATCAGCTAAAAAAAATTGCAACATTTCCAGATATGAATTACGGTTTAAATTTTGATCAAAAAAATATGGGCCAATAATGCCATAGTACGAAACCGCACACCACACATTAACTTTTGCAAAATATTGTCTTCGACTAGAAATTCTGAGGTTTGGATTCGTCTCACTCCAATACCGGCAATGTTGAGATGAAACGACTCCGTTAGTTGAAAAGGTTAATTCATTGGAGAACATAATTCGTTCATGAAAATATGGATCATCCATAACTCTGTTGCCTATTTCCAAACAAAAATTTTGACGTTTGACTCCATCACCATTTTCTAAAGTTTTGCGGTTTAAATGGTAAAATTTTGTTCTCCTTGAAGATTCTTTGTAAATGAGATTTACTTATTCCAATTTGTTTTGCCCTCCTTCTTAAAGACAACCTTGGAGCTTCTCTTACGGAATGAACGGCAAGAACTGAAGCAGCATCGTCTTCATCGAACAACTTGCTTGGCTTCTTAATGTTTAAAATCGAGCCTGTTTGGAATTTGGTCACCAAGTTTTCTGCTCCGAAATTTGAAATAGTAACTTGCGGGTATTTTTGGTTGAATTTTTGAACTCGGTAGAACTCTTCCCTAGTTCGGTAATATAGAATTAAATTAATTCCTTGTGGTATAGTCAACATTATAGTATAAATACTATTCAAATTAGCGAAGATTTAATTTGCAGTTATACTAATTTGTCAACAACTGTCAAACTTATTAGATTTGTAAACAACTGTCAGTGGTATTTTTAAATGAATCCGCTACTTACAGTTACTTCTAAAACACATCCAAATTTTGAAGAAAACTGATATTATTTCGAGAACCGTTCGAGTTAAGTAAAAAATAATTTGTGTTTTGAGGGCTTGAAATCAAGCAGGGCAAATCAACAAGAGTGAAATTTTCTGAGAAATCAAATATAAAAAAAAAATCTTCTTTTAAAGTCGATCCGGGGACATACTGTATATTGAAATGCATACATATGTACTTACATTTCATGTTTTACAATAAGCTTAACTTAAATAGGTACTATGATAAGTGCATTCCTAATTGTAGTTGTACCTTGTCGGCTAAAATTACTCGTCTTGTATATATTATAATAATAATATTTTAATTTCCAAGTGATAGACCGATTTACAGGAAACATACTGTCATTGTTTAATAAACTGATATTCTTTAATTGCATCACAACTAGTTTTACTGTTATCTGTTTTAAAATAATAAAAAAATATAACAAAAAGGATATAGAATGTCGCAGTAAACAGCCACACGATTTCCAGGTGATGTAGGAGACCTCTACATTTGGCAAGTTTCTTCAAAGACATTTTCCTTTAGAATATTCCCTTCAGGAAGTAAAAGACTTTGAATATTAATTATTATTTACAATAGATTTTGACAGATCGAAGTGTGATCAAGTTACAGTTTAAGGGAACATATTTTTTTACAGGCTAGTTATTTTGCTTAAAACTAGTTTAACAATGTTTTTATATGTTTGCAATTTCAAGTTCAATCATATGTGAACAAAAGGCAGGAGAAATTGCAAGTTTGTGCCAAAAATGGACATACTCATTGTACAGTTAATATTTTGTTAATTAAGTACAATAAGTTGTTTTGTAAATTTCAAAATATATTTCGCGCATGATATACACACACCTACCTTTACTTTATAGTAAATTTAAGGTGATTCCATAATTTTGCAATAATTATTTTTTCCCCCTATTAGGTTAAACATTTCATAGTTCCATTTGTCCACATGGGCATTCTCATATATTAAATATCCAATATTCCCCTCACATCGCACAGTGGTCCCGATTGCGTTCGTAGCGCGAAATAATTGCCATTTATGTTTAAATCCAGTCCACATTTACATATTTATAATCTTCGCAGTTGTGATATTACTAATGTACAGGTAATAATATTAATAATAATGTTTACTGACATTTACTCAGGGACAACATATTAACCTTTATTTTTATTTATATTAAATAAGACAACACTGAAAACAGAAAGATATATATAAAAGATAAGAGATTTTGAATAAATACTTTTGTACTACTTTTGTACTAGTTGGTATTGATGTCTACATTCATTAAATGCTTTTTGTGGCCTACCAAATAACCAAATTGTTTTTTAGTAAATGGACTTTTTTTGGACTGTACTACCAACAGTAGCACCAGCAAGTTCTACTTTCTGATGTAACCATCTCTTTATTTCTTGCTATAAATTCTTTTACGTTGCGAGAACTTTGTTTCCAAGGAAATTCTATCTTTTTCTTATAACATTAGTTAATAATTTATCAGCTTCTTGTTCATTTATAGTTTCTTTCGTAAATACACTGTTTAAACGTATGTGCTAGCGTAGATCTTTTTAAATTTTTTGTTTGTGCTACTCCTAAAACAAAACACTATGTTTAAATGCCATGGACATTTCATCTAAAAAAAAAAATTATAACGCTTACGGTCGCACTCGGACTCACTTTATTTTAGCTATACACCATAACTGAACTATGAACAATTTTAATATAAAATATCAACATCTGCAAACGTCTGCAATTTTTTATAAGCCACCGCGAACAAATAGTTTTTGAGCTGTAGTACAACGTCAAGGTATTTCAATAAATGACGAATAAAATTACGTATTTACTTTCGAAAAAGTCTGCCATATTTAATAGATTCGGTAAAATACAAATATCTGCAATTATTAGCCTCTATTTTAGTACACAACTCAAACGCCTAATTCAAGTACATTGACTTCTACTAGTAAATAAGCCACAGAGGCTTGATAGTCCCAAAATTTTTGAGTTGATAGTTATACTTCAACATCCATAGTATGCAAATTATGCAATTTACAAATCATTCTTGCAACTTGGTAAATTACAATTATTTTGTGCTGCGAATGCAAGGGGGCCCACTGTGCATAGGTGAAATTAACGGAATTTTCTGAGGCAGTTTGTAGCCCTCGCGAAGACGATTGCTATCGATGTCTGTTAGAAAATTTCAATTCAAAAGGACTCACGACTAATTTTAAAAAATTTATCGGCTATTTTAATAAAATCCTATTTATTCCAGATTCTAATCTAAAAATGATGGTTAATTAAAGTGTTGCGTAGGCTTTCACGGCCGGAATCTACTGTAAAAAGTTTTTTCCGGGGTGTTGAGCAAAGTTTATCATATTAATTTTCCCCACATTTTATCTACCTAAGTATTGGGTAAATTTTCTCTAACGACGATCTTCCCGAGATATGTCCTTATCCTGAGCCATTCTCCGTAATTCGAAGTACCAGAGCCTCCATTTAATGCCCTGACCAGACCTGTTCGCTCTGATGCCTGCATTCACTCCCACCAAAGGTATTCTGCGCCTATATCAACCTAAAAATTAACATATTGTTTTAATTCGTATCTAAATTTTCAAATTCTTATAAGAAATTTTATATTAATACGTTGGAGAAATTTGTTTGGTTAGGAATTTTGGATAGTCGTCGAACACTGGTGGAAAATTTCCCGTATATTTAGCATAGAAATTCACAACACGATGAATGTCCAAAATCGCGGAATTTTGAAAGTCAATTTTTAACGTATTTATTTTCTCTATTGGTGAATTTATATTACAATTACTAACAAAAAACGGAAATTGCTATTTAATTATTGCTAACTCATTTGCCCCCTGAGATATTTACTTTCTTATCTGTATTTATTTAAAACCATTTATTAAATACAACCACATGTGTTTATACTTAAATATTTTCTTTATCGTACAAAGTCGATCATGGTTTATGTACCACAGTCGCATGCACATGATTTCACTTAAACTTTACACAAAATATAACTAACTATACACCTTAAATATGAATATAAGAGTAGAGGACATTTAAGCAACATTCCATTATAGCGTCCTGAAGAATTAAAGGGATATTTATCTAGTCACATTTTTTTTTATCCGGATTGCCACCTCGTACCATTGCAATACATACTATCAAGTAGAAATAAGAATGAATACAACTAACACAAATACTACTAAAGAATTTACTTTAGAAAATAAAATTAACTAAATATAAATCAAATAAAGAATTTTCCCTGTCATTCCTTCTTTTTCTTTTAAATACACTATTCTGAATCGATTTTGCACTGTTCCGTGAAGCACTCGCATTAATTCGATATTTTAACAATTGTGTCTGTTTTAGTCCTATAATTCTACCCCTTCAAATTATTGTTTGCAACAAACAATATAAGGATAAACTTAACGGAAAAGAAAATTAATTGAAACTTATAATTAAATTGTGTTTATTTTTAACATGAACTGTCACTTTGTAATATATTGTGAAAGTAGTACTAAATTGTCAGTAAAAATGCCAAGGTAAGTATTGTGAGACTATTATTGTCTATAGAATTTATTCAAATACATATGTTATTTCACACAGACAACTTAAATTGGATCCTGAATTTGAAATAGCTACTAACCAAAATCTACTGATGACATTCCGATTAGAGTATTTCCGGCAATAGGTATACAGATTTGGGATCTAGAATTAAAACGTGAAAATCGTATGGACTATAATCGCAATTCCAGTCAAACAAACACAATGTCAATGTCGTCTCAATTGTAAACTTGACACATTAATTGACAGCGCAGGAACGTAGAGAGTGGTACAGATTGTGCAACCGGCGAACTTAAAATCGTTAAATCTTTATTGTCTCAAAACAGAATCGCTATTTTTTTATTGGCCGTAAGAGTAGTGAAGTTGGGCTACAATATTTAAAAAATACACATTCTAAAACTTTTTCTATCTTGAAATAATAATGAAACCTGTAAACCTATATACAGGGTGATTTTGATATTTTAAATAGAAACCTATATTTTTTAGTGCATTTTTAGGTTCTACTAGGAATTTTAAAACCAATTTTATAAAAAATTTGCTTAGCTATCGGTAACCGTTTCCGAGTTATTTTGGTTTTTGTGAAAAAAAAGCTCAAAAAAATTTGATGCTGTAAATGCGCATAACGGCTATACAGTAAAAGATAGAGAGTTTTTATGTTGACTGGGGAGAATATGAGTCCTCTACTATTTAATCAGGGAATAAAACAAACAAAAAAATAAACAAAATTATACAGTGAACGAATTGCAAAATAAGGTTAGGGAAGTTTTCCGCCAATTGGATGGAAGGATAATCTTAGAGCTACCAGAGTGTACTAAAGCGGGCACGAAAATGTATTGAGAATGAAGGTGATACCGTTGAGCAGTGTTTATAAATCATGCATTTATTTTTTCCTTTTCAATTAATTTCAACGACATTATTTTACGATATATATGTTAAACTAAACTTCAACCACAAAGACATGTATCTGTTTTGTTAAAAGTTGATTCTTTATACTGCTCTACCTTTTTAGAAAACAAAAGCCATCATAACTCCTTTATTATTCGTTTTAAGACAATATTGTATCCATACTTTTGCATCATAAATTAAAATTATTTTAATTGTTTTTTTTTTCGTATATTGATATTATCATCATTACTTTGCTAATTTAACCTACTTTCTAGAATCAATAATAAACAGAATAGGCAATGTGCGCATTAATTTAATCAGCCTGTATATTATGTATGCTTTATTTACGATAAAATTAAGAGAAAAATGCAGAATGATAATAATAATAATTTTCATTGTTTATATGAAAAATAATGGTTCGGTAATGATACTTTGCCAGAATATATGAATTAAATCTAATTTAAAACTAATTAGGCGTAGAACTTGCCTCCACAAAAATTATTTTAAAAAGATGTAATCAAAAATATTCTGTTAATGGTTCGTTTCTCATTACTTTGGCCATTTCGCTAAAATTAAGGGAAAAGCAGTAATAGTGCGTTTTTTTTATTAAATCAAGTAAAAAATAGTACAATCAAAAAACTAATTACAATTATGCCAATGATTCGCAGTCTTTCACTAATTTTGAAAAGAATACTAGGTACAAGAACTACAATTTAAATCTCTTGCTTCTTAGAATAGCAAGGGATAAACCCCAAATTTAAAAACATAAAAAGGACGGACTAAGATGCACTAAAAAAATAACGAGAAATATTAAATTCAGGCACATCTGGGGCTTTATGTTTCCCATGTATGACGTCTTTGAATATACAGCACTCTCAAAGTTAATGGATGGCCATTGCTAACTTTCTTATTTTTAGAGTTACGAGAATGATGAAACCAAAAAAAAAAGGTCTAATTAAGAAAAATATAAAATCGAATTGTATTAGACCGCTTAATTTTCAGATATTTAAGAACTCTTTCTGTTTGAAAGGAAACTCTGGTATTTTTTTCGTTTCGCAGAAATATTCAATGCTAAACAAACAAAAAAGAAATCTTAATCTCTTGCATAGTGCAACGTTGTAACCATTAATTGCTGGAGAAAACTTCTAGCCCCCACAAACTGCACTAAACTGGACGTACGTTTCTATAGCAAAGCTATCATCATCAGCAGAAACACTGAACTGAATAACTACACTAAAACTACCCTAATTTATACCTAAAAAAGGTCATGGTACAATGATCACGGTCATGGCTGACTGCCGTCATGCTTAACTAGTCACTAATCCTAACTCCGCCTGATCTACTACTTCTACTTAATAAACTATAAAGACAAGTCAAGTTAGTATTAGTGACTAGTTGAGCATGACAGCAGTCAGCCATGACCGTGATCATTATACCATGACCTTTTTTAGGTATAAACTAGGGTAGCTTTAGTGTACTTATTCAGTTCAGTGTTTCTGCTGATGATGATAGCTTTCCTATCGAAACATACGTCCAGTTTAGTGCAGTTTGTGGTGAAGGGTCTAGAAGTTTGCAGCATTACCAGTACCACACCTTGGAGTATTTTCGTCATCATTAATTGTTGGTAAAAGATCACCAAAGGGGAAACCCAGAAACTCTTAAATGGTATATTGAAATAGGACCTACATTCAATTAAAATTTCTGTCAATACTCGGATAAAAGTTTTAAGTATTAGAAGTTAATATTATTGCACCGTCTAGTTCGATAACAAAGATTGACGTGTGGTCACGTTATTGGTTTAAAGTAAAGAGGGAGGCAAGTGCAGCGATTCCCGGCAAAGATTAACCACTTTATTACTTTCTATTATCGGAAATTATACTGAAATTTATCTGGATAATTTACTGCTATTTGGGGTAGAGATATTGTAAACTGACTGCAATTAAAAACCTGCCACTCTGGAATAATTTTAGCTAATGATATTTATTAGCATCAATTTTAAAAAAAAAAACCCAGCATTTTGTTTTGAAAAATAAGGTGTATTAAAAAAAAATTAGAAAAACAGCTTGCTTTTTCCTTGTGGTAAATACATATTGGAGGGAAGTAATATAGTCATATATTTCTACCCTCTAGAAGGTCATGGAATTTTCTTCTTTAACTTAAGTTGGCAGATAAGTTTAAAAACGTGTTGATTCATTCTGGTGGCGTGTGTGAATGCAGGTTTATGTTATAACGTTGAGAGGTTAGGTTTTGTCGTTTTAGCAAATAACCACGTATAAACGGTTCTATAAAAGTATTATAATAAAAAACAGCTGCAATAGATGTTCGAAATGAACATTTTCTATAATTAAGGTCACTTTTCGTTTCATGTTATTGAAGGCATTCCTTAAATTATGTGGTGTAATTTTCTCAAAGACTTTTCGAATAGCTTCAGTATATAGCTAAGTTCTTCAATTGTATGAAGACGATATTTAAACGCTCTACTTTTAGGTGTGGATAAATAAAATAATTCATTATTGTCAAATTTGGATCGTGATGGAAAATATATCCCTTGCGGACTTTATCATGATGTAATTGATTTAAAAGCGGTTGTAATAAATTATTACGATATCGTTCTGCATTTATGGTATTATTAAAGAATATTAGACCGATAATTCATCTGCAAGAAACAGCAAGGCAAACGCCTATTTTTGGAGAATGTAAGGCTGTTTTTCATGTGTATTTTCACTAGACCAGATGCACATTGTTTGTTTATTTAAATGTCCAGATAAATGAAATCATGCATCATCCGAGAAAAATGAGTTACTAAGAACGTCCTCGTTATTTATCGTACACAAAAACCATTGACAGTAATTAAGTCAGATTACGTGATTAATGGGTATGAGCTCTTGCACTTAATGAAACGTGTATAGAATTTTCGCAGATTTTTTTTTTACGATTGAACGGCATGTTCCATATGACAGTTGTGTTTGCTGTGAAGCTTACAAATCGAATTCTTAGGTATTGAGTTATTCGCTCCTCAACACCTGCTATATTTCAACTGTTTAATTACGCAAAAATTCACAAAAAAATCGTGTTTTCTTTTAATGAACACCTTCATAAGGAATTATTCGTTATTGGTAAAGACACTTTTTCGAATTTTGTTTATCTTTTTTTTGTGAAAAAACAGCACTTTTCACATTAAAACAAAGAAAGGATTCTATAGCAAAATTAGCAGTAATTTTTTAAGCGTTTTTGAAAATACGAAATTAGAAAGACTTTATCGTGAAGTGCTACCTCCGGTGGTAACATTCAGCATTATTAGGAAATTCCGCGAGGTAACTTAATTGGGAATGTCGTAAAAGCGATTATAGATGGTATAGAACGATGGAGCGCAAAGCAACGTAAACAACATCTAACAACATGAAGAAGCACAAATAAACGAACGTGTTGGTGTAGCATAGCAAAATGATGTTTTGAATTCTTTTTATATTTTAAATTTGAACTCTTTGCCAAAAATTAGAAGACGCGTATTTTTCCTAAAGCTCTGACATATCTAGTTACAAAGATATGCGCAAACAAATTTAGCAAAAACCAAAAAATAATCCCAGAAGTGATGTTGCTTGTGTCTGCATAGATTAAAAGAGTAAAACAAAATACATGTAAATCATGGTTTATTTTAAAGTTCAAAATAGTGTCTAAATTAGAATGTAATTTAATATGAACCCCTTTTTCACCTGTTAAATAAAGTAATAACCGCGAAATTAAATCTTTGAAAAAATATCATAATATCCTTTAAACTATGTTCTACAAGAACAGAAGTATTGCAAAATGGAGAACCTACGGGTATTCTATGAAAAAATTATGTTCACACAATACTATACGTTGCATTATGATATATCATAATTTTTTTATAAGAATACCCGTAGGCTCTCCATTTTCAAATACTTCTATTCTTGTAGAAACATAGTTTAAAGGATTTATGATATTTTTTCAAAAATTTAATTTCCCGGTAAACATAAGGTAAAAAGATATTGTTTTATTTAACAGGTGAAAAAAGGGGTCATAATAAATTACAATCTAATTTAGGCGCTATTAAATCAAAATATATAATCTGAACTTTAAAATAAAGCATGTTTACATGTATTTTGTTTCACTGTTTTAATTTATGCATAATCAAACAACATGACTTCTGTGATTATTTTATTGATTTTCCGAAATGTGTTCGTGAATATCTTTGTAAATAGATACTGTAGACCGTTAGGTAAAAAATACGGGTGTTCTAATTTTGGGCAAAGATTTCAAATTTAAAATATAAAAAGAATCCAAAATATCAAACTTTTCAGGTGTTCCGGTTGATACGCAATGACCCATATATATAAGATGCTGTAGGATTTTTTTTTTTGCGATTTTAGACTGTCAAAACAACAACACTGTCTTGTAAATATTCAAGGTTCCTTGCACAGGTATATCTAAAATTTTGATTTAGAAACATATGTAATAATGTTAATAAATACTGAAATAAAATATTCTTGTAGTATTATTTTCCTACTCTACTTTAATAACACAATACTTCCATTGTCATTTTGCATCTTTTTGGGTTATAAATCAGAGTAGCATGCAACATTCATTCATCGATTAACTTTGATCATAAAAATTAACATTTTACAACATCTTGTTAAACATACAAATTTTAGCATTTTTGTTAAAACTCCTTTTGTTTTGAATATATGATTAAATGATGATTGATTTAAATAAAAATAACTGATTATTTTAACCATACGCTCTGCATTAATTTCACCATTCAATGTTAATTATCAATGTAGTGTAAGTGTGACACTTAAAATATTACATTTTCATCTGAGTGACAACCTACGAACGATATGGTAGAACGTGTTTGCAGAAAACTCTTTATAACAAATTCAAGAATTGCTTAAACCCATTTCAACAAAAAGCCGAAATTAGACGTAATATCGAGTAAAGAAGAACTAAGTCTGATAGAAGAATGATTCGTTGCTGGATTACCCTCCTCTTAGTTCGATTAAAAAAGTTTTCGAATCTTCCAGCAAATAATATGAAGCAGTAACTAAGCCATTTTTCGAACCATTCGATTAAAAATATTACGTATACTTTTATTGCCGATGAGTATATCGAATACTTTAATTTTAATAATGCATATCGCAACTCAAAACGTTGCTTGGTAAATAGGAATGGTCCCCGAGCAATATGAATAAAATACTCCGAAAGCCGTCGTCAGAACATGATGAAGTATATTTTTAATATTTAAAACAGGTTTCAGCGACATTCATATTTTTCAGCCAGTGCATTGCTACCTTGAAAGGCGTCCACGGATACCTGAATTATTTATGTCAGCTCTCGGAAGCTACTGTTCGGGCAAGCTGGTGCTCTTATTTACATTTACTTGGGCTACGCAAGCTTAGGCGTTCATAAATTATAATGAATAATATACAACAACCGTAAGCACGAGTGGAAGTACAGTTATTTACACACATATTTCAGTGTTCTTACGGAAGGGAGCCTACAACGTGATTAATGCATCACAATTACGCAAGGAGTCTTGCAAATTTTGCTTCTGCTTTTTCAAATTATTTCATTTTATTACAACGTTATACTCGTATTACTTCATTTTAACAATTAAATTACTGAAATTACTAAAATACAAATGTAAAATCTTGAAAACACATTGTAGAACGAAATATTAAAGCAGCTAAGACAAAGGTGAGGTAATTATTTAAAAACGTGTCATAATTATACTATTCTGTATGTTCCACAGAGATAAGTAAGACAATTTATTTTTCAAAATTGATTGATTGATTATATAACTAACACGGGAATACCGCCAGGTGTCAAATTGCGATTTCCATGAAACTTTACAGACTGAAAGATATCATAGTAGAAGCAAAACGCAACGCCTGATTTAAGGGTACAGCCCCTCCAAAGTTTGCGCGATTTTTCAATTTTTTGGAATATCTCCGAAATTAAAACAGATATTGAAAAACTTCTTTAACATAATTTGCAGTAGATTACATCCTCCCAAAGATGACGTCACCTATTTTCGCAAGAATCTAATAATGGGGACGGAGTAGCCGCGTGCCCCCCATTTTTTTTTAATAATTTCTTTTTTGTTTTATTTCTCAAAAAAGACATCTGCACATAGCAAACGATGTTGTATAACAAATTCAAAGAATTTAATAATTAAAAAAAATAATAATATTCGTTTAAAATAACTAAGCCTGTATATTGATATACATCAATAATAGAATATTATCAGATGCATTTAGTAATTAATTCGTTCGCGTTTTATTATTTTTTAATAAAATTTCCTTCATTCTTACAACTATTATCAGAAAGGTGTGCTATCTACGAAACAATTTGGCGCACTAGACGAAGAACTAATACTAACTATTTAACATGCAGCATATGTAGATTGACTGTTGTCACTGTGACATTTTGGCACGTAGACCATCAAGTACTTCAACGCATACTTTAAATAGGACAATATTTTAAATAATTAATTTCGTACAAATGCTTAGATAATCTAGTCAATATCAAAATTTATTAAAACATGAACCTTCGAAAAGGCACGTAGACGTTTGGTATATATACAAGACGATGGTTTCAAATGATGTACTATTTCCCGTGCTGCCTAAAATTATAGTTTAGTACAATGCCAGTTAACATAGCTAATGTATTGAACATATTACTGGTGACAGAATACAAACACAGTTACATTAAATGTTGCAAAGAGTATGTTATAAAACTGTATATCAGCTATATAAAATGTTATTCATTCTCTAATACTATTTTCTTAAAAAAGTATAACATTTTGTACTCATTTATATCCTACTTTAGTTAATTAAATCAGTACAAGTAGAGTTAACATATCTGTAGCAATAATAATTTCGAAAAACAATAGAACAGAATTAGAGAAACATTATAATCCTTATAAATACTTAAAGACGTTACATCTTGTAATGCAATTTTATTGATATATATTATATTGATATTACAGTAGCGAACAGTATAACTATGCATATACGTATTAAAAATTAAGCTATGTAGTTATTACAATAATGGTAGTTCAAATCACTGATATTGCTTGCATCACGAACAACACGCAATTGCGGGTTTATTATAAACACTACACAAGAGTGTAGACTCTGCATCTTTGATACAACAAAACTCTACAGGATTTTTAATGGGCCCAGATCTTTCATTCACGTATCCACTCTTATACCACGAGTATTTGAAGACTTCGAAAAATCTTGGCGAAGAAAACTGATTGTGGCTTAACGATTGCAGCTTAATTATACTATTTCTCTGATGGATATCTACGTCATAGTTCATAAGAATCACAATATCAGAAAAAGTTCTAACAACATTTTTCCAGTGTGTGAAACCAAACACATCTAGAGCACTTGTATCACCGGTGTGGTTTTTTTTTTGGTATAATCAATATGTTTAAAGTTTTGTCTTTTGGCATGCCCACTCCAAGAATCCATCAAGAGTACACTGTTTGGTGCGGTATTTGGGAGGAAACCATCAGTTAACCAGGTTTTGAAATGATTTGAGGTGAGCTTTCCATATGTCGAAGAAGAAATATACACATTTACAGGTCGAAACAATGATTGCGCAACTCGAGGTCTAAACGTATTCGTCGATTCTTTTAATACTAAAAATAATGGCGAATGTAAGCGTCTATCTACAGAAATAGCTGGTAAAATTATGTAACTATGTGTTGTAGAGTGAAAGGATTGCAAAATACCTTTAACAGCTTTTTAACCTTTTACAGCTAAAGTACGACCGGAATGTATTTCGATAGTAAATCCGCTCTCCTCGGCATTGTATACATTGCTTCTGCCTATACTAGTGATATAGGGTTTAACTTGATTAATAAAATTATTGCTTACTAACCTTAGGTGTTCCGTATCAGTGCCTGTAGTATGTAGTAAAGTATGAAAAACGCATTCGAGAAATTTTTAGAAATAGAATAAAACACATTTATGAAAGAATGCCGAAAATTAAAATATGTTAACACTTACCAGCTGATCAGCCAAAACAAAACTTGGAAGATAGATGTCACCCCAAATTGCAATTGTATGTTTAATGCCAGATCTTTATTAATAATATGTTGCCTTATATTGTTGGAAACTTAACTTTCATTATCATTCACGGCAGATCGTCTGCTTCATAATACAACTTCAAGCGGTGTACGTCATTCTTTGTTTGAATGAAGCGCTTGTGCATGAAATAGATCTTCACGAGAATAAACGTGCAGCAACGTGTTTATATGTAAACAATTTGCTGTTTGAGGACAATTTCAGATTATCAACAGGTTATTTGTGTAAAAATTAAACTGTAACCTATTATAAAAGCCATACCGTGAATGGAGCTGTTTGCTCCTAGTTTTTACGAAATATATCCGTTCATGCAGTGAAAGCAACCTTGAGCATTCGCTTCATTCATTTTTGGGCCTTGCCCTGCATTATTCACTCATAGCTATACAGCGAATGAAACTCCACTTTGTTTTAGTACCTCTGGCGACGTCCAGAGTATTGAGAACATACCCTTATCTGAAACAAGTTATCTTCCCATGTATTCTTTAAGGTGTTTGTTGAATAATGATTTGAATCTACTTTTGAACTTCTTAAGTATTCTTTGATCTTAATAGTTCCAAAATCTGCATACGTTCTACCAACATAATTAAATTATGAATCATTTCATGTAAATAAATGAATATCTTTCTTTGTAAGGTCTTCTATTTTATCTTTATTGCATAATAAACTTCTTAAGAGCTGCATATTCTGAAACAAACATGGAATTGCAGATTATATAAATATATAAAAAATGGGATCAACTTAAGGCAGAGAGACATAATATTGTCAACTATGGAATCTGTAGATACATCAAGGTAGCCTGATTTCTCCATCTTCTTTACTTGTATTTTATGTAGTAATTTATCAACAATGTTTCTGTTTGTTGAATTTACTAGTTTATCTAGTTATATAGTTATGGAATGAAAATTTTTGATTAATAGGTTGATTAGAATGTTTAGTAATATTGAATTAAAAAAATGTGTGAGAAATTAAACCTTCCACTCACATATAAATTTTAATATTTACACTGTTGTATCTCGCATTTTAAAACCACGAAGTACCGACATAGCATCACGAAAACGTACCAAACAGTTTCTTTCCTATCATATAGGGTGTATTCCCCTATCTATTTTTGTACTGCTGGATATAGAAATAAATTCTACACCGAAATTAATTTGTTATTTGTTGAAAATTTCATTAGCTTTCAGATAATTGTGTCAATACATTTTTTTTTGTGCAATTAAAGTTATCATTTAAAATGACACTATCAAATTTCTCCCCATATTATTCTTGCACATTACCATACATCATTTTGAGATAAATAACCAAATAACTCATTCGTCACTTTGTTCAAATTTTAAGTGATCATTTAAGGTAAAATATTCCCAACAGAAAACAAAGGATATCTATTACTATTCCACGGTTTTTAGCAGATGAAAACATACTTATTTAAGATATTAATTTTTGATTAAATCATGAAAGCTCTGGTCTTTTATTGTTATTTAATCTTGCTTGAATTTCTTGCTATTGAGGCTGAATAGGTGAAACTGCCGGATTAATTAGCCGGACTCACATTCCTAATTATAACCGTATTGAGTCCCACTGTTGTACAGTCCACTCTAAAGTTAATTTGCAGCCGAATTTCGGAATGGATGTCGGAGAACCAATTATATTTGGGTCGTCTAATTTAATTTAGGTAAGTGTGCGATAACATACTATTGAAATTTGTCCGGTGTCTAAGCGTATGTTAGCTGTAATTCTGTAGACGAATACAGATATACAAGGCTTTTCGCAGAAGTGGTTAGTTAGAAGTTTTGTTTTAAAAATTTCGAGTTTACAGTGGTTTAGTTTTTACTTCCTTCTTAAAGTATCTTCAAGTTTTTTACACCTCTGTTTAACCGGAAGTCACCATGAATTTTACAATTTTAAGCGGGACACTTATATACTATTCCAGTTTTGAATTTAGGATAAAATTCTATGACGATTATAAACAGGGTTTCCTATACCTTTATTCAATTCTTTTTAAGATATTCCATTTTTGTTGAAAAAAAAAAAAAGACATTAACACTATTGTACGCAGTTGATTAATTTTTATTTCCTTAAGTTCCAGAGATCTCCTATTTAAAAACTATGAACTATTAACATTATTTCCCCAGAACCTGGTAAAAAGTGTCTGTTAAATTCTACACCGAATTGCTATAACATAGCTTATACAAATCTTCAATAGTTTTCTTCTAAATTACTCGCTTTATTTATTAACGCTTTCAGACGGCCGAATAATTTTTATCTGGTGGGTTAAAGCTTTGACATTACAATAAATTACTTGTGCCAATAAATATTATTATAGTCATTGCTTTCTGCATATGTACTTATTGTTCAAAAATGTGCATATTATTGTGTAATTTATAAATGAAATAACGGACAATATGGACGCAGTTTATTTTGATCTAGATATCTCGAATTTATTTTGTATTCATGAATACTTGCCGAATAAGAAAAATGGGATTAACACATTAATAGTTCAGTACTCACAATCCTGAAGATTTCGGAACTTCTAAAACATTTTGTTCACAGAATTATTCCATTTTCAAAAACTCTAATGCAATTTTCGGAACACTAACCATATGAAAAATAATAATCATAACAATAAAATTTACTGACAGTAACAATTTATGTAACGGGAATGATAGTGCTGGTCATAATGTTTTGAGTGTGGTGTATGAAGTCTTAGACAAGATTACCTCTTGCTAAGCTTTATTCTTTGAGCGTCAGAGGTTTATAGATATACTAAGATAAGCATCGCGGGCGAAGCTGCTAACACGATCACGACGAATAAGTCGTCCTTAATTGAGGTATCTTGCGGTGTTCCGCAAGAATCAGTTATGAGACCTTTATTATTTTTTGTGTACCCGAACTAACTTTAGGCCCATCTGTCTTGTTCTTCGTTGGTCTAGTATGCTGGTGATATTAGTTATATTGTAACGAGAACGTCGATATCAGAAACATGAGTATTATGTAATAATGTCATGGGCAACATGATGGATTGGTCCGGTTCAAATGGACCTGTTTTGAATGGTTCCAATTACTTGATCTATTACATTTTGTTCCGATAACTCGTTCACGGTAGAAGTATACCCAAGAACGGATGTGTAAATTTTCTGATTATTTTGAAACGACGCACAGTGGGCCCGCTTGCATTCGCAGGGCGAAATAATTGTAATTTACCAAGTTGCAAGAATGATTTGTAAATTGCATAATTTGCATACTATGTATGTTGAAGCATAATTATCAACTCAAAAATTTTGGGAATATCAAGCCTCTGTGGCTTATCTACAAGTAGAAATCAATGTACTTGAATTAGGCGTTTGAGTGTACTGAACAAAAATAGAGGCTAATAATTGCTGATATTTGTATTTTACCGAATTTATTAAATATGTAGACTTTTTCAAAAGTAAACACGTAATTTTATTCATCATTTATTGAAATACCTTGACGTTGTGCTACAGCTCAAAAATTGTTTGTTCGAGGTGGCTTATAAAAAATTGTAGACGTTTGCAGATGTTGATATTTTATTTTGAAATTGTTCATAGTTTAGTTATGGTGTGTACCTAAAATAAAATGCGTCCGAGTGCGATCGTAAGCGTTATAATTTTTTTTAGATGAAATGTCCATTGCAGTTAAACATAGCGTTTTGTTTTCGGAGTAGCACAAACACAAAAATTTAAAAAGATCCAGGTTAGTACAGAGCTTTAAACAGTGTATTTACGAAAGAAACTATAAATGAACAAGAAGCTGATAAATTATCAACTAATATTACAAGAAAAATGTAGAATTTCGTTGGAAACTAAGTTCTCGTAACCTAAGAAAAATTATAGCAAGGAATAAAGAGATGGTTGGATGAGAAAGTAGAACTTGCTGGCGCTACTGTTGGTAGTACAATACAAAAAAGTCCATTTACTAATAAAAAAATTTGGTTATTTGGTAGGGCACAAAAAGCATTTGATGAATGTAGACATCAATACCAACTAATACAAAAGTAGTACAAAAGTATTTATTTCAAATCTCTTATCTTTTATATATATCTTTCTTTTTCAGTGTTGTCTTATTTAATATGAATAAAAATCAGAGGTTAGTATGTTGTCCCTCAGTAAATGTCAATAAACATTATTATTAATATTATTACCTGTGTAATAGTACTATCACAACTGCGAAGATTATAAATATGTAAATGTGGACTGGATTTAGACATAAATGGCAATTATTTCGCGCTACGAACACAATCGGGACCACTGTGCGACGTTTACTTGGGCTTGCTTACTTTGCTTTTGTGTGCTTTAAATGTGTTTCGCATAATTACTTTAGAAATTACTTTACTCTTTGAAATACGCTTATCTTATTACCTCCGCTTAAGAACTTTATGAGTAATCCTCGTAACAAATGAAGCGTAGTAGCGGCTGTCAGTTTGTCCGATCGTAAATACCCGCGAGGGAAGTCTCTGTTTATGATGGCGTAGCCTACTAACGTCCCTACAATAATTTAAATTAATTAAATTAACCCTGTAGAAGTAACTGCGAGTGTGAGTGAATGTCCAGGGTTTCAATCTTTAATGTACGCAATAAATAATCTGTTATAGTGAAACAAATTGTTGGTTTCTTGTATTTTTATTCCTCAAAACAACAGGAAGACAAAAAAAGGATACGCATACACAAATATGTATAGGTAAGAAGAATACTCCAAACTGTGGCACTGGTAATACTGCAAACTTCTCCTAGAGGTGTGGTGAGGGATCTAGGGAAAGTTTGTAATATGTACAGGTAAGTAAATTGTTTGACAAAGTATCAATACACAATGATTTAAATTTGCAATAAATTCAGAGCCTAATTTACAATTTTCTTAACGGCCGGAAATAATAACATATAAAAGAGTATATACAGGTGTTTGTGTTAGAAATTTAACGTTTGATAAGAGATTTACTAAACAATGAAATGATTAATACTTTGACAAGCAAATTATACAGGGCGTATCAAAATATCGAAACGAATCTTTTCACGGAGATCGTAGAAGTTATATTGCGCAACCCTCAGAGGGTGGGTACGAACAATAACCGAACGAAATATGGAATATTACGCCATATTGTCAGTAATCGAAAGGAAAGCGCAAGATTACGTCGCGCCGCTCCCGAGGGGCAGCTACGATTTGCAATCGCAGAAAACGGGATGATTACGTCGTGCCACTCCCAAAATGCGGCTACGATCTGCCATCGCAGAGGCGGCTACGTCGCGCCACGCCCGAGGGACGGCTACGATTTGCAGTCGCGGTGAGCGGAAGGCTACGTCGCGCCACTCCCGAGGGGCGGCTACGACCTATAGTTGGGAAGGAGCGGAGGAACAGACAGTCAAGATCTGCCACGAACGTGGTAAATGCAAATGCATTGCGCGGCGGTAAGGAAAACAAACCAACGAATAAATGCGACCGAGTAACCTGGGAAAATTATCGAAAATAAATAGTCTAAAATTAAATGATTTTTTTTGTATTCGTAACCCGGTTACAAGTGTGTGGATCGGCGTCTTATGTTTGAGCAACTTTGTGAGCAGTATATGCTATTAGATAACTGCAAAATGGTGCCAGTCTACATTCCACGAAATTTTACTGCATTTTACCATTGGCTTGTCTATTTTTATGAGTTTTAATTATATCTATAATAATGAAACGGAATCAAATATATTCATTATTATAATCGCACGAAACTGTCAATAATTTGAGTATTCCGACGCATAAAACAAATCTTATGAATTGAGACCTACTTATCAAACCACCATTACATATAACAGATATCAGAAATATAAATCGCAAAGTTGCTCACTTCAAAACTCAATTAAAATAGATGAACATTTAGTACACAATATAGCACATCGGATCGAGGATCTTCGACATATTTGATAGATATAGTCTCTTTTAGTTTCACTTTTATACCTATTTGTGTTTTTTATATGTTATATTCTAAATACCAATGAACGTATAAATGAAAGGTTGATAAAGTAAATAACTGTTCTTTCGTTCATATAGTATTTAATATATGATTACTAGTTCGGTTTCAGCCATCTTCAGATAAACGTCAAATATGACAACCATATGATAGAAATTTTACCTAATTTGACGTTGATTCTGAAGATGGCTGTTAAGCTGAACTAGTCATCATATATTTATAAATTAACACTATATGAACAAAGAACGAGTTTATTTTCTCTTACCTAATGTTTTTTTTTATATGTGTTTTACTAATTGATTAAGTACTTACTGCTACTGACAACGTTAATTTTTTTTTTCTAGAAACTCACGGTATCGTTATTAAAAAAAAAATGTTATAGCAGGTCGGTGTAGAATTTAATTCTATACTGAACAATACAAGAATGCAGAGGGTATTCTGTATAAAAAAAAAGAATAATTTGCAGTTTTAAAAGTTATTGCTGTACCAAATTTATAGACATCTATATAAACGATGAAATCTTTTTCTACATTTTGTGAAAGAACATTTTAGTCAATTAATATTTTAATTTATCAAGCTTTAATAGAGCACTGTTATTGCGGTAATTCGACGATATTAATTGCAAACATTCCATAAGAAGATTTTCTGTATCCCAAACATAATTTAATAACGACGAAAACCTTCAGAACTGGCGTATTTTCTAGAACTTCAATTTAATTTAACGCCAGGCGAATAAAACATCGAGCAAATATCACCTAGGCACTAAAAAACCCAAGTTCCCGCTAAAAAACAGGGAATTACCAATCGCTGCGCTAGCAATGATCAATCATCGATTTACCAACTACAGAGATTAAATTTCCAGGGGACAACCCTGCTGAACACGTCGAACTCTATATCTTGTTGGGCTGGAAGGAAAGGTTTAAAATTTTTACTGATTGAAAATCATAGTGTCCGTTTGGAACTATTTGCTTCTAATGTATTGCTTTTTGTTTTCCACGGCATGTCATTTTTTTATTGCTCTCGGAACTTTCGCTGTAATATTACATTTTCCGAAAGTGTAGCGGCGCTTTTAATATAAAGCACTTGATTGATTGTGATTGAACAGCAAATATATATATTTATTTTAGGAAATGCAAAAATTACGGCAAACGAAAGGCAGATGAACGTAGCGAAGAAAATGTTGAAAATAGATTTAAAGCAATGTGTCGTACAAAACCGGATGAGTTTTTGTTTTCTTAAAGAAGGTAGAGCGTTTGAATTTCAAAGCTTTCTGATCTCAACTTTGATCGCTAACAAAGTTTATATTCTTCTTTCGCATACTTCGCACATTTCTTACCAGACATGCGACTGTGAAGTATTATTTGATTTTGTAATGTTTTCGGGATTCAAATAATTACAATAAAGGATATTTTACATGAGAAATTTATTTTTACATCTAAGTCTAATTAAAATAAAAAAACCAGTGCTTATTTGAAAATAGGCTGTTATTTCTGATTTTCTTAAGATTCCCTATTCTTTGCATTTGCAAAATAGCAAAACTCCAGTGAAGAAATTTTGTGCTGTCAAAGTTCGTTAGAAGCAACTGCGAGATGATTTAGAAGGCATTGTTTGCAAATTTGAGAGAAAATGGATGTGAAATATAATAAAAGGATTAATATGTAATAATATTGATTGAAATCTGAAAGTGAGCAGATTACATTTCAATTTTGTCGATGCTTTAAGGGAACTTTCACCCCGTAAAGGGTAAGGTTCTACAGAACAAAAAGATTTCGACAATTTACAACGAAAGTAAGTTCACAAGGCTCTTGCTCCGATAAGCCATTGAAAGAGGCTCTAAAGCTATCGGCTGAAATTAAGCAATGGTACTATGTTACCATACTATAATACCAAACATTAGCTCATCGATCACCCCATTCGAGATATTAGCATAAGGTGGAAAAATTCAAATTTTTTTCTCAGGACTTACTTAAGCTATCACTTCAAAAAATTATGTAAGTAACACTGATTATTGGCATCTTTAAAATCAAGCATAATCCCTCCACTCATTAAATTTATTCTTATTTTCCCCTTTTTAGGGTGGTTTTTTTGAGTTGGTTCACGTACAACTGGTTTTGTTATATTAGATCTATGCATTTAGGTTTATATATATTTTTTCTTTTTTCTGTGTGTATGCGTAAAATAATTATTTATTGATTTAATTTCATGAATTTTGTATTATTGTGTGATGCCTATTAGTTATAAAGACCGAAATATACAAAGCATATGTAACAATAAATATATTTGATCAACACGCAGTTCAAAGCTATTATATTTTCCCTTTCTAAGGTGATTCTTTAGTGGGTTAGGGTCCATATATATGAGTGTATTTTATATTTGGGTTATTATATATTCGTCAAGTTCTTCATGAATACAAATTAAAATAAAACCTGTTTGATCTACAGCGCATTGGGTTATCGATTATTTAAGATAAAATTCAGATATTCATTGCATCGATTCAGGCTATTTATTGACATTTTCCACCTAATATCTATACAAGCATCGACATATAAAAATATTGTAACAATAAATAATTTTAATTCCGCATAGTTTTGAAGTTATTTCTCCTTTGGGGATGTTTTTCAAGTGGATCAATTCGACTTGGTTTTTTTACAAATCTATGCTTTGGTAGCATTATATATTTTTATATGATATAATCATTTTTGAATAATCAATCAAATCTCTGTTAGATATTATTGTTCTAGTAACAAACTATTCTATCTACATTTTTTATGCAACAGCCTATGATTTAAGTTTTATATTTTCTTAAGTGATAGAACCTATAATTATTTTCTTTTCTTCTTACTGCCAAATTAGATATATTATTATTACACATATTTCTTTAATCAATGCTCTGAGACGTGCATAATTTGTTTTAATATGCGATTATTTGATTGTGAGAGTTTGGAGACTGTTGTTTATGTAATTTCTTTATGTAGAATAAACAGCAGTTCTGTTAGAAAGTAAGTTAAAATAGGTTCTCACATAAGTGTATTAATCGCGATGGTTGCTAATTAAAATATCTGGAGAATTTAAACTTTAAACAAATTAAATAAACGATGCAAGATGCATAGAATTACTTATTCGGAGCTATAAATTCTTCTCAGAAGAATCAGTGAAAGTTGCAAATCAAGAGCATACTTCTCAGTTCATATGACATCACTTGTAAAGAATTTATTAGGAAAAAAGTAAATAGTAAACCCAAATGCAGGCATTACTTGGTTAAAGTTGGAACTTTAAATTAAAAAAACCGCCCTCCAAAGGGAACTTTGAACTTCGTGTACGGAGCTAAATATTATTTTATATTGATTATGAATACATATATCTTAATAATAAATATAATCAGATATATATTATATAATTTTACTTATTTCTCATTTATTCTTACAGAATTATTTTTTATAGATTAGTGCTTTCATAACTACTAGGGCTTAAACATACATACAGATAATCCTGAAGTTAATGGATGAACAATTGTTTTAACCCTAAAATAAACAATAACAAATTGTCCTTATTAAGATCATTCAAGAGATTTGTTTTTCATTTACATGTTCTACCACACAGAGGAAACTTGAAAAAATATATAATAAACCTAAATGCATACGGTCTAATAACACTTGGCACTGAACCAAATTCAAAAACCAGCTAAAGGAGAGAAAAATAATAACTTGAAACTGAATGGAGGGAATTAGGTTCTTGATTTTTTTTTTTATGAATGCCCATAATCAGTTTTACTTACATATTTTTTTAACGTGATAGCTGTAGTAATTCCTGAGAAAAAAAATTTAATTTTTCCAGCCTTGTGCTAATATTCGAATGGTGGTGGCATCGATTGAGCTATATTTGATATTTACAGTATGTGTGATAGTAGTACTCATTTGCTTTAATTTCAGCCCGTTAGCTTTAGGGGCACTTTTCAATGGCTTATCGGAGCAGAGGCTTTGCCAAGTTTCAATCAATTAAATTATGGCACGCAATTATATTATCTTTTCCCTTATAAACTAATTAGCTTGATACAGGAATAATTTCGAAAATCGTCTTTTGAATTATATTAGGAAAAGCTTCAGGACGGTTATACTTCACGAAATATGGTAACAGCTTTTACCGTCTGGCATAAGTCAAATAGTGCATGCAGTTATTTAGAAAGCATAGAAGCCATTTTATATAATTCCTCTCCGCCCCTCTCACCCACCCCGTATTATATTTCGAAATCTTTCAATTTTAAGAATATGCAATTAGATGAACAAACGACTCTTATTTATACTATGAATATTGCCGGAATAAAAGCTAATGTTTTGCCTATGGTGGTTTTCTACTCGAAATTTACTGTGCTAGAAATACTATATTCAATTTAAATTAATTCAATAAGTTAAACCAGGACTGCATGTGGCCATGCAGTAAATCTATTACGTTCATGGCCGTATCAATTTATTGCTCATCAGTTGTTGTTGTACCCAAGTAGTTTGGTCCAAGTTTATCGATAAGGGGAATTTAACTAGCTAGTAGGAAATTTACATGTGTTTGTATGAAGTTTGGCAGTAAGCAATTAATGGAGTTAGGAGTGAAAAAGCGCCCCTGGGAAATGATGATGGTAACTGAAATACACTGGTATCTTGCTCCTAATGTACTGTGATAAAATCATGTTATTGAAGAATGGAGAAGAATTATAAATCATGAACAAAAGTTTGAATGAAACGAGAATATACCACGAGAATCTTCAAGAAATGTTATTTTGGAATTTAATTCAAAATCAAAGAAATATGCAGTCAAATTCTAACAAGCTTGAACTATTTTTCATAAATATTTGATTGCAAACGAACACATCTTGGCAATATTGCGTTCAATATTAATAGGTAGGATAAGGTAATTGATATTAAAATTTGAAAATATATGCCGTCTGCAGTGCAAATAGAGTTTAGGAGGGTTTGAACGTTTTTATTGTGATTATAACCACAAGTCTCTAATTTTATAATGACTCTTGACAACGCTTGTTTAGATTGCTTTAAATAGCAGCGACTAAAATTAAACGCAACCGCGTATAAAAACTAACGACACTAAAATGTCACGGAAAAATGTATATAATTCCGACCCAGAAAAGATTTTGACAGACGGAATATTTCGAGAACCACATTAGCAAAATGAATTAGAATGCAGCTGTCAAATTTTGCGGCGGTCAATGAAACAACTGGAGTTTCTAAACCCAGAATGCTATTAGAAATGAACTGTGCAATGCCAGTTCATTTCTAATAGCATGGCATTGCATATGTACTTGTGCTATTTTTGCGTGGCATTCTGAAAAACAGCCGTTTTGTATAATCATTAAAATAGAAGACCAGCTTTATATTGCTACTTTTGACAAAATAATCTTTCGGAAATTCGTTTTAACTGATAAAATACAAACGCTATGCCTTTGCTCATTGCTTTCTTAAAACATTTCAATTGGTGTAAATTCGAATGTTCAGAACACCATTGGTGGCACATCGATTTTGTCGTTAATTTTAACGGGCATTAGTTGAAGTAGTTACGACGTGTTTGTTTGCTTAAACTTTGGCAATAACGGTAAATCACGGCAAAAGAGGGAATAAGAAATCAATACGCTCGCCGGTATAAACGATTATGTTTGTAAATTAGGTTGTTTAGCTTAACTTTTCGGCCCAAAATAATTACACTGAATCGTTAAGCTTGTTTCCGTATAAAAATTATACAAAGCACCCGAAAAATTAGTAGTATTTAAAAAAGTTCTCCTTTAATTTGGGTAAAAGCATTCTTTTGTAAAATAATAAAAATTGAAGTAATCAGAAAGAAACTATTTCGGTTTCAACAGCTTCAACCACACAGTTTCGTCATGATTTCTGTCTTTCGATTTTTTTAAATTTTAGAGTTCTTTGAGTTTTTAATTGACTGAGTCTGTTATAAGGTATGTCAAGGAAGCAGTTTACAAGAGCAAAAACTCTTGATTGTTAATTTTGCGACGGAAAATTGTTTTTAGTTAATGAAGTTTTTGTTTTCCAGAGAGATGAGTTCACTGAAAAAGAAATCGTGATCAGATGTAAACGATGTTGGTAAATTATAAAATCGTAAAAATATCTCTGGAGAGGTGCTATTATTTATCACCTTATTATACTTATAAGTCAAATTGTTTCGTAATCCAAAATTAAATCAATTTAAGATCAGAATTTTGAATTTTACTACACCACAAAGTTTTCACTCTGAAATAATTAGACCGCTTTTCCAAAAAATAAACTTATGTAAAATTTTCTCTTGCATTGCTAATCTGACAAAAGCTGTGCAAAGTGTCCTACATATATTTTCCCACCTAGGTATTTACTTACAAACTAATGGATGTAAAGGCTGTTTTACACCTAGCTATTTATTGCGCCCAATAAATGGCCAATTTAAAATTTTACGTGTATAAGAAGTATTAAATCCGTGTTATACACGTAAAATTTTAAATTGGCCAATAAATTGCACAATAAATAGCTAGGTGTAAAACGGCCTTAAAAAGTTGTAGTAAAGACCAGAAGAATTCATATACAGACGATCTTGCGTTTATAACCTGCCTCCACTTTATTATTCTTTTAAAAGTATTCTTGTTTTTTTGTAAGTTTTCCGTAGCTATAGTAGGTTTGTAAATGCAGCCATCTTGAATAATTCGAAATACTCTCAAAAACATCTCGGAAATATGAAAAATGTATGGAGTGCAGAATACAAATGCTGCAAGTATGCCATTCCTGCGAAATACGTAATAAATAAGTAATTTTTGCGCCTCCGTCCAGAAACACTCATTTTGCAGTACTTAAAAGCGGAAGGAAAACTATTGTTTTCCTGCCTAGGCAGGCAAAAATGTCACTAAAGGTTGGCCACACTAGATTCACATGACAGATGTGCAATGAATTGTCATTAAGCTACTGTTCAACCATGTTAAGATGAACTGGTGTCTTCATTGCATTTATTATTGATAAAAAGATATTAAACTAGAAGGAAAATTACATAAAAAAAATTATTCTCGGAAACGTCAAAATACTAAGGTATGTGACATGTGTGCCAACTTGTACTGTCAACTCCCTAGTGTCAAAATTTCTTTTCTATTTTCAATTCAACATTAAGGTTTGTCGGCCCAAAAAACATTGTGTATCACACGGCCAGAAACTCTTTTGCGAGTATTCGTACTTGTGGGCCTCGGCTACCGCCTCGTCCCACAAACCGTACTCATACTCGCAAAACTGTAGTTTCTGGCCTAGTGATACAAATAACTATTGCCGCCACTATCAGCTTTCAAATGTCAGAGTGATCTATATGATTATAAGCATCATGACAGAAATGTCAATGAGCAAATGCCAGTTCTGCAATTTAACAGAAACTGCAAATAATTTTCTCATTTTGCAGTAAGTACTTCAAAGCGGCAGGAAAACTATCGTTGTACTGCCTAGGCAGGCAAAAATGTCACTAAGGGTTGGCTGCACTAGATTCCACATGACACACGTGTAATAAATTAGGTTTGTTCGCTGTGCAATCAGAAACTATCCACAACTGAACGACGCATGCGTAATAACAGCTGTGCGTTCGCAGTGCAACAATTTCGTATTTGGACCGTTGGTAATTTAAAATTTGGTGTTCGCACAGTATCAAATTGTAGTCAGTGACAGTTTGTGATTAATCCAGAAAGTTCACGGATTTCTTGTGTATTTTAAATTCGCTCATGCGCACTAAACGAGAGAGATACACTGCGCCGTGTGCTCCGCCGGTTGACATATAAATTCCAATTGCTGGACACAGATAGCAGTAGTGTCGGTGTTGGATGTGCTCGCAGAGCAAATTATCAAACCAATTTCAAACTACAATCCCTTTTTGAATCATGCGCACTGGAAAAACCGAAATAGTTTCCAATTAAGTTCTAATTCGCACAGCGAACAAAGCTATTGTCATTAAGCTACTGTTAAACCATGTCAAGATGAACTGGTGTCTTCATTGCACTTATTATTAATAAATAGATATTATACTAGAAAGAAAATTACAGAGAAAGATTTATTTCTATTTAATCTATTTCTTTGTAATAAACTGTAAAGGTTAGAATTGAAATATGATCTTAAATATGAATTCCTTAAGATGTGCTTGCTTTTATAAATTTCTAAACCTTTATAACAATTTACTTGTAAATACTTGCTTACATTCTTTTTGTAACTAATTTTACGTAATCTATTTTAGGATTTTATTCAAGCATATAAGCTACACTAGAGTTATTAAATTTAAGAAGAGCCACGTGCAACGAAATTTGATTGATCTCTTATTTTGTCCGATATATATTTGATCACAACCTTTATATGGTATTTTGTAAATTCCTGTTTTTTTGTGTAATTTTGAAAAGATAGTCATTTAACATGTATCTTACTCCTTTGGTTCTTTGGTCCTCTTAATACACTTGTACTTCTAATTTTTGTTAGCCTGGTAGCCCATCGGTTTTACACGTGAGGTGAGGGTGACTTCTGCGGAAGAATGGACTGTGCGTCGTAATGAACTGAAAGCAAAGATTAATGTAATACTGTTAGCCTATATCTTGAGTTATCATTACCAATATTCTTGCATTCTAATAAGATCTTTTTGGTTTTTATGATCGTTTTTACTAACATATGTGCATACCTACAATGTTGCTTCTGCAGCATTAAAATTTAACAGTTAGCTAGAAGAAACTATCGAAACTATAGTTAATTCCATATTGAATCCAGTGCAATGCTCTAATGAAAGATTTTTTGCTGCCTTATGGAAAACATAAATGCTCGTCGTTTAATTTTTCCATCAAAAATTAATAGGGCGCTTCAGCGAAAACAAATTTAAGCGTTGTTTTTATTAAAAGCAGTAACAGGAACAACCGCTTTAGGCTCTCATTTCAATCGATTAGATTTCTCTGACTGGGAAATATATTTAAGGCCAGCACGAGGGTATTTTGTAATCGCCGAAGGCAGGTAATACCTCGAATGTTGAATACCGAGCTATTTTTAATAAATCAATTGCTGATGAGGTCGACAGGCAATCGAAAAACTTTCTTCTGTCAATTCTATCTTACGAATGTGCGGATGATTTTGTGAGGCCATGGCACAGATTCTACATATATTATTGACAATTAATTAGGTCTTCTACAGACTTTATGGCATTGTTTTCGGAAGCAGATGTTGGCGTTTCATTTCCGGTATTAGGATTTTACATTTATTATTTATAGTATAATCATAATAAGAGTGTTGGTGAATTTTGGTAGAAAACTAGCAACTCATGACAAAAAGTTACGTTAGTAGATCAACATGGAGCATGTATAATACATAATTTTAAGAGTATATTTAGGATTGATATAGTAACCAAACAAGGTTTTTTGTTAACATTTGATTAGGCATAATGAACCCTACAGTTATTGGACCTAAAAAGGTTAGATGCTCCTGAATACCTCAATGTCTTAGTAGAAGTTATAAATAACATGCCATTAAATGTGCGACCCAATTTGCTTTACATATACGATGAAATGCCCCGCCACAATGTTGTTAATGCTAGAGAGTGGCTGCATAAACATTTTCCAAACAGATGGATTGGTCGTGTTGGCCCAATATTATGTCTCGGATCTAATGGATTAACATCATCGCATCTTAATCCATCAGGCTTTTTGTTTGGAGTTTTATCAATGAAATGAAAAGTATATGTTTCGCCTTCCTTAAATGTTGACGCAGTTGTTTGAAATTTAATCAGTGTTTGGAAATTACGCTAGAAATACTGGAGCGAGTGGTTGAAACTGTGCCACGAGGGCTGCAATTAACTACTTGAAAACAACGGTTTTCAATTTTAATGTTTAAGGCAAAAAAATAAACTCTAACTTTAGTAAGGTAAATGTTGGAGGAGGTGCCGCATAGGATTGATGCTGCACTTAAAAGAAGTATCTGATGGTTTATACGAATTTGCTTTCCGAGAGTGTGCACGTATATAAAACTCGCTGCGGAAGAAATAGAGATATAAACCTATTCTATAAACGTGATTATATCGTGTGATATATCAATAGATAGAGAATTAAACAGACAACCTACAGAAGCTAAAATTAAGTGAAAATATCAATACCGATACCAGAGAGAGAAAGAAACAACCAGAAGAATAAACAACAGGTAAAATATACGCTTCTCTTTTTACACCGTATTTTTATGCGACTAACATTAACACAATAGTAAAAATATATACATACACGGAACGTACGGGTACATTACTTTGGGAGAGATAAAAGAGACCTTGAAAATATACACTAACACCAAAAGATTAAAGCGATAAATAAAGAATTGTAAAATAAAATCCTTTAACAACTCTAGTGTTACCCTATCCGTGGTCCAACCAATCTGTCGGTTAGACACCGCGAAGGACCCCGCAGGTGTGAAAAGTAAATCCTTTCCCTTCCTTCGTGAATAACAAATATTACATTCATAATATAAAAATGCCAAAACGACATAATAGTAATAAAAATAAAAGTAAGGAAAAATCAGCAAGCGACAGTGAAGATGATATAACCAACAATGAAATATTTAAAGAGCTAAAAGAAATGCAGAAATCCATGAAATACTTGTCGGACAAGTTCGACGAGATGCAAGAAGAAAACAATGAAATAAAAAAATTACTCAAAGAGACAAATAAAGAAAATAAATATCTGAAAGAAAAAGTTAGAGAATTAGAGTCAGTGGTAAACGAAATGGAGAAAGAAAAATAAAAAATAATATTATTATTAACGGAATTGAAAAACAAGGAAAAGAAGAAAAACTAACAGAAGTAATTAAAAAAGTAATGGAAGAAATACAAATTCAAATTAACGACGACGATGTAATACATTGCTACAGGAAAAATGAAACAAACGATACAAGTCCAATTATCGTAGAACTAAAATCTAAACAAGCGAAAACAAATATATTAAAAGCAAGAAAAGATAAAGGTGCAATCAAGGTTAAGGAATGCCAGCTAAAAGGAAAGAATAATGTCATCTACATAAACGAACAACTAACAGCAGCAATGAATAAACTATTCTACAATACGAGGGCTCTAAAAAAAGAGAATAAAATCAAATATACATGGACCAGAGATGGCCATGTATACGTAAGAATAACAGAAACAAGTAATAAGATCAAAATAACAAATATTCAAGTCCTACAAAAATTACAATAAAAAAAAACAAAAAAGAAGAAAAAAAAAACAAAAAAAAAAAGCAAATCAACATGTATACGATTTATATGCAAAATGTTAGAAGCATGAAAAATAAATTCCATGAAATTGAAATAATACCAAAAACCGAACACAATCCAGACATAATTGCATTGACAGAAACTTGGCTGACCCCGACAGATGAAAATTTATACCAAATAGCAAACTACCAAGCAGTATATAACTCAAGAACAAGCAGAGGAGGAGGAATAGTATTTTACATAAAACAAAACATAAACTATGAAATCCTACTAAATAAAACAATAAAAAGCATAGAAATAATTACAATTTGTTAAAATACCAAACATAACTATAACTTAGTGTACAAGCCACCACTAATAAACCTAGAAACTTTAGAAACAATATTACGAAATAATATACTGAGCACCAAGAGACAGCACCTCGTAATGGGCGATTTCAACATAAATATAGCTGTGCAGGACAATAATACAAAAAAAATACACATCCATATTTAATGAATACAATTATAAAATATTAAATAAACGATCACAAAAATATTATACACGAAAAAACACAAACAACAACAACTCAATATTGGACCATGTAGCGACAAACATAAAATCGAAAATAGAAATCAAAGTAGTCCCAAATGATCTGTCCGACCACCATGCTGTAATGACAAGGATCACCACTGCAAACAAACCTCGCACCTACAGGGTTCACGAAATAATAAAAACGGACTACCGCAAGATAGCACAAGAAATTCAAAATGTAGACGGACAATCCATTGACAACTTCCAAACACTTTCAATTAAATTACAAGAAATTATAGAAAAACATAAAAAGACAATAAAAATAAAGAGACGAGAAGAGTGCCCATGGATAGATGACACTATAATGAAGCAAATAAAGGAGAGAAATAAACTATATAAGAAACATATAAAAAATCCAAACAATAATTATATAACTACAAAATATTACGAGCAAAAAAAAGACACTACAGCTCAAATAAGAGAAGCAAAAACCAAATTCTACGCACACAAATTCCAAAAATATAAACAAACGCCAGCAAAAACATGGAATCTTATACTGAAAGAAATAGGCAAAGGTAAAAAAAATAAGGCAATCCATGAAATTCAAAAAGAAGACGGAACCACAACTACGGATTTACAAGAAATAAGTAACGTAATAAATACATACTTTACAAATATTGGCAAGATTCTAGCAGAGAAGCAACTAAGGAACCCAAACTACACAGATAGAACAGAAAAAATAAACATTACTGTATCGCAACTAAATATTCAAGAAGCAAGTGTTAATGAGGTAGATCAAATAATTGATGAACTCCAAAATAACAAAGCACCACGGTTTGATAAAATCACCACAAACGTTATTAAACCCAACAAAGAAAAGCTGTCTCCTATTATTTACTAAACTAATCAATAATGTTATAAGAAAAAGTCAATACCCACAATTCCTAAAGCAAACTATTATAATTCCCATATACAAGAAAGGTAATAAATTACACCCCGAAAATTACAGACCCATAGCATTACTATCAACACTGAATAAAGTTCTGGAAAAACACATACACAAACAATTATCACAACACCTAAAAGAACAAAACTTAATAAGTAAGAGACAGTACGCATTTCAGAGCCAGTGTGGCACGTCGTCTGCTGCTATCGATCTGCTAAATAATATCAAACAAAATCTAGAAAACAAAAATACAGTAGTAGTAATATTCATAGACATGAAAAAGGCATTCGACACGATATCAAAAAACAAATTAATACAAAAACTACACAACTACGGTGTAACAGGAAAAGAGCTAAATCTAATAAAAAACATACTTATTAAACAGAACACAAACTACAATACCAAACAGAGTTGAGAGCAGCAGTTCGACGGCCAAATATGGGGTGCCACAGGGTGGAAATCTACCTCCAATACTATACATCACATACACAAACGACATGCTAAAACTAAAAATACATGGAGACATATATGCCAACGCAGATGATACCTGTATCATATACGCAGGAAAAAATCCACAAAAGATACAGCAGAACATAGACGAAGATATACAAAAAATAGAAAAATGGTGCCAGAACAACTTAATAACAATCAACGAAGCAAAAACAGAGTATATGACGTTCATAAGAAAGACCTTTCCGCCAAATTTTACTATACGCATAAACAATAATAAAATAACGGAAGTACAGAAAGTGAAATACCTAGGGCTAACCATACAGCAAAACTTGAAATGGGACAAACATGTAGACACGTTAGCAAACAAAAACATCCAAATATTAGCTGCGATACGCAAAATAAAAATATCTTACCTCAACATATGAGAAAATCTATTTATCATAGCCTATTCACTTCACATATGAGCTACCTTATCAATGTTTGGGGAGAAACTACTGAAAGAAACCTGAACAGACTACAAATACAACAAAACAAAATTTTAAAAACAATATACTCCATAGACAAAAGAACACCAACCACCCAACTATACAACCAAATAGGAGAACTAACACTAAAACAGTTAATACAACAAAAAATCTACTACTACTGTATAAAATTGAAAACAATATGATAAGAACTGAAATTAGACTTAGAAAAAACAAACAAGTGCACGCACACCACACAAGAAAAACATCTAGCATAAGAGCAGAAAAAGTTACATGTAACAAACACACCCAAATACCATCTGCAGAAATTATAAACGTCTACAATAAATTACCAATCAACATCAAGAAAATGAAACACCTTACTTATAAGAAGAAAATCACTGAGAGAATCAAAACAAACCAAATATGAAACGCACTCATACGAAAGCACAATGTAACAAAATCTAGGAGTCCTCAATACCGGTAGTCCGGGCGGAAAATGCTTCCCTCACCCGCGACGAAGATGAGGACCGTACGCCTTTCCGTGCAAATACCTGACACTTTGTATATGCTTATGTTGTATATATTATGTATAGTATGTTACGGATTAATAAATGCATAAAAAAAAAAAAAGTAGGAAAGACAGGAATAGGAAAGACAACAATCAGAAGGTTTAGTGCTAGGGAAGCTAGTGTGTGGCTGCGTTACGCTTGATTTCTTACAAATAAAACATAAAAAGAAACATACGAAAAGTTTAATATACTTGACGAATATTTCTTATAGAAGAGAAATATTGTTCGTTTAAGGTAAATATTATCAATAAAATTGTAGTTTAAATGGCTTCCAAAGATTTTTTTTATCAGGATGTGGCGTCTGTCCCATACTTCGAGGAGAGACGCCACATTTATTAGAACGTACATATATTATATTATTTTTAGAATGCCACGTAAATATATAAGGAAGGGACAATCAGCAGAGTAGAATGGACTGAAGAAAATCTGGCAGTGGCAGTACATAAGATTATAAAAGGTGAAATAGCAAAAGGAGAAACAGAACGTTGCTACAATGTTCCAGTCCGAACAGTAGCAAGACGAATACGTTCAGGAAAATTGACAAAAGGCGTCTAGGTCCTTCAAGTAATTAGAAATACAATTGATAACGATACGAACAATATTTGTTTGTTAACATGTAACTTTATTCACTGTGTTTGTCCAATATACAATTTTAAAATCTTTACCTATAATTATGACAGAAAACCATGTTGGTTTTATACCGACTGTAACAAAAATTTTGATCTGGATAGTAATTAAATTTTGATTTAGATAGATGGTTTTGGAAAAGGTTTACAATAAACAGAAACGTAACCAGTTGTGACATTTGATTTATTCCCAGCCATAGTTCCAATATAAGAAGATAAAATTAATACCTGATTATTGGCTAAAAAGTACCAGAAAATCAATACCGATATAGAAAACCTTATTAAGAATTGTAATACTTGTGCTTATTTTTCTGTAAATCCTTGACAACTCCTAAAGCCTCATGAAATTCCACAGAGACCACCGCAGAAACTTATTTCAGGTATTTTTAAATTACATGGCAAATACTATTTATTCGTTGGTGATGACATTTCAAAATTCACAAAGCTTGCCTTATTAAGCAATGATATCTAAAAATAAAATGACGCATTTTAAATCCATTTCTGCTCGTCACAGTATTCCAGATATATTGATATCTGATGGTGGAAAACAATTTGATTCTTTCGAGTTAAAAAAAAAATTCCAAAGAATGGGAATTCACTTTAATCAACGCCAGCTCCGAAAATCCAATGCTTTAGCTGAATGCAATGTAAATACTGTTGTAAATACTACTGTTATATCGTAGTAACCCACAAAATCTTAATTTACCGTCACTAGCAGAGCGTTTAATGTCTAGAAAATTAAAAACCATTGTACCCACTGTTAGTGAGAATTGAAAACCGATAAATTCAGATACTGATCTTGTTAGAAAACATTAAAAAAACAAACAATTATCACAAGAGAGATGCTATCATAGAGCCACTAGAACTTTACCAGACTTGAAAGAAAAAGATAAAGTATATGTAATAAATATCGTAATTAAACTAAGAAAGGAGAAATACGCACAAGGATTCATGGTAGGACATATAATGTTAAGTTAGAAGACAGTGATGGAGATTTAGTTTTAGACAGAAATAGGTTGTTTCTGGTATATCGATACCTTTATGGTCAACTCAAATTGAAAGAGATGAGGCTGAAGGTGTTGATAGCAGAGACGATGTAGTAGTAATAGATGACGAACAACACGTAGTGGACAATAGCACCGCATATGGTCGTATTGTAAAAAAGCCAGACAGGTTATATTATAATACTTATCCAATACAATAATCACGCACTGAGAAAAATGGGCTAAGTAAGTGTTTACTTGAATAAAAAATTATTTACAATAGATTAAAGTTTTACTTGAACTATTCTTTGTTAATTATTACCTGCAACTAAAACCCAGTTTTCCTGAAGGTTTCCTGCAAGTTGTTATTGTTAAATAGTGCTTTTATTATCGGCTATTACACAGCGTACCTGACAAATTTGTGGTAAGTAACGTATTACTTATGACTACTGGTACTGTATCTAACTATAGCACATGGTTAGTAGAAGCAACAACAATGCTGATCGCTATTAAACTCACGTATTTTCTTAAATAGGTAACAACTTGCCACCATTATGATTATTTGAGTTTTGCTGCCACCCCGTGATTGTTTTACTATTCCTGATTGGCTAATGCGGCGGTGTAATGAAATAGTCCGAGGACGGTTACGCGCGCATGCGCGGGCTAGCGTTAAGTAAGAGTTACGGACGTGGGAAAAGATCGTCGAGAAAGAGTGGCCAAGGAGTACCGCCATTGTAGGCCAGTCGGAACGCAAATATATTATACCGGGTGGGTTAACTCAAGGCCCCATCCGTATAAAGATTTCCAGCGAAAGAAGAAGCACCGAGCCTATAAGCAGTCGGATGTTTTAAGATTACAGTTTTACACCACGTGGTGTGGGATATTTGAATTCCCCATCATTGTGATGATATCTGCGCCCGCTGGTGAAGTTAAAGTGTGGATGCTGTTGCTAGCTGAGTGACAGTCCAAGTGCCACCTGCAGTTAAGGATACCCCGACGAAGTAGCCGTTTTCGAGGCGATCACTAGACATAACCGTCACGTACGCCGACAGAGGATCAACTCGCCGAGACAACGCCCAGTGCAAAGAACCAACAGAAACCGCAAGTTTACCGTCTAGGTATATTATTTATTTGTTTGGTATTAGTTGTAACTTCAAAGCCATATTTCTCCTTGATGTTACACTGTGACCTAAAAGATCTATGTGTCCCCTATTCTTGCTGCTTTACAGCTGGCCTTCCAATCCTATTCCTTCAGAAAGTGTAGGATGTCAGAGGGCCCCAGTCTAGGTAAATCTCCCTTTTCGATTTCACATGCTCCCAGGTGCAACGCCGTCGAGTTGCACAGTGCTACGCAATTTGACAGGAGATGGTTGGGTGTTTCATCCTGTTCCCCACAAAATCTACATTCAGATTCCTTTTCCAGTCCAAACTTACTCAGGTGTCCTTTCAGTCTACAGTGGCCTGAAAGTATCTATTCCTGTTAATATGCGAACATTGTTCTTACTCAGGTTGATGCATTCTGTAAACCTCTTCTGGTTATAAGTTCCTAGAAGAATTTTACTTTGCCTCATTCCCTGAAGGTTTTCCCAGTAACTGGATTTTCTCTGCTCCATTTTCTATTTTTAGTGTCTTCAGTATTGTACTGCTACTTAACCCGCAAAAGGATTCAGGCCCTACAAAAGGCATTCCAGCCCCTTTTTTTGCGAGGTTATCCGTTAGTCCAATACAAAATAAAACTACTATTAATAATACTGCTTTTTTTCTTAAGTAATAAGTGTTATGTACCATCTTTAGCAAAATAAATGCGAACTTAATCTTCAATTATTAATGCAATCGAAGCTACAGCACACTAAATAGTAATTAAAAATTATTTGCAAAAAATTTTGAATTACGCATCGCTCGGTACGCAGTACTTGTAGTTGCGGTTGCATAAATAATCGAAGATTTGTGGAACTTTTTTTTTTGTTCTTTATCAGTTATTCACACAGAGTACACAGTAATCTGCTTAATAAATATTCACTAAACTTCCTCGTTTCCTACACTACCTATAGTTGAACAACAAATTTAAGGTAAGTATATTGTATATTTATAGCAAACCATTACCTTCTATATATCATGTATTTAGTCGTAAGTACTGTTGCTCTTTATTATTATACATTACATTATCTTATAAGGTCAGTAGTACAAATACTGTGCAAGTTTACGTATAGGAATATAAACGTTATTACATTTACTTACATAATTAATTTAATTCCCGAGTCATTTACAATTCCTGCGCTGCTGATTGCTTTATGGCATGCCAATACCGCATGTTAAATTCTCGATGAATGCGAAATCGATCGAAACAGCATCAGTTCACCTGCAGTTAATGTCACGCCCATTCCGATTGGAAACGTATATTCCTGTACGACATTTGACCTTATAATCCGAAAGCGACATATCGTGCGGCGTAAATGAGAACCTACGTAAAAAAAACCGCACCCTCTCGTAAACAATGCTCCATTTACTACCGTCAGCGACATGCGGGAAAGCACGACGAACACCGGCGGTATCCATCGAAAAATGTTCCCCGTTAAAAACGGATTCCCGTAAATTCGAGCCCTCTCAGCGATATCCGCCCAATTACCCTAATAAAATTGCGACGTTATTTCTGATTTCGGCCAAAATCCCCGATTTCACCTGCTCGTCCGTCAATTATCTGTAAAGGGCGCCAGAGCTGTAAGTCGGGGCAATCAAACGCAGGTAATGCATACAAAGTAGGATCTAGCGACTTTACTTGAAGATTATTGTCACTTACCGATAAGTTTTCCGTTTTGTCTAAAATCGAAGAAAAGAAATTGTTCAGAAGAATAAATTTGTAGAAGGAGGATGATGCACACTTGAAGCTATACTTATGCTTTCTCGATCTAGAGAATTTATTCGATTAAATAATAAAGCAGAATTTATATAAAAAAAAAGAAATTTAAAGAGGCAAGGCAGATCAACATAACAATCGATGACTGTTGAAATTATTGTTTTGTGGTACTTAGACGGATTGTAATGATTTTAGCGTTATCATGAATAATCAAGTTTAACCCTTCCTAACACTAATATATATATATTATAGATCGAGTAGATGACACATCAAAGAAAAATGCTTAAATACAATAAACATGGGGCTCATGGTCTATTGTAGGAAGCACTATACTAGCGCAAGAGCAATGAAAGGGGAATAACACTAGGAACGGACTTGACTTTAATCACCCTCTCGATGAAAAGAGTTCAGTTTGTGTGCCTCTTAGGAGCCACGTGCAAAACTCTCACCCGCAAGCGACTGTAGCATAAAGCTGGTACTGCAGTCATTGATCTACCTCGGATAGTTCATGGACTATCAGTCCGGCTAGATGGCTCGTATAAACGACAACCAGACTGGATATGATCGTGATTCCAAGAACAGTTTACCATAACGCAATGAAGCATCAAAGAGAAATCTGATAGTCCATGAATTATCCGAGCTAGATCAATGATTGCACTGCCAGCTTTGTGCTACGTTCAACAAGTGTGTTGAGTTAAATATAATCGCTCACTTACATTAGTTAGGCGCTAATTTTGCATATTTTACAAACAAATTTTAATTAATATTACGTCAAGCTGTACTTTCAAACTTAAATAGGTAATTACACAATTCACTATCGATAAATCTTTGCGCATACATAATAACATAAGTGAAAGAACTTAAACCTTACTTTAATGCACATATGTTTACTTTTTCTTTTTAGGTCTTTTGGACCTACATACCTAAGTAGAGTATATAGTCAAAATATATTTATTTTGAAGGATATATTTGCATTTTTAATACAAGTTTATAGTATTTCCTACCCTGTTTGCTTTTCGTATTTTTATAAGTCACATTGAAAATTATTATTTAGGGCTAACATTATATTGTATATGCCTGATTTAAATACATTTATATTCGAGAATTCATATTTATTTTAGAAAACATATTTAATCTTGTTTTTCGACTTCTACCATTTTTGATATTCGTAGTTTTATTTTAATTAGAATGACAAGTTAATGGAAATCTGGATTTCCCACCGCATAGAATATCTGTCAATTGTTAACGATACGGAATTGATGTGTAATATTTGTTCAAAATCTCTAAAATACAAGCAAAAGTGGCACGTTACAAAACATATAAACCCAAAAGAACATCAGCAAAACGTTTCGTCCCACAAGTTTTATGTAGATTTCGGTGAAGCATTTGTTGTATCAACAAACTCTAAATTAAAATGATTTCTGGAAGGGTATACATATTGTGATATAATTAAACAATCAAATAAATATTTTCAATTCAAGACGTCAAGCTGTTTCACAATTGTAAATACAAAAGTTTAAATCAGGGGAACCACAGTTGTTATAAATTAGGTTTCATTATAAGTTAAGTTTTAAAAAGAATAAAAAGCTAAGCAAAAATATAAAACATAAATTTATTAAGGACAAGTATTTATTGGTGTAAAATGTTATAATTTAATTCCGATTTCATATTACATCTGTCAAACTATCGCCATCTGTCGACAGAAACAGCAATTTAACTCTTAAAAGAGAAATCTCTACTCAAATGACAAATAAGGATTCTTTGAATGTTTAAAAATTAAATTCCAATTACAAATCATTTACAAAAAGTAAAAGAGACATTCAATTTTGAATGAGGAATGCAAAAAATTACGTTAAATTGTCAAGTAATTGATACCAGTGAAGTGTCATGAAGTTGGGAAGATTCCAATGCGAACGGAGGAGTTTACGAATGTTTGGAGGCGGACATATGCGGTAATATTCGTTAGAATACAAAGATTTTGAAAAACCATGACCTGGAAAAAAAAGAAAGGTTATTGAAAAAAAAAAATAAAGAGGCGCATGGGTAAGATTAAAATGGGCGTAGTTTTTTATGCATTTATCTAAAGAAAAATATAAAATTTGCACACAAAATAAAAGATTTCTCACCAAAAGTGAACAAAAGTTAAAGAAAGCTGAAGTACATTACTGAACAGTTAAAGTACAAATTTAAAAAGCAAGAAAAACTTACCGAGGGTTCAGAAGCAAAGAACTAGATTCAAGACACTCCGATAGGAAGAAAACCATCCTACAAGACCTTTTGTCTAGCGGAGAGAAGCGAAGAAAAAACTAGGGAGCAGTATTACATTATCAGGGAACATACAGCCGGATATTTCGAAGGTGTTACTTCAAAAAAGGAATTCTTCGAATCAAACAAGGCCTGCCATTTAATACACACGTGCATAAAAAAAAGCTCAGATTAATATCTAAAATGTTATAAATCAAATAAGATTGATCGAATTTTAAAATTCATTTCAATCTGTTAAAGAAAAAACTATATAAATCACAAATTAGTTTATTTCTTGGGTTAGTAATTCATTAAGCTATAGCAGACGTAATTATCGTTAAAGCATATTAGTTACAAGAATTTATTACAAAGATACGAGCGTAAACTGTTTAGCTCAAATTTAAAATCACATTGAACATTGAATTTAATAAGTTTAGAATCTATTCAGAAAAGTTAAATAAGCTGAATCAGTTATAACAAAGTTATAGGTTAAGTTATATTGTTTTCATTCTTAAAGAGTTAAATACCGTTGGATCCAGTTTTTCAAATAATTTTGTATTTTAATGCACTCATAATTATTTAATATACAATGTTCGAGTTAAATTTTATTGAAAATACGGTGTTTTCTTTGATAATTGTCAATTTCTTTTGGAACTCACAACACTTTCTTCAATACAGTCAATGAGAATTGACGGCAAATGCTTACCTCTGCCAAACAGATAAATGTTCAGTTTCTCGCTGTGGTTACGTTGTAGAATGTCACAATTTTAAAGACCCAGACATTAAAATATTCATTAAATAACTTTCATATGTAATATTATTCATACTTCAATATATGTATAGTCCATTTTTTTCACTCTGTATCAGTGAATATATTAACACCATCGCGCTCTATGAGTGGCCTCATCTGCTGGTATAGCCGGAAACTGTAAATTTCAAATTTCAAATAGGCGCGCTACAATATATATAACTACAATTTTCTGCAACCGGCTCACTTTCTTTAAAGCTTTATGCTCTCAAGAGCCCTTTATGAACTATTGAACCATGACCCTGTTATCCAACGAACCCAAAATCACAGAAAAAGGTAGTGCTAAAAAGTGTACATAATCAAACAGAACAAAACCTAAAATGGATATACACAAGCTAGCTCAACGATTAGAGCCATCTTTCAGCTTTGGAAGAAATAACTGAAGACATAAACCAACATGAATCTATAGTCCATATAATGATGAAATTAACAAAGGCTTTCTGACAATCAGATTTTGGTAATAAAGTTAGAAGTTGTAGGCTTTGGACTGGTAGCGTCACCTTGGTTAACGCTGTATGTAACCGGCAGAGACCAGTGTGTTCAGGGTACTATGGAAATGGATACAGAATAAGATCAAAATTAGACCACACGAAAGTTGGAGTTCTGCAACGGTCCGTATTAGATCCTCTGCCATGCTTGCTGTACATCAACGACTTGCTTTTGGCGGCAAGATTTTTGACGATTTTGTTCGCAGATGACATCTCGTGATAAGGTCATCCAATAAACAAGAAATTCAATACCTTATATAATACAACTTAATCAAATTTAATAAATTATTTTATGATAACAACTTGAAATTCAATGTACTGAAAACACAGATAGTTTCCTTTGGGAATATTGAAATAACAGATATAAATCTGGAGCAGCAGGTATTTACCGTTGAAAAATACGTTACATTACCCCGATGTAATTATTGTTGTTTTGGTGGAAGCGCCGGATGTGCGCAAGACCGGAATAGGTGGCTATTAACGCCGAAATTTTCAACGGCCAGTGTCCGAATAATGTAAAATATTGACGGGAACGGTTAATGGGCCACAAGGATGGGTGTTTCCGCCTCCGGTATAACGGTGAAATCAAATTAAATATGCGTGCGTCGCGTTTCACGGGTCGATTAGTAGCGGTATACATAGACAAAAAAAAAAGTCCGGCATATGAGGAAACTTGGTGCACACGGACCATTAAATGATTCCGGAATTCGGACGCGCAGCATGTGCCGTTCTGTCGCAGGTGATTTTGGGAGGAATATTCAAAAAATACGGTTTGAATAAATTTGCATATCACGTGTTGTTTAATATTCTCCTGGTAATTAACTTAATAGCGTTTTGAGTCTGTTGGAATAAAGGATACACGCATGTTTGAAAAATGTAATTTCTTGTAGCATTCAGAGAATTAAATCTAAATTATTTTACACATACGTATTGCTGTGGTTAGACTACCCACGCTTCCCCTGAGTGTATTTTAAGTTGCATATTTTGATTTGTTTACTTTCTTCCGGGCTGAGTCAATTTATCGAGAATTTTTCACAAATTTTATGTTTAGTTTGTATAAATTTAGTTAAAGAGTTAATTGTATGATTTAAGTTTTTAAATGTTAAGTTTTTTTAAATTAATTCCATTTATTAATTTGTCTATTGTTTGCTAATTTGTATTAATGCGGATTCTATTCTTTTGAATGTTGCCGTATTTTTACGACTGCGTTGTAAGATTTTGAGAGTGGGACTTTTGTTAGAAAAACAGTTGTAGAGTTTGGTCAGAGAGTTCCTTGTTCGACTATTAACGTGAGTAGACGTATTTTTGTATATCATTGTTGCCATTTTGTAATTCATTTGATATTGATTTTTAATTCTGTAAAAATTTAGTCCATCAAGGAATTCATTTTGTAATAATTGTTAATATATTGAAGTGTGCACATTATAGATATAAGATCAATTATTATTTTTATGTTTAGGAAGATATTTTTTTTTTAGTTTTTATTCTCTCATTATAGGTTATAGAGTTAATTTTCGGTTATTCTATTTTGCTGTTTCATTTTCAATCGCCTCGGTTGGGTGAGTAGAAGCATTGTTCTTGCTTTTAGTTTATTTTTTTTTTTTGTAATTTTCTAGTAATTGTTCACACTTAGTACATTTTAATTTGATACCACGTGGATTGAAATTGAAGGATTTAAAATTATCTTTCTGAACAAACAAATCTTTTGCTTTGTATACGAAATAGCATTGTCCTAGTATAATTTAGAATCAAGTGCAGTTTTTATTTTAGGCCAGAACCTTCAGTTCACGGTTTTTTTTCTGCACAATCTGTAATTTAAACCCTTTATAAAAATTGTTTGTTAATTAGTATCTTTGGGTTAAAAATTCTGTTCTTTTATTTTATTTTAAACCTTTTCAATTTTTCGGGTAATTAAGAAAGTTTGATTTCATTCACTCACAATTTACTTTTCGTGGTTAGATTCAAGTTTTATTTCGCGAGGGTAACTCTAAGGTCAATAGTTCTTTTGCGCCCTTTAAAATTTTATCCGTTGAGCTAGCTAATTTAATTTTCTTTTTCTTTGTTAAATTCATTTTGCAATTTCAAATAGTTCAGTCGGTACACAGCAGTATGTTGTAATTTATAACAAGATTTTTCTAACATATTGGATTGGTCTTCGAAAACAATTATACCGAAAGAGACTTCTTTTTTTGTCAAATTGTTTAAATATATATATGAATATACAATTCATATATATTTTATACATTCGCAATACAGAACTAAATGTTTTTAGTACATCGTCTGTTGTTCCCTCATCTCTACTAAGGATTTTTTAACAATGGCATATTTTCATTTCAAAATCAAAATCAATTTTTTGAAATTATTTGCTTAATCTTTCCCATTCACCTATAAATATTTAACAAGAGGTAGTAATTTTTACCAGAAGACCATAAGATTAATTATCATGCACTGTTTAAAAATAGACATTTATTTTGTATTAGTTTCAGATATTACTGAAGAAGACAGTATTAACAGTCGAAACGTTTAAATAGTGAATGAAGAATAAAATGTAAAAATTTAGGCATCTGAACGTTTATTAGAATCCCGATAATTCCAAAAAGCTACTTGCGTAGTATTTCAATAATATAGAAAGCTACTATATTTGCAAAATTATATTTAACGTTAGCAGTTCACCGAGGAACACGCAAACGATATTTGACTGTCAAACTTTCCGCCAGGATGTCCTCGAATACCTTTCGACACCCTATTTAGGGAGAAAGAAATTCTGTCACCTTGAAGAAAATACTTACGACCGAACAGTCGCTTCCATTAAATGTTAATTCATTTGCAAATTTCATCGCATCTGGCCACTTTTCCGAATGGGTCTTTTGAATAAACTTTACCGTTGTTAATTAAAATCATGTTGTTGAACAACAAGCTGATTAACGAAACATTTTAACTGATAAATTTTAGAATGGGTAATTTAAAAGTTTACTGCAAGGGCAACGCTTTAGTTATTGAAAGATTTAATTAATGGAGTTAGTAGTAAAGACGTCACTGTTTTCAAGGTTTTTAGCAGTTTTAAATAGTACTTATGAGTCATTAATTGTGCCTTCGTAAGATAGGGAACATTGGATTGCTTGATCGTGTCTCATTCATTGCGATGATCAGTGGCGGCTTGTGAAAATATTATGTGGTGGTAACTCAGTAACTCAGTTTAGCTCAAGTTAGCGGAGTTTGTTTTTTTTTTATTTATATCAATTGTAAGACTAAAATGAAGTTTAAACCGAAGATTATTGATCTACGGTTTAAACCCCGATTGTAACAATGGCCCTAACTAAAATAATAACGGCACAAAAAGTTTGTACGCAAATTTAGAACCCATTTTAAAATGAAAAATACGTTAAGTTTTTATCGGGAATACTTATCTATAATACTAAAATATTTTCTTGAGAATTGCACATATTTAGATTTTAAATTGTACGTACATACATGGGTCACTTATTCACTTTTCCCCACCTAACTAACGCAAAATTATTCAGGTATTTTTGTGATTTTATATCGACGAAAATATAACAACACACAGAGCACATGAGTCGTTTAAGCAAAGATCGTCGAGTAAAATATAATGGATATTCTAAGCATAAGCGGAAGTAATTCCCACAAAGAATGGGAAACACCATTTTTATTTTCTTAGTTTGTTTACCTAAGCAAAAGGCTGTTTTTTTTTTACTTAAACACTATTATGATGTATTTTTCAGGAATAACTCCTTTATTATATTTATTATTTCATATTCATACTTTTTACCCTAAGAAAGATAGTAGTTCATTTTGATTTGAAATATTATAGTTATTAAATTGCGATGTCATTCTAGAATAATACTACACTTTATTACTATAATTAATAAATAAAAGCTTTTTAATGATTAATTTGTGATTTGTAATGGTGGGACCAGGACCCCGTGGCTCTTTAAGAAAGAGTCGCCCCTGGCGATGATAACGAAAACCTGATAAAAAGCGATTGAGTACAGCTTCCTCAAGCACGACTGATGGTTTAGTGGTTTGCACGTATTGATATCAGTTACGGGGTCTCATTATTTCTTATTGTTTTATTTATTATTGGATATTATCCGGTTTTAGAGTCCTTATTGTTCGTTACTTTACACGGAAAGTCTTCTGGACACCCTTGGCAATGCGGTGACTTTATTACTCAGATGATTCAATAGTACTCTACGGTGGAATGAATATAATAAGGAACTGCTGGCAAAATGCAGCATAATAAGTAAGTCGTGGTGAATTTACATCCCATCTTAGGTAGAAATCTTAGATAACCATTTTTTTTTTGAGGAAATTTACTACGTACTGCTATGGAATGGCACCCCGGTTTTTTGGAACTCTGTGATGTTTATTTTTCGAAGATCAAGTTTTGGCCATGCTGCGCGCAAATTCTCACAGAAGTTAATGTTTTATTGTATTTTGAAAAGATTTTGTTAATTGATTTGTTTGTTGGAATTAATTGTTCAGTTGTGTAAATTTAAATTCATTCAATTGTACATTTTGCGTGTACCAGAATTGTATATAGTTTATATGCCTGTATTTTCTTTGCTTTTATGCACTGCGAGTGCACGCAGATATTTTAAATTTTATATGTATATATGCGAGGTGTTGGGCCTCTTTAAAGGAGTTCTCTGATAGATAGCGTGTAACAGATAGTAAAAAAAGGAAAAAAAAAATATTAGTGTTTGTACAGGGTGTTTCATAACCTCGATACCGCTTTTCGTATCTGTTACTCGTACTGTTCGTATCCTGTATATTGCTTTTTTCAGAAAATTGTGCAGTTGACAGGGCGATTAATCGAAGCATGCGAATGCTATGTCGTACTTATTGTTTCACTTAAAATTGTTTCACATGTATTGTTACCTAAAACTTTGCTTATTTTAAATAGGACAGCCTGTATAATATTTCATTTAGTACATATTACTATAAATAAGCTTTGTTAAGATTTCCTTATACCCATTTTGCACAGTTTTTGAGGAAAACAGATTTTTAATTAATTCTGGCACTTTATCGGGCGAAAAATCCGTAACAGAGGAATTGCTACAAGCAGGAGGATGAAATTTAATAATTCTGTAGTCAGCGCGCTATAATATTGTAGAAAGTAAAAAAAGTAAAATTAATAATAGGCGGTGTCACAGAACGTTAACACGCAATAACTCCCACATTTTAAATGAATATGTATATTCTTAATGCGTATTGTAGGTTTGATTATTCTCCATAAGATATAATTAACATTTCTTATAGCTATTCCTAGCAGTTTATCAGTTATTTGGGTTTGGAAATTTGGAAATAAATTTCGCTAACAATAAGTTTAGATTTAATGATTAAGCAATATAATAATTAGGTATCAGTAATAATGGATAATTTAGGCTTTCCGACGAAGACATTTTAAATCTGATCATTATTTATAGCGAAAGGAACCGGATTATTAACACACCGTGTCGTTTATTTTCAGGAGGATGCCCCAAAAATCTACCAAATCACAATACAATGAAACTGTCATTGGAAAATTGTGCTCAGTTTAAAAGCTATGTAGCCGACTGGAATAATTTTTGCAAAATATTAGCCATAGCTAGCCGAGGACTTTTTTTAGAACCCAGACTAGTTTAGCGTGTTTAATAAATACAAGTGTTTAGAATGCTATTTATTAGTTTTGAGGAAGTATTAATTCACTTTGAATTTCTAAACACACATTGAAGATTTTGCTAAAAATATTAATTTCGTGTCAAAATGCTGCTTATAACTTTCATAAATCGTGTAATCTATTTCCTCATTTTTTTTTTTGTTTATAAATAAGTGAAAAATTTTCTATTTCATTCCCCACGTATTTTAGATTTAGTATGGGTTTCGGTTCATTCATTCATTCATTCATTCATTCATTCATTCATTCAAGTTAGGGTGGACACTTGATGTCCGGGCACTTGAGCTTGGTGCTCATTGTACCATCCCTATTGATTCTCTTATTTCCACTCGAGTAGCTTGGTGTTCTCTATAAAGCTCAGTATCTTGCCCAGTGGAAACTTGAGGACCTTCGAGGGCTTCAATAGATCTCTCCCGAAATATTTCTGCCTGAGTACCTTCAGTTCCTCACATGTGCAGATTACATGTAAACTCGTTTCCTCCTGTAGTTCGCATCTTCTACACCACCTTTCAGAGGACAGTGTCCAGTTACCAACCCAGTAATGGTTTTAACTTCTTTCTTACTGCGCTTGAGTAGGTTATCAGAGAAACTACCATCCCCATCCCCTATCAGCGTTTTGGTATGGAGTTGACCTTCAGTCGACCTCCATTTCTTTGTACTTTCTTTATCTAACCAGGTCCAGATCTCCCTTCTTGCGGAATCCTTAGTAATCCTACATACGGGCTCTGGACCCATGAAGTGTCTCTTAGAGTCCTCCTTGGCTAGTTCGGTTCATTTTGTATTCATTTCTTCCATTCTCTTCTATTTCTTGCCATTGTTTTTATCTTCTCCAAAGTCTTTCCTGCTTCTCTTTCTATTTTTTGTATTTGTTCCATCCATCTTTAGTCTTCCTCCTCGAGGTTTACTTACGCTTCCTATTTCAATTATCTTTTTCGTAATTCTATCGGTCTTTATTTTAAGCACGTGTCTTACCATTGCAGTTGTCCGCCTTTTCTCCTTCATTATCTATTTTTGTTTTGTTACGAGTCTGATGTTTTTCATTTTTAACCCCATCCCATTATCTAAAAATCTAAGGGGTTTAAATTTGGGGACTGAGAAAGCTCTGGTTTTCAATGTCTATCGCAAAGGCTTCTGTAAGATATCACTGAGTTCTTTTAGTATGTTTCGGTTTTATTTGTAAGGACGTTCAGCAAGAACCTCAGACTTTGTAATTCTGTGAATTAATATAAGAAGAAGAATGAAATCAAGCTTGGCTGTTAATGAATGTTAAGTCAAAAATAATTGCTTAAATACGCGTGGTTTCTCTGGAACAATGTTACCCATCTTCCAAAATTAATTGGGTATAATTTATTCTATGATGGTAATTTTTTATTGGGGATACATGTAAAGTTCTTCCTTCTGCGTTAAAAATGAGTATAAGCTGTTATTAAAATTTACCCAAATACCATATAATATTCTGTAATTAATTAATCAACTAAATATTCTATCTTTCTTATCTCCATAATTTGAATAACTTTTCAAAACGCTCGCAAGCAGAATGTGCTGCTAAGAACATAATCTCAGTTTTCGTTAATTCTAAGTAGAAGAAGCCTTATTGAGTTGTAAAATTTTCATCCGCTGGGGATGAGGTTAAAGTCAATTTAAAACTTTACCATTCCTGCGTTACGATCACACTGAGCGCAAATTAGTTTTTCAACATTCTCTCTTTTCCCTTGTGGTGAATAAAATCCCTAAGAAAAAATTTAACAAGATATATATTAAGGAGGGATATTTGAAAAAAATGTTAGGGTAGGTATTATTTTATATTATTTCCTATCTTTTATACAGAATAATTTTAATAAATAATAATAAGTTTATACGCAATTTATTATTATACTGTTGTAGTATATACGTGAAAATCGCTTAGAAAAAAATTAACAAGATATATATTAAGGAGGGATATTTGAAAAAAATATTAGGGTAGATATTATTTTATATTATTTCCTATCTTTTATACAGAATAATTTTAATAAATAATAATAAGTTTATACGCAATTTATTATTATACTGTTGTAGTATATACGTGAAAATCCCTTTAAAAAGATATGTAAACTAGGCTAGATTAAAGCCGGCAAAAGATGTATGTTTACTTTCCGGCTAAAAGCGCGTTCTAGATCTTTTTCTGCCTGACGTTTCGTCCATAATTGCATGGAACATAATTAGGGCTGTCGATGTGCAGAGATCGGCATGGATAGATCCTTGATATCGTTAACTCTGCTCTACGCGTAAAAAGTTGTCCAATCTTTGCATCACACTTTACTTATGAAAAGCTAAGCAAAGAATTGCAATTCATTCTAAACCTTGTCCTCAAAGGCTACTATACGAGGCTGGCCATTCTAAGTACTATGCGAATTCCATAATAGTTGAAGTGTTCCTATGTTACTTACTACGTGATCTTACTCGTTATCTCTAATATCTATTTTACGTCCCGCCCAATTTAACTCCTTAGTTAATGCCCTAACTTCCGTACGCGACTTCCACTCATCAATGAGTGGACACTCAAATAAAATATGCGCTGCTATATCTAACCCACCACATTTAAAACGCGAATCATTAACCCTCCCAATTCTACATAAATATGATTTAAGATTACCGTGATCTGTTATTAATCTTTCGCCCGATACAACAAATTAACCTTCATTACTCTAGAACGTGGAACGTTACTGATAAATTTGCTAGTCCACCTCCCATTTACAGTAATATTCCACCTATACTGTCAATTATTATCAAGTTTATCCCTAAACGCGCTTTAACTACCCTAGCCGAAATTAGTCCATACTTAATTATTGCGCTGTCCATCCTAGACACCACCTCTTTCACTAATTAGCCCACCCTCTCACTACTGATTGAGCAATTCAGATACGTGAGCCCTGGTCCAAATAGTTTTACACAGGTCCCAGGTATCTAATAACAAATCAGTCGGATTTCTTAATTCCCTAACGCCTCTAATACAGTTTAGTTATCAATTATAATTCATACATTCCGTATAAATTCCCACTCACGCCTAATATAACGTATTGCCTGATTTATTGCAAGTAAATCTGGCTGAAAATTATTGCAATGGTCCTTCAATTTAAACTTATATTACACGTATATATCAATACTCTTATTATAAACAACAAAGCTGTCTTCTGTACCATCCTCACCCTTCAAAACATCTGTAAAAATTTCCTTCTCCAAAATGCGTATAAATTTGTTATAAATAACACCTTTTAATTCCACGGGATGAATTAGCCCCCCTGCATCTACGCGCCTTTCTAAATCGCCTGGGTCTAATCTAATTCTCGTTGTTTTAACTAAATCCTCAAACTCTACGAAATTTAAGTCCCTTTAAACGTAAATTTGCTGGTAATACACCCGAAATAACGCACGCCGCGTCCGCCGAAATAGATGAATACGCTTTTGTCGCTCTAACCGTTAACAATCATTGCATCCCAGTTAACTTTGTTTGTTTTTTAAATGTTTTATTGCCTTCTTATCGTCGTAACCTTAGCCCCAATGAACTTATATGGAGATAAATAAAATATCATATTGCTGGTAATATCAAAACTTTTAAATTAGATGAAGTGGAAAAGATTCCTAGTGAAAGACTCAACAGTGTGGGTAGTGACGCATGGCGAATTTGCATCAAACATTATCGAAGAGGAGAGTATAAGATGTATCAATTCAACAATGTTGTTGAAGATATAATTGAAGAATTTATTATAACCGCAAATACATCATCATCATCATCAGAACTTTTATTAGAATCTGATTCTGAATGCTCATTCAAATATGTTAGAATTGAAATTTTGGAAATGTATTCAGTTACCTTATTTCTATTATTTTATTACGTTGTTATAGACCATACTATAAAATTCTAAATAAACTATTAAGAATATAATAAGCATGTTATTAGGATCTCATTCCACAATATCCTCTGTTGTTATTATACAATTTTGACAGCCAAATTTCCACGCTTGGCAATTTGCAGCCAAATGAATTTTCCATTTAGATGTAATCTGGGAGTCGATTGCAGCGTTATATATTTGATTCTAAACGTGAATGACCCCAGTAACTATATTTACTTCATATTTTATAAATATTTAAAAAATATTAAATCTTTCTTGAATATTAGTTATATTAATATAATATGCATTAAATATATTATAGAAAATATATTAAGAAAACATTTAAAAATATATATATTTTATGCAGCATTAATAATATTTTATTGCAAATGTTTTCTCAATATATTTTTCATAACTCTGCAAGAATATTTTGCTTTGTATTTCTGTAAATATTTATTTCATATAAAAAAAAGATTGAATTTTTGCTTTTGTACATTTGGTGCGTAGGACGAATAATATAAAATGGGTAAAATATGCATACATATTAAGTAGGTATGTACCTATTTAAAATGATAGTTTAAAAGATTAAATTAGATAATATATATCTAATATGATTTAATTAGTATCTAAGTTGGCGCTGTAATTTTTCTATTAATATATCTGCGTTTTGTATTATATTATTTGTAATATTTGTAAGTTGCGAACGTCAACACAACATCTCTATTCATTACGGCGCCGGTGTTATATGATTTAGTATTGTTTATGCGTTTATGGATTAGGTATATAGAATGCATACGCGCACGTGCGTATCATCAACGTTGCATTCGTTTGTCCGTTACATGTTATAGTTTATAATAGTATACGATTAGGGCAGATTAGGGTTAACTGTGTAATTAATTGTTGCGCGGTGTGTTTTAGTTTTTGTGGTGACTATGAGGTAAGCAAAACTTTGAACATGTCATGGCATTTATAAGATAATTGGAATGCTCAATATCGCTATGTACAGAAATCGTTTAATAATATAATTGTAGGAATTTTATACAGCATATATGTACTGCATCTACCAGATAAATTGCTAGTTGATCTGCTTAAGAGATTCATCTCGGTAGATAAGCGTCATAACCTCAAATAGAGGTTAGAATACGTTGTGTTCTTTTATTGTTTGTATGTAGAATGTTTTCAAATATTACGAAATAAAGTAAAAATAAGTATCGTAAGTATTGGAATGTAGCTACCACTCCAATTATTGTAAATGCTCCAAATGTATTAGTAGGTGTTGATAATGTTTTATTCATGGTATGATCTAATACAAATGGCATTGTTTTAGAGGCCATAAGGAAACGCCATGAGAGCGCCACTACCGAAGATATGAAAAAACCCATAGGGTTTGTACCTGGCACCAGCCAAGGCTAGACTTAAAAATGAGTATTTTTCATTTTTATTGGCTTATTCAAATAAAATGATAATAAATACGTTTGTTTTTTATTTAGAACACTTCAATTAAAAAATAGTGATTAATTTGATAAACCTTCAGTATGCCTTAAAAGCATATAAAATAATAATTATTTAGTTGCTATTTGGATTACATTAGCGAACAGTTTATGGTGGTTTTCATTGTTATTATTAACAATTACAGCGACAATGCTCTGTGCCTATACTTGGTTCATAACAAGCTAATCCTTTGGAGGTGCATTGTCTATTAATAAACTCTCCAATTACTTCAACTAACAGGATATCACTTATGATGGAGTTCCATTAAACCTCTTGTGCATTGGGCTTTTACTTGCGCAAGCTATTTATACAGCATTATCGAGTTTACTACCAACTAAATAAAAGTAAACTTGGTGCTTCCGTATAATAAATGTCAACTAAAATGTTATCGACTAGTAACCTACTTTGGCAGTTTTCAAAGTACACACACACACATACATACACATGTAGTTTACGCTATTACGTTAGTTCCTTGCCGAACGAATTTTCTCGTACGAACATGGATGTTCTTGGATATTGAAATACAGAGTAAACAACCAAGCCACAAAGCGCAATCGGCAAAAGAAAATACACAGCCAGTTTTTGTGTCTGTGTAAGGATTTATTAAATTCAGGATGATTCCCGTTCACAAAACTTTCATTTCGGTATGACAAACAATCAGAGTATATTGAAGTAGGGATACCTATCTGATTTAATTTCTGTGCCGCAAATAGATCCTATCTGTTGTTTGCATTTTTGGTCATAAAACTGTCAGTTTTTACTACAACGGTGGATAAATGTGCTATCCGATTTGTTAGAAAGTTAATTGTAAATTCTGATGGAGTGACAGATTAATTAAACCATGCATTTCATTGCTATAAAATAAGATTCAGATATTATCTTTAGAACGCGAGTTGAGTGTAAATACAAGGAATTACAGTTAATTTACGATTGAGTATTTTTTTTTGCTGAGGGGAAACCGCTTGGCATCCAAGCACGGATTCAGAGTGATTGGATGTCAAGCGTAGTGTCGGGCGTAACACCGACTAAAACCCCTTCTTTACCTCCTCTGGCTGGTATAGCCTTCACTTTACAGCTGCCTTAGGCTTGCTTGTCTTTCGAGTTCTTCCTTCTCCTTATTCTTCATAATGGCCGTGATCATTTGGTGTACACACAGCCAGTTCGCTGAGGAAGACAGCATCGTAGTAACCAGCGTGTCTGGAGTAAGTGTACATTTTAGCGTGGCGGCGGTCGTTTCACGATTGGTCCTCCATCTGTTACAAACAAGCAAGGTGTGTTCCGCCGTATCGGTGCCTGGGCAGTACATGCAGTCGTCTTGCTCGTCCCTGCCGATCCTCTTTGCATAGGACCAGAAGCATCCGTATCCAGTCAACGCTTACGTTAGGTGGTAGTCGATCTGCCTGTATTTGCAGTCTATCAAAGATTTTACGTTAGGTATTAGTCGTTTCCTCCACTGTGCTTTCTCGGTCTCTCGGTTCCACCTCTCTGGACATAGGCTGAGTGTCTTCTCTCTAGCGGAGATCGCAATATGGCGTTTGTCGGCGTCTCTGTGGATATGAGCGAATGCTCTCTCCATGACTAGGAGGTCGATAGGAACAATACCGGCAGCCACCTGTAAGGCAACCCCCGACGCGATTTTGGAGGCCGACGCAACCCGCGAGAGCATTTTCCTCTGCGTTCTAATCAGCAGCTGTCTATACTTTAACAGGTCCAGGGGTCCGTGCCAGACAGGACCACCGTAGAGGAGAATACTGTGCATGGCGCTGCACAGCACCGCCGGCTTTCCACTCCTCGGCCCTCCCAGGTTCGGTAGAATCCTTGACAATCTTGCGATTCTTTCCTCAGCTTTAGCCACAGTAACCGTGATATGGTTTTTGAATGTTCTACGGTCGTCTAACGTGATGCCCAGATATTTCACCGCCTTCCCCTTAGGATGATCGCCACGGTCTTGTCAGGAGCTAGGGCGAGTCTATTTTCCCTCATCCATCCGCTGACCCTGCGTAGTAATTCATTGGTATTCCTTACCAACGTGCTGCCGTGCATCGCCCCCACTACTAGCGCCAGGTCGTCGGCGTAGGCAATACTCACAGCATCTACGGTTAGGTCGAGGTCCAGGATCCCGTCGTATAGTAAGTTCCACAGCAGAGGGCCCAGAACAGATCCTTGTGGAACCCCCGCACCTATGGGGATGGTCTCGCCCCCGTCGAGTATTATTGCTCTGTTTTTCAGATAGCTGGCGACAATGTTGACCAGGTACTTGGAGACTCTCCTGTCTTGCAACTTCTTTATTATCATGGGATGAGAGGCCGAATTAAAAGCGTTCTTGACGTCGATTGCGATTAGAGCACACCAGGACTTGTTGTAGTTGTTGACGGTCTGCATTACCGTTTCTAACGCGTGGAGCGTGGATCTACCCCGTAGGAATCCATACTGGTGAGGGTGAAACTCGCCTCTATCCTTGAGCTCCGATTTTTTATGAGGGACTCTAGCAGCTTACTTAGGGAGTTCAGCATGCATAGCGGCCTGTAGGGGCTGAAGAGTCCCGCTGGTTTACCTCCCTTGGGAATCAGTATGACTCTGGCCAATTTCCACCTATCCGGAAATTTTTGCTGTTTCAGGATTTTATTGAAGACGTTCAGGAGCCAAGCTGGAGCCAGATCAGCGACCTGCTTTATGGCTTCGGGTGGGATCCGGTCTAAGCCAGGGGCCCCGCTGCTTCTCGTCCCACGCAACGCGTGTTTCAATTCCTCCTCGTTGAAAGGATTGACATCCGCATCAGGAACCCCATCCTCCCAGTCATGGGCCTCGCACGCGAAGAAGTCCCTAGCGATCTGTTGTTTTCTCTCTAGGGTTGGCTCGTAGAGTGTAAGGCAGTTTAGCTTCTTAGCCACAATGTTGTAAGCGTCGCCCGAAATGTTGTAGCTCAACTGGTCGCATAGGTCTAACCAGTATTGTTTTTTGGAATGCTTGATTAGCTTACGGAGTGCCCTTTTGCAGGCCCTGTACCTCGTTCTAGCGTACGATTGAGTATTGCATTCGGGTTTGTACAAAAATACATTTTAATTGAATAATGTATGAACAGTATAGCGATTGGCTTATCTTGTTTACATTTAAGAAGTCTTCTTTAATTTTTTTTGCAAAATAGGGTACACGTTACATTATAAAAGGTTATTACTGATGTGTAACTTTTATATTTAAAACTACACACCAAAGTTGTGAAAAATTAAATGGAACACCCTGTATATTATGACATATTTTGATAGTACAGACTAAATAAAGGCAAGTTGGTGTTAGGTTTCTTATATCTAACTCAACTCGTTTACGAGATAATTAACTATTCTTCAAAATGTAGAGCAAAATTTAAGAGGCATGCCTATCATGTATATTTAAGCTAAATATTTTAAACTGTATTTATTTTTTAACAAAAGCATTACACTTGATAATAAAATAAAAGTACATAACATAGAAAACATACTTTTAATTTTCGCTACTTTCTTATTTTAATTGAAACGCCCTGTATTTATTACCTTATCTAGATTCTAATTTTAACGGTCTTTAAGATTGTATTAATGCTTCCTATACCAATCTGTTATAGTTTCTTAGTAATTTATAATTTTCTTTTTCAAATATTAATTCCTAGCCATTATTTTTTTTTTTTGAAGTAGGCTTGGACGAAACTGCTGTTATTATTCAACATAGATAGACGATAATTATCAGCCTAACTCTTCAACTGGCTTTTCCTACATACTAATAAAAGTCATAACTAAGTAAACTTCAGAAATGTACTTTATTGAAACGAATAACTGATATGTTAAAAACTGCTAATGTTTTAAAAAGTGTTCAAAATGATGGCCATCGTTTTCAATGCAGAGGCGCACTCTTCTTGAAATGAGTCTTTAACACTACTCAAAACATTTGGTGTTATAGATCGAACGCCATTCTTTTCGCTCTTTCATATTGGTGTGTGTGGTTGGTGATATGTCATAAACAATATATCCCCATAAAAAAAATTAAAAAAAATATTGTTGTTTGTTTGGTAATTATTTTTTTAACTGTTTTTCTTTTTTTAATTGTCATTGTCACATTAAAGGCTTGCTGACTTACTAAAGCAAAACTGATCATTTTTCGATGATAAACTAAACAAAAAGATGATAAACTAAAAATCACCATAACCCTAATAAAATAAGCTTTGATTTAAGACACCACGTGATGAGTCGTTCCATTTAAAATTTGTGAGGGGGTACTCTTGGGGCCGTAGTTGTAATAAACTGAATTAAAAGAAGACGTGCTTTTGAAGATTTTTAAATGCCTTTCGGTTTCTGAAATATTTGAGGTGGGTTATTTTTAAAAAATCAGCCCGTATAAAGTTGTGTTATTTTTCTGCGTAGAATTTAAAAATAGAATAATATACAGGATGATCCTTTGGTCAGAAACATTTTCAGATTATACAGCATTAAGCATTTTTTATTCATTCATCAGCCCGTATAAAGTTGTGTTATTTTTCTGCGTAGAATTTAAAAATAGAATAATATACAGGATGTTCCTTTAGTCAGAAACATTTTTAGATTATACAGTATTAAGCACTTTTTATTCTGAAATGAAAAATAGAGCTGCAATCAAAGAACCAGCCTTCGATGGGACAGCTGTATATCACATGCTAAAAATAGTTAACTCACATTTTGTCGATATTTTTCGTTACTGTTTTTTTTTTAAAACGAATATTGTTATTTATTTTCATCATATTCCCTATTACTATATCCAATTCACTTAAAAATTTATACTTGCTACTCTGCAACTGTGCTAGTTTAGGTAATGCTTTTCTATATATCCAGTGTAGGTAATTAATTTCTATAAAATTTGTGTAGACACATTTTTTATTCTAAAATGAAAAATAAAGCTGGAATCAAAGAACCAGTCCTCAATGAGACAGCTGTATATCACATGCTAAAAATAGCTAACTCACATTTTGTCGATGTTTTTCGTTACTTCTTTTTTTAAAAAAATTATGCTTATTTATTTTCATCATATTCCCTATTACTATATGCAATTCACTTAAAAATTTATACTTGCTACTCTGCAACTGTGCTAGTTTAGGTAATGCTTTTCATTTTACATCTAGTGTAATCAATTTTGTTAATATTTACCCTGTAATTGTTTATCTATGGGCAATAAAGATTATTATTTTCCTATTATTATTATTATCCAAAGCTTTTGTGGAAGTTACAAATTCAAGCAAATAGATATTGGTAAATAGTAGCTGAAAGCTTCATGTGCTCCATGGTAGTTAGTCGTTTGTCGGACGCATTTCTTCGAATGCATTTACATTTACATATTTGGAAGTTAAAACAGCAAATACAAGCTCAGAAATTGAAATAAATACATTTTGTGCAATCGTCTACAAAATCCAACAATAAGTACTGTGTTATTGTGAGCCCATAATCTATAGGATTTAGTATTTGCCATGTGGAAACAGAAACAATTTCATGCCCCAAATCGTAACTTTATTGCTTAAGCTTGATTAACGCTTAATGGCTTCTATACTTATGTTCATATCCTCGTTTGCATGGATGTGTGTATAAGTTCAAACTCTCTTGTAAGTGTTAAAATTCGATGGAAGTGTTATTAGTGGCCTTGTACGAGGTTTTGCGGTGTCACATAAATTACACCCTGAGATGAATTTACCCAAAATGTTATTTTATGTAGGCTACGAACTTTTATATTGCACGGTTATAATTTATTCAGTCGCTAATTTATTGCCATGTTGCTGCCGCAGTATATTAGGAACGGCTTTAGTAATCGATAAATCATTTTTCGGGAAAGATAAAATATAAAAATGTAGCCCATTAAGCGGAGACTTCAATCACAAGTAGGTATTTATTTAGTGATTGATTTTCCGAGTTAGTAGGTTAGATGGCTGATATTCAGAAGGAATGCCGTATAATAATTTAAATGGAAGCGGTTATAAAAATCAAATCTGTCTGTAAAAATTTCATCATTTCTTTCGTAAGATTTCTGTGAAATCAATGAATTCACAGCTTCAGCGTATATTGCTTGGTTTATTTTATTATAAATATACTGCGTGAACTATTACGTCTTAAAGTAAGATAAATATTAACCTAGTTTACTGGAAGATGTTCGTATGTCTTAGTTTCTGAAATATAGTCGATAAACATAAAATAAATTGAATAAATTGAATCAAATAACAAACAGTTCAAAGTAATTAAACACAAAGGGAAACTATGTGATAATACTATTGTGTACATTTGATAATAGGACATTTGATAATAAGATACGGAAGGGAGTGGAAAAAAAGGTCGACGCTCTTATATTACGATCCGCTTATATTGAAAAATAATGGTTAAAAATAGTACGCTTTTTCATGGCAACCCTTTGTTTTATTTTCAAAGATTTTAATATTTTCTTCACTAATCCCTCGATTTTTGATTTATAACTAGAATATAATTGACTAAATAATAAACTCCAACAAGCAATTGATGAACTACAGACGTATGCGATCGATATAGTAGCTATCTATATTCAGCAATACATATGCATACAGGTAAAGATTTGGCAACTGGGGTCCCAGTAAAACCCGATGAATTTATATTTTACCGAGAAATAGTCGATGGTGTATGTATTTGATTTCAACCTAACATCACTGCGTTGGTCAGAAACATATTGTAAAACACGCTAGAAGAGATTAGTATGAAATTTTCTTATTTTACTTACTATGTTATTAATGGCAAAATTTTTGGAAAAAAAGAGATATTAGAACGAAAATAGTACGGTTACAATTTTAGCAGTAATGTTACCATTACGAAGTAAATTTACGCAATGATCTTATCCCATTACATTGATGATTGGTAAGTTTAGAGTTTACTGTAAAGAAACTGTAAAGTAATACAACTGTTTTATTGTAATATCTCAATATTTTTTTAACGTAGAGTTTTACCACTTTACGGTTAATTTAATTTTTATTTCGTTCAGTGGCATGGATTTATTCAAGTCGCATTTTAGGTTTCCTCTATACAGAAATGCTTAAAGAAACACCCATCTTTATACATACACTTTTTTTGTTTTAATGTGAGAAATAATAATATTAATAATAATAATGGTCTTTATTACCAAACAGATATAAAATCTATTTACAGGGTAATTGTAAAGGAAGGAATAAATAATTAATATAGTGCATAGAATAAGTAAATAAATAAACTTGCAATTCTATACATGAAAGGTAAAACAATTACAATAACAAATGTTACAAATAGCAGGTTTACACTCTCAATTAGACAGCACACTACTATAAATAATTGCTTAGATACAGTTAGCGCCTATTAATCACAAAGGAATCCTCACAAAGCCTATTAGCATTTCTAGCCATACGAATTATTGGTGCTTTTGCCAGTGAATTTGTTTTCGCTCTGGCTATTTGAAATGTATTCGAATATCGTGCACCAGCTCTAGGCACAAGGAAATCGACTTGACTAAGTAAAGACAAAGAGTCGATTTTATTATTGAGTAGTTTGATTAAAAGGTTTGCACTGGCGATGTCTCTACGATGTGCTAGGGACTCCATACTGTGGATATGCAGGAGATTATCGTAATGCGCCCCACGCGAAGGATAGATGTCCGTAATTTTGTATGAAAGATATTTTAAAAACCTCTTCTGGACTCTCTCTAGTTCAAGCTGCTGGTATAGATATATAGGATACCAGACGATTGAGGCATATTTCAGTTTCGTGCGTACGATCCTGTAAAACAGAGTTTTCAAAACTGAAATATTGGAAAAATTCCGATATGATCTTATCAAAGAGCCAAGGTTACGAGATGCGGCGTTACATATGGTTTCTATATGTTCCGTAAACAAGAGCTGTGTGTCGAACTGTACACCGAGGTCTCTGATCTTCAAGTGTGTTGTAATATTTGTTTGCTCCACAGTGTAACAGTTAATGATAGGCAGTTTGTTTACACCTTGTGTAACTTAGTACAGCACATTTGCCAATACTTAATTGGATCTTACCGTACACCAATTGTGGATTATTCCCAGATTCTTCTGCAATACACCACAGTCAGAAATTGATGTAATTTTATGAAATATTTTCAAGTCATCTGCATACTCCAAAACTTTACAGGTTATAGATGTTAATAGATCATCTATGTAAATATTGAATAATAAAGGCCTTGGATTTGAGCCTTGTGGAACTCCTAACGTGGTTGTAAAAGTATTTGAAACAAATCCATTGCAATACACGTATGCAGATCTGTTCTGTAGGTAGGAATATGCTAATTTTCCAATTGCCTTTTCCAAAAGAAAAAAAAAATAATGAAACCCGAAAAGGTTTATGTACTAATAAAGTATAATTCATTTGGTAGGTGTGGACCAAAATAGAAATAAGTTGTCATTTTTTTGGTATAATTCCGTGTCGTACAGCGACAAACAGGCCACCAGTCATATAGTGTACAACACCATCAACGTCTTGACGGCATATGTATGACCACCAAAGTACATCAATCAAATATATTGTAACAATTAAATCACATAGTAAAGCATGCTTAATTTTTAAAAAGTGTGTGTTATAGACATTCGATATGTGATATAAGATGTTGATAAACAAAGCCCAGTATGTAATATGTCGTAGTTTTAATATCAGCTTTTCTGGACCAAACAAATGCTTTCGTTTAAAAGGTTTACCGTATACGTATTTTGTTGGTTTACATTGTGTTTATATTCATAGCGTGTAATAAACGTTATACATCAAATTAAATTTTGCAGAACCTTCTGCTTTACTAATGTACTTTCCGCGTATAATATGGTATAGCACGACGTTTTGTGGATTAATAAATACTTCACAAGGTCTATAAAATCATATCTTTAAATACGATATTCTAATGAAGAAATTGTGCGATGTGTCAATATGTATAGCCGTGAATTTTAATCTGGGAGAACATATTCGCTCAGTAAACTCTGAGTATTTAATAAATACCTTGGAAGTTCTGCAGGCTGTTTTAGGTCCAATCCTTTTTTAACCTATATGTAATGATTTAGATACTATTATGAAGAAGAGAAAACACATATCACTATGTATGCTGATGATGCTTCGGTGTTGATATCGGACAAAGATATTGACATTTTAGAAATTAAATGCAATGCAACTTCCTAAGGAGAATTAATTTATGGTTGAATGAGCATAATTTTCTTTTAAATACTGAAAAGACTCAATTCATAACTTTTTATTGCCGTCACCGGCGGGTTCTAGATCTAGAATTGCGTATTGGTGCTAGAGTAGGGTTGCCATATTTTCAAAAGCAAAAATACGGACAGCGCACCATACCAATTAACATTTCCGTGAAATGTTCTTCAATATTCACTTGAGACATATTGTTTAATATTATTATATAAAAATATAGATATATATCTTTCAGACGTGATACTAACTGAAATGCAATATTAACGCACATCATACGAAGTTTAATACTAAAATAACTATAAAATGACAAAAAGTATGACAAATTGAACTAGAAAAAAATACGGACGCCTTGCAGAAATACGTACAAACTACGGACAGTTTATAATCTACGGACAAGGCTTACAAAATACGGACTGTCCGTAGAAAATACAGACGTATGGCAACCCTATGCTAGAGAGATATTACAAGTACGAAATAATAATTTTTGCGTCTCCGTTCAGAAACACTCATTTTGCATTACATCAAAGCGGCAGGAATACCGCTTTCGAATTGGATAGGTCCTAAGTTATTTAATCACTTACCATTACATATTACGGAGAGCACACATATATCTCAATTTGAGAGAGAGCTAAAATCATATTTGGTAAATAAGGTGATTTACAGTTTGAATGAATTTTGTTAATTATTTCATAAAGAGCGTCGAGATATATCCATGTCACTATCAAATTTTGTAGTAGAAAGAAATTTTGACTATATTGTATCGTTATACGTATATATTGTGTATTAGGTTTTCTTTAATTTTTTTTATTAACTATGGCCCATACCTGTATGATCTTCTTCGGCAAATAAAGTTTTGTATTGTATTGTATTTGTATTGTAAATTACTGTTTTACTGAAAATGATGAATAAACATTTAATATTAGGCTATAATATATAAGCTTTGCTTTCAACAGGTATATAAAAATTTAATAAAGAACGAATTTAAAAAATCAGTCAAAATTCAAAACATATTCTTGACCGACAGCTTTCTATCAACAGATAAATCATTACATTTTTATAGAATCCTACATTTTCCTGTATATATTCCATGCAGACGTTAGTCTTTTTTTAATGTAATAGCATATTTATATGTCATCCGCGGAAATTACAATGTTTACAGGATGCACTTAACTCGGAAGGTCGCGCTTGAATAAATGATAACGACATTCCTCATGGGATTAACAGTTTATTGATTTTTCTGTTTCTGTATATTCAGCTATGTGACAGATTCGACAATCTAAAAGCAGGCCGATCTAATTAGTCGCAATGTAAAACGATAACGTACACTTCTTTGTAGTAATTTGTTTATACGAAACCATCTCCTATTTTGTAGTAGCTAATTACCTTTAGCAGTTCGTTGCAGCTAATCAATATCAAAAGAAGTTGTTACTTAAAATACTAATCGCTGTAGCGATTTGTTGATCATACAAAAAAAGCTTTATTAGAACTGCTTGTAAAACTCAAATTTTAGGAAATAAACAACCTCATTCTTTAGATATCACACGTAAAGAAAGTAACATTGCTAAAGGGCTTAAAAAGAAAAACTGCTTTTACTTAAAATCTGACAAAGATAATACTGCGGTCATTTTAGATAAAAGAGATTATTTTGATCGTGTCAATACCCTTTCAACGCAAGGTTCTTACGTAATGCCAGATATAATATCTTCAATTGGAGGTTTTTTAAATTTTAAATTATATTTCAAACCTCTATTCAATAACTAACAGGAAATACCAATAAACTTCAGTCTCACAAATTCTTTAATCTTCAAAACACAATGCACATTCGTTAGCTATGCTAACATCTCAAATGTACATACAAGTGTATGTCAAATACCAATGCGAAATATAGTAAGTATATCCTAGTTACAAAAATTAATCATCAGACTACTATATTCAATAAATTCTAATTATTTATTAATTAAGGGGGTGTTAAATCAGTATTGGAGCAAGCTATTAATATGCTTTTTTCATATAAATAGCTTCCCACATATTAAGATTCTTACAATTTGAAGACTTAATTAACTCTAAATCATTCAAGTTGAAAAAAAGTGTATCCTGTATGTAACAAAATGATACGCCAAAAGCGGAATTTATCGGCATTGCATTCTTAATATAATATAATGCTCTTTAATCTAATCTCCGAAATGTACATTGTGTTTTGAAGATTAAAGAATTTGTGAGACTCAAGTTTATTGGTATTTCCTGTTGGTTATCAGTATATCTCACAGTGCTCGATTTACCTTCTATTTAATTGCTCTATTCAATAATTTCATTTCTTCCTTGTTAAAAGATGAAGAAGGTTCGTTCCTAACTAACATATTTTCTGGTTTATTAATGTAAGCAAATTCTGGATTTTTTTGAAGACACCACTTTTGATATTTTTTTCTTATGAACCATAACTTTAGTTAATACTTTTTTCGAAATAATATCTTCTATACTATTCAAATAATTAATCCATTTAGCTAATCTTAAATGTAGGTTGTAAGCTTCTAATTCTAATTGACTAATTCTAAAATAATGATATTTAATTTCTGAAGAATCTTACTTCTCCTGGCTGTTTCTCTAGCTCCTATTAACAAAACTTCAACCTTCGATTAAAATCACATTGATCTAGTTCTTGGACCAACTAATAACAGTACGGATAAAATTTATTTTTGTTTAAAATTTGTTTAAATTCCTGCTGTGGCTAATACGACCGCCCGTATAGAAATATTTGAGGATTCAACAACACTGCCTACTATTGAAAATTCGCTTTCTTCAGTGTTTGCGGTCCTTCAGTCTTTTAGAAGAGAGCATATCAGTTTCCTTTCAGCGTTTTTAATGTTTCTGACTGTGCATACTGCTGTGAACTGATTGTACAAGCATATAAGTTTAAAGAAATTAAAAATGACAAAATTAATTTAGCTAGCTCAGCAAACAAAAATTCAAAAGGGCGCAAGAGATTCTCAGATCTCAGAGTAACTTTCATGAAAAGTAATAGTGGGCGTTTGTAAAATTTGACTTTCTTTAAAATCCCCAAAAATTGAAATGGCTGATTCAAAAATAAAAAAAAAACTGTAATTTTAAAATGATATTTACAATCATTAAATTTATTGTTTAAAAAGAAAAAAGAAAAAAAAAAACATTAAATTACAATCAACAGGGGAAAAAACCTTAAGACTGAATGTCTTGGATTAAAATAACCCCTTCGTGGATTTACAATTAAAAAGGACAATGCAAATCCTTTAGCAAACAAAAAGGTGGATTCGTTCTAGAAGGAAAATCTTAAACCACAAAAAATCCACGTGGTTTCAAAAATTCAAAGCAAGCTAAAATTTAATTAAATTAACGTAGAGAAACAAACAAAATCAAAATGAAATTTAAAATACAAGCTCAAGGCTTCTTTTCACCTACCCCGAGGTGATTAAAATACCATAAAATTAAAACTAACAAAAAAAACGGAAAATTTAAACTCTTAACGTGGTCACTTCTAGAACAAATTATTAACGGGCCTTATACATAAATTGTGCACAATATATAAACACCAATTAATAAACTGAGTTGTCTGAATGATGATCAAAATTAACAAAATAACGAACAAATCCTTACAAATGAAAGATGCAAAATGGATGCAAAGAGCTCAAAATTACCAATACTTACATTCGCGACAATGATTCAGACACTGCCCTAAAAGAGGCCCTACAACGCGTATATACCAAAATAACAATTGCGCGCGCTGCGACAGCCGCAAAAGATCATCGAATAAGCGTTTTAAGAAGGACCTAACACATGAACAAAAGCTAAACACATAAAGGAAAGAAAATAAACTAACTAACTGAACAATAAAATACATCAAACAAAACTACTAAATTCTTAACAAAATACACAAATATTAAATTTAAGTGAGAATTTGCGCGCGGCATAGCCAAAGCTTGATCTACGAAAATTAACACCATAGAGTTCAAAAAACCGGAGTGCCAGTCCACAGCAATACGTGAAACCAGAAAATAGTTTATCATCACACTAACTAAAACATTATTTTTTACAAATAATTTAGTTACATATAGTAAACACGGTTAAACTCAAAAAAAAAAAAAAAAAACGGCTGTCAGTGTCATAGAAACGTCGCCTACTAAGATTACAAATATGATAGTAACAAAGAAAAATTAATCAAAACTGTAATAACTTGAAAAGTAGGAGATATAGACTTAGAGTATGCTTAGAAAAATCAAAGCACTTATTAATAGCAATTCAATGATGTAAACATATATAGGATGTTCTATTTAAAAAAAAAGTAAGATATACCCGTTTGAAGTTGACATCATGTGAGTTTGTGCTTTAGTGACGAACACCCAGTATATTAAAATACAATTATATGACATTTCAAAATTTGATTCACTTAATCTAAATGGTAATTAAATTACAATCGCTTTTTTCAAACAATGCAAGCGACATAATTTTTAGAAAATCAAAGATATTTGGAAATTAATTACCGCTGTTTACCGCTAAAGTATGTTATATCTTATTTTTTTTAAAGTTTGCTGGCGCTTTTAAAAATGCAATAATGTTGGGGTATTGTATTTAAAAAAAAAGCTGAAAGCTCTACTGAGGTTACGAAACTTCCTATACAAATTGCTATAATTTTGCATTATAGAAAAATTATAATCGTACAACATTTTATAAAAACTTTTTTCCTATCCGTCACTGTTTACGAGTTATAGAGCAATGCCCTGCTGGTGAAACATTCTGTATAGCAATATGTAAGGAAAGCTGTTACAAAGAGTAGCAGCTTTTCTTAAACTGCTAACCCAGAGTTGTAAAAGTAAGTTGTAGTTACTAACGCAACATAGAAGTTTTAGGCATAACTATCTATTTGTATTACGGTTGCGCCTGTTAGATTAGCAAAGGGGACTAATAACATAGCTTCTAAAAAAAACAAAGCTTCTCATGTTCTTTTTTTCTCTTCTTTTCAGATGAATTCGTTTTTGAAGCAGCGCGAAATAAAACTAACATGACGGAAGGGAAATGGAATACTCTGCAGCACCGCAAAGTGAAATTCAAATAGACGCCTTGGCATCACAAAAGAAACTAAAGCAATAAAGCTCTCGCTTTTTCAGTTATTACACGCACAATCTTCTCCTTATAAGAAGGAGAAAGGGAGTAGCACTACTACATAAAAATGTCCAAATCGCTAATCCTCATAATCGACCTCGATACGATATTTAAAGCTGAAGCGATGGCAGTTAATCAATATGACATTAGCACCGCATGACGTCATCGTGAATTGTGCGATTGAGCGGCTACCAAACATCATTACAGCTAACGCTGACCTCCCGATCTCTCTAAATCTGAAGAGGCGCCCGCAAAAAACCATGCGTTCCTTCTTGTGCAATCGCGAAACGATCTTCTTGATAGTACTGGTCTTCTTCACGTCTCTGGTCCAGTGTTTTAGAAGCGGAAGTAGCGACATTCGGTTCATAGGGAGGCAACTGCCGCTCCTACGCGGCACTAAAATGTATTTCGCCATAGCTTCCATGCCCAGCGAGCAGAGTTACGCTCGGGCCTTCAATAAAGCTCTAATGAATATAACGCAAAGTTATCTCGAGGCTAGATTGAAGCAGGTTCGTTATAATATCACGTTGGGACACGCTGGCGATAGAACTGCCGGAAAACGGGAGCTTCAGTGCGGTGCTCTTGGAAAGTTTGTGCGCGAAGTTTGAGGGCAAACACGTCGTGGCCGTCTTGATAATTGGGAACACACCAGCGGCGCAGACGGTCTCGCTGACGGCGACACACGCTGGTATTCCTGTATTGTGGGCTAGAGGACAAGGAGGAGTTGTGCCAGGATTTAGAAGTCCGGTAAGTAGTGCTTTGTTCCTTGAAATATTGCGGAAAGTTTTGATTGGATAATTCGACCGTTTTTCTATTCGAAACGAAACCTTTTTTGAAATCAAACTTGAACTTGTAATGACAATCAACCAGCTGTGGATTATGCATAACAAGCACTTACATTATACAAGGTTTCTTACGGTAGCCGTTAGTTAGAAGCTTTCGTGGTTAGAAAAAAAAAACTTAAAATTCTGATTTCTTGGACTCCAGGGTTAGTCAAAATTCTCCTCCATCCCCAGCGTCTTATCAAATGAAAAGGAATCTCAAATGACAAACTTTGTAGTTTGTTAATAATTTATTCCTCGGTATTGCATACTTTTATACAACAACAATGTTATTTAGTATTACATCAAAGACAATTTTTATTCGTCTTATTCATTAACGGATGCATAAGAAGCGTCTCTAAAACAAGGGATATGTATTAGTCAAACTTGAAATTGCAAATACCGACACAGAAATGAAAAATATTTTATTTTACTAAGAATAGTTCTAGATATGTAATAATGATTAAACTCCAACTCACTTCACTAAAACGGCGATGAACACAAAGGGTAGTGAGTCAATATTACATACATTGTAAAGATAATTTACACAAAAAGCTCTTTCTACAGCAATTTTAATAGTCTTGTCTTTAAAATATAGTTAGATAACTACATGGAAAATGTTATTTATAGTTAATATTATCCATAGATGATGAGCCGCTATCAAGAAAACTAGGGAGTGTGCTTTGTTTGTTTGGTTGTTGGGTATAATTAGTAAATAGGTATTGATGTGACAGTCTTGGTGTTTATGTTTGTTATATGAATTGTTCACCGTTTTTATTATTTCTTACGGTAATAAAGATAGCATCCACATAAAAATATATTATTATTTATCACCTTTCAAACCGAGGATTCCACACAGAATAAGAGGTTATGGGCCCAGAACGTCGAGACGAAGATAGAAGGTTAGATAAATAATTTTTGGTTTTATTGAGTGTTTTTCGGGCGGATGATACGAACGAAAGAAGTTTTACCGTAAACAGAAAAAATAAGAAGTTATCACGATGAACAGTAATGAAGAATATCGCATGGCGAAACTATCCAGTGACAATTATCATACCTGGTCTATTAGGGCAAGAGCGGCACTGGTACAGAAGGGATGCTGGGAAGCCATCAACCCTAGATTTCATAAAGAGATTTCCGCAGAAGACAGGAAGATGGACCAAAAGGCGTTGACGTTTCTCTTCTTGGTCGTGGAGGATACATACCTTGATGACATCGGCATGTGCACTACTGCGAAAGACGCGTGGGACACATTAGAAGAGATGCACTCGAAGTATGGATTCCTCAACATCCTGCAACTTATGCGAGATTTTTTCAATATTAGAAAGAAGGATGATGAAGATATGAAATCGTACCTTGGTCGACTGATGGAATTGAATAGGAAGTTACGAAGTAGTGGTTCCGAATTCAAAGACAGAGAAGTGGCACTGGTCATGCTGATGGGATTGCCGGACACGTACGAAGCACTCATTCTGAACTTCGAGCGAGACGAAGATGCTTTAACGTCAAAGAAGGTTCAAACAAGGCTGCTCTTGGAAGAGAAGAGGAAACTTCGACGCGACGAAGAATTGGAGAACAAACCAATAGCAATGGTAACGAAATTCCAACCCAAAAAGATGCAGAACCAAAACACCGAGAAGAAAAGCAAGCAGCCAGCAAAAACCAAAGAAGATGATAAGAAGAAGAAGTGGTTTAAATGTTACGCTTGCAACAAGTTTGGCCACATTGCCAGAAATTGCCCTGAACTGCTAGACGAGCAAAATAAGGCAGCTAGTGAACCGAAGTTGCATGCAAAGGTAACAAAACACAGGGCACTTGCTGTTACGAAACCGAAGGCGTCAGATGACATTAGCTGTACCTAGATAGGCGGCTACTGACAACATGACATCCAGAGGAATAAGATGACTGACTTCAATCCAAACGACACAGACGTGGAAGTTGCAAATAAGCAGAAGATTGCAGCCACCGGAAGCGGAAAAGTCAAGTTCGTGATTGACGGCAAAGATGAAGACATGCACATCACCCTCAACGATGTATTATGTGTGCCGGAGCTAAACGACAATCTAATATCTGTTGGAAGACTAGACGAACTCGGATATACCATAACGTTTGGAAACGGGAAGGCAGTGGTCTCTGAAAAAGATGGTGAAGAAGGGATGACAGCGAAGCGACGAGACAGGCTCTATTAATAGAAGGAAGAACGCCCTCAGCAAGGATCGCGAAGACGTCGAATCTTTGGCACAGAAGGCTAGGACACTTGCATGTGGAAGCGATGAACAAGCTTGTGAAAGAGAAGAAGATCTCTGAAGTCAAGATGGACGAAGAAGAGGAATGTGACACCTGCAGCAAAGCGAAACTGCGCAGGAAGATCTTCCCAACGTCTTGTGCGAGCAGAGCAACCGCGCCGTTGGAGCTGATACACTCAGATATTGTGGGCAAGAAAACATTTACTACGAAGGGAGGTTCTTAGCACTTCGCAACCTTCATAGACGACTACACTCGTTATGCAGTCATTTACCCGATGAAAACGAAGGGAGAAGTTAGAAGATGGCATTATAAAGTTTACGTATGTAAGATCCAATGATAACGCTGCAGAGTTGATCACGAAGGCCTTAAACGGAAGAAAGACTTCAACACTCGCAGATAGAAAAGAAATAGGCGTCTCATCAAGGGGGAGTGTTATTTATAGTTAATCCATTGATGGTGAGCCGCTATCAAGAAAACTAGAAAACTTTCATTTAAAAACGAAATTAAATAATGACAGATAGCGCATAATAGAGTTAGTACACAAAATGTAAAGGTCTATTATTCGAATAATCGATTTTACTGTTTTATAAGTGGTAGGCTCAAGGAAATGTTACACGATGCGTGCAACAACGAAATAACGCAACAAGAGGGGTGAAACGTTAATGGAAGGTTAATGAGGGTTTCCATTGTGAGCACATCTGAATATACTGGTTAACAACCGTTAAACCTACGAAAGTAGAAATGAAATTATAGGTATTTGCTCAATAGTCTTAATGTTAAAAACTTACAGGGTAGCAACGGTTTGCTATGATCTATACTATGGAAAGACATTTGTATAAAATTCTTTCTTTGAAATAAAACAGAGTAACTTCATGAATTTAGTGTATTCCTCGCATTTTTTGGATGGTCTTCCTTATTCGTGTGTGTAATGGTTTTTGAGATTTGCAATTCTGTTAAAATTTTGAGGATTGCACTATTTCTAGCGAAATTAAATATTTCATATGGTGTTGGAGATAGCCTGCTGATGAGAGTGCAAGCTTATAATGTTAGATAACAATCGCTGCAGCAGTAACCAATCACAAATCTTCTTTTAAGTATGATGAAGTATATTTTTCCACCTTAAAAATTGTTACTTTTAAACGCTATGGTAGTATCATCAGCGAATAAAGTAATATTACTCATTGCTAAATCATAGATAAATATTAAAAACATGATAGGATATAGGATAGAATGAGCCCTTCGCGATCTCTTCCTCAAAGCACAGACACTTTAGATTCATGATTAGTTATGATTACCCTTTGCTTTCGGGATAAGCAAATAACTTCTAACTCATGGCATTCTTCTGCCGTCATCAGAGTAGCCTTGATAAAGACTCTGGTTTTCTAATCCCAGTGTCCGAATAGTCGCCAATGAATGGTTCGTGCACATATTATTATGTAAAAAGCATGATATACTTCTATTGCCTGCGATGGGACGATTTGACACCTTTTTTATGCGTAAAATAGGATTAGCGGCATTCAGAATCGTCTGATATATCCACCTCTGTGTATATATTCCACAGCCGATGGAATTAGAAAGCCATAGTCCTTAGCAGGGCTATACCTTGATGACGGCAGTAGAAGCAGTCGAATTTAAATAGACGATGGAAACAGCCCGAACACAACTCATATCCGAAAAAGTTCTGGACCGCGTGGACGACTAATTTCATAACAGTTCTAATTCTGATGACAGAAATATTTCATTATTGATCCTATCAGAAGTTTAAAGAACCCTTGATAGGTCAATAAATAAAGCACGGCTGAAGTGCCAGTATCAATATTTAGAAATGCCTGGTTATTAAATTTAGGTCTTCAGTCTCGGCTGGGATTAGCCTATCGGCTCTCAATCCCTTTGTCATCCATTGGGCACATCCATTCTCTCAGCCCGTAGAATAATTTGATAGGTGGCTAAGCGTGGCAGCCGCATTTTACTTGCCGCCCATCCGTGTTGGGCGTGGGGTACCGTAAAGTGGGGCAATTCCGATCAGTTTTATGTACTGTTTCTGAGCTGCAATTGTTATTATTGATCGAAAAAAATTGAAAAAATTATATATAATCATACATCTTTCAGCTACACATACCATCATGTATATTAACCCAATGTATTAAAACGCTATTTTTTTTAATACATCAAGCGTGATTGGTTTTGCCCCATAATAGGGGGCAATTCCAATCACCTATCTATTTACGTAAATTACATGAAACTGTATGCCATCGTTCTGTCTTAAAATGTTTTTTTTTACTTTTCTTTTATACGGTACTTTCTGATATCAATCTCCAACAATAATCAGTCAACGTTATCAGCGCAAGTGGATCAGTGAAATGTACTGATCCACTTGCCCTGATAACGTTTTTCAATAACAGACATGTCTGGATGAAACCTCTCGCCGTGTTAATCACTGACGTCGGAAAAAAAAACCAGGTGTAAATGCAAAAAAATATATTTTAAGGCTCATGTTACATCCCAGTTCATGGTAACTTCTAAGAAGTTCATTAACAATTGCTATGTAATTGTCAGATTTTGTGTTTTCTTGAGTCACATTTTAAAAGCATTCCAAGCGCTAAGTCATTTATATAGTCTCTTCAAATTGTGCATCTTGTTGCAGACGTGTAATTTAGGGTCCCACAAAAATTTCCTATTTAAGTTTTGCATTTTAAATGGCATTGGGAAATTTGAAATCCATTGCTTTGACAATTGAAATTCTTCATCAAATCTAATTTGATATGCAATGGCGGTAGAAATATTTTATCAGGTTCCTGTAGTGGCTTATGAAGAACATTCTTTTGTTTAGGAATATACTAAGCCCTGACTGGCGAATCTTTAACAACCTAGTGGGAATTTCTCGATCGACTGTCCCACTTACAAAGGAAACAGCAGTGCTTTGTGTATCCTAGCACTGATATGCCATTTGTACACTGTGTAATTAACTTTGTCGGGAAAACGAGTCATGTTTTCATAGGTTTCCTCCATATGGACTGCCTAGCTAACTGGGATGGGATTTTTGACAAAGTCAGATCTCGAATAAGGTCATTTAATATCTGACTGATTTACTAAGCGAGGTCCATCCTCTAGAGATGGCAAATATTCATCATCACCGGTCAATAACTCGGCAATTTCTTCCTCTGTATATTCTTCAGTTGAAACACCAGTAATAAGGTCTGGGGCTTCTTCCCAGATCCTCCCAGAGTAAGGTTTTTGCCATAGTTTTCCCTTACTCCGTGGCCATTGATTTTATATAAGTATATCATATATAATCAGTGTCCTTGGCTGGGAGATAACGAAAGTCGTTCCATGGGCGTATTTAATAATAACTGATAGCTGACCGATTTACAGTAGACTCGCGATTATGTGAACGTATTTCATCATTTCACAAAAGTAGGATTCATATGGTCGCGAGGCTACTGTATTATATTTTTGTTATTAAGATTCATAGGGCAATTATCTAGTGAGAGTAGGAACATTCCAATTGTTATGGAATCCATATAGTACTTAGAATAGGTAGCCTCGTCTAGTACCTTTTAGGTGGAGCACGGGGTTGGGATGATTTGTAATAATTAAGTTTTCATAAATAAAGAGTCGAAACACCTACAGGTTTTGGTACTGTCCAGGTTACTGAAAGAGATACTTGACGAGTAACAGAAGATACACAAGCGTAACTAATCTTGTTCTTATATTTGCTGGAGACTCCGAAAGTTTTCATGCGACAAAAGGAGCAATCAGGCAATGGTCCGTTTGTTCACGCCAAATCATAAGTCTTGCAAATAGCTGTTCTTACCGTTTGACGAGCCCCTTAGAGTAATAGCACATCATACGCAGCAAATGTGAGGAGCTTAATTTTTAGACCAAGGTAGTGTAAATATAAATTTTCTATCAAAGGTGTAATACTCCGTTTTTGTCGTTGGGTAGTAAATTCTCCACATACATAACAGAAGCTGCTGGGATTATTTGTACACGCACGGGACATTATGGAATAAAAAGACGTTCAGCTATCACAAACTGACTTAAAATGAATCCAACGAGCCGTACGTAGCTCCTTATATATCCACACAGCCAGAAATCTACAAATTCTTAATTTCATTGGTTCCAGAGCACAAATGGGGGGCGGTTGAATGCTGTGACGTAGGAAACAGGCATGGATATATGTTCAGACATGTCCACTTAATGCTCGGCAGTACAATATATCTTGTAATATCTTTCTTATATAGAAGTCACTTTGAAATTCTGTAAAATTTAATGTATTATTAAAATAATTTCTCAAAATCCTGACGTGATGGAGCAAATTTAAAATTAGTTTCAGAATCAATATGAAAAACGACATAAACTATACGTAATGGTGCATGAGAAAAAAATTGTGTTGGATAGTCTTATTTTGAAAATTTTGAAATATGCAGCCTTATTTTCAATGATGCATCTTTTACCCATTTTCGTCTGGTGGTGGTAGACAGAAGCACGAGAATGGTACTTACAAAATTCACGTTAACAATTGATTTATCGCATACAGGCTGTCCAAAATTTGATGACCAATTACATGATGCTCAAAGTTGATAGAGTTCGCTTTTTCAAATGTGATACCCTATATGTTATTAGATGGTCGCAGAACTAAATTCAGCATTGATTCCCTATGGCTTTCCCTATACTTATTTCAAACGGTTTTCTTGTTATTTCATATTTTCTATCAAAAGCTAATGAAGCTCCGGAAGTCCTATTTAGCAAGTACCGATTAGGACAGGATTTGAAACAATGTTGTTGATTTTATGTCAAAGCAGTTTAAGTGCACAGATTCGTGAGGTAGGTAAGCTACTTACAATTCTAGTGGTTTTGTTAACAAGTGCTCATGTACAGTTTATAATGGAGAATACTGAAGAATATTTTAATTATGATTTGCTAAATTTGTTTTTTATGCATAGTGAATGTAGACAAATCATCAGAACATGCGGATTATTTAACGAACAATATTCTAAGCCACCAACAATAACTCTGAATTTCCGAAATAATCACTACTGGGCACAATATAATCTCTTATCTCTCTTTCATCCACTAAACAAATCATGCAAGTCATTCCATTATTTTTCTCTATATTGCAAGTTTTTAGTTGATTGATCGAGGTAATTCTATGAGTTCATTTTAGGCCTTACCTTTTGTGTTAATAGCTTCAGATTCACGCAGTATGCGGTATCCCATTTTTTTTTACAGATATCTTTTTAGCCGTTTTCGCACTGTATTTTTAGATTCTGCTAGAAGTTCTATTTCTTAATAAGTTATTGACCTTTTTTGGTTAATTACCTTTTCCAAATTAAATATTAGATAAATCGTCGCAGTTGCATTTTCTGGTGTTTCTGGTTCCACTAACATTTCTTTTTCCTTTGTTTATTTCTTTAAACATCTATATAGTTTTTTTATGTTTTACGTCCAGTAAACCTTTGTTTTCGTTCTTCGCCCTCTTAAGAAAGGCCACATTTCTTTTTATTGAACTTTTACAAAAAGAATTAAGTGTTTTGAATTCTTCAATCAACTTTTTTTTCTGTTGTAAACATCGTTTCCATTTAAACAATTCAGTTCAAAATTAACTAGGTACATCATAACTTTACATCAATTTGTAATATGTTTCATAAATGGTAATTTTATCATTTGGTCAGCAATAAATTAAATATTAAATTGGATTGAATTTTAAACTGACGTGTGGTAGAAAAATGTGCATTTTATTGCCAGTAGCTCTGTTTTTATTTATGTATTCGTTTCACGAAGCTTCAATTAATAATTTACGATTTTGTGTTCAATAAAATGCTGACACAGACAGGTAATTAATTTCGAAATAGAATAAATTGATGCAATTAAAAGCAATGCATTTTATTACAAAAGTATTTGTAAATAAGTTTTCGAAAAGTGCACCAATTAGTCAAGTCTAAATTAAAGTAAATTTATTTTCTAAATATTCATTCATAAATAGTACATATTCACCCTACTAAGTATCTAAATATCATGCCGTAACCTATCTAGTTTTTTAGTAACATTACTAAAAAATTCCCACCATTCGAGCGACTCATTATCTCTAGTATCTGTTTCGTTTCTCGGCCAAGTTAACCCCCTTAGCTAAAGCCCTAATTAATTCCGCACGCGACCGCCACTCATCAATGAGTGGACATTCAAATAAGACATGCCTCGCTGTATCTACCCCACCACATTCACAATGCGAATCATTAACCCTCCCAATTCTACATAAATATGATTTAAAATTATCGTCATCTGTTACTAATTCTACCATCTGATACAATAAATTAACCCACATTTCTCTAAGCTGGCATTTAAAGTAATATCCCACCTACTCTGCCAATCATTATCAAGTTTATTCCTAAACATTTCTTTAACTGCACTAGCCAAATTTAGACCAAATCTAATAATCGCATTATCTTCCCTAATCACCGCCTCTTTCGCTAATTGATCTGCCCTCTCATTTCGGATTATACCTACGTGAGCCCTAGTCCAAAAAAGTTTTATATCCCCCTCACGCAACATAGCCCAAGTATCTAGTAACAAATCAGTCGGATTTTTTTAATTCCTTAACGCCTCTAATGCACATAAGCTATCTGTTATAATTGTCACGTCCCGTATAGATTTCCATTCGCGCCTAATATAAACTACTGCCTGATTTATTGTAATTAGTTCTGCCTGAAAAATATTGCAATAATTGCAATTCAAAAGGAAAATACAGGAAAAAACATGTACAATTTTGTATTTACTCTCAAAATTTACTTAAAAGTGTAAAATTAACATTTTTTTGGGGTATTTAGTGCACTTTAAAAGTAATTTTACTAGTGAACTATTAATTTTGCTGTAAAAATAAGAGGATCTTTTATATTTATTTGTTTTTACTTGAATTTTCGGGTAAAACTATAGATATCATGGAAAATACGAAATTCATACGCCCCAATGTGATTGGTTATTGGATTATTTATCTGTGCGCGTAGGTAATTCTATTCGTTTGTCGAACTTATTTTTGGCTCAATGATATCATGTACGTCACAAACAATCGTAGGTTTCGCGTAAGCGTGTTCATTCTTGATCCCTGGTTGAGCGATTCAGTATGACCCCATTAGGTACTATAAAAGAATTAGGTAAGTTGCTTGCTCTCTTTATAAAAATACATATGAAAATTACTTCAGTGTTCGGTAAATATAGAGTTCATATAAATATTACATACGAATTTTACAGTACAATCTTTGAAAAACACATCAGCATGTGAAATTTACTAGATGGTAGAATTTTACCTTATGAAGCAAATTTACCTGTAAAATTGTAGGCAACTTTGTTACCAACGATTTTACATGTAATTTTACTGCAACTTTTTTTACAGTGTACCCTTTCTAAATCGCCCGGTTCTAATTTAATTCCCGTTGCCGTAATTAAACCTTCAACCCCTATTTTATTCGTGCCCCTACGAAATTTAAGTTCCCTCAAATGTAAATCTACTGGTAAATACCAGAAACACTACACGCCGCGTCTGCCGAAATAGATGAATACGCATTCGAGGCCCTAATCGTTAACAATCTTTGCGCCCCGATTATTTTTTTGTTTCCTTAATTTTGTTTTTTCTTTTTTAGTTTTGCTAATGCAGGAGTAACTTTATTTATTATTAACAAAATGCAATCTTTTGTGATATAGACTGTTCTTACTAATTTACAGCTAGCAACGAACCTATATGTAGAAGTTCTGTATTGGTTGGATAAATGATAATTGGTATTTGAGAAAACCAGTAAGAGTTCTATCCAATGCTTTTATTTAATATTATTAACAACCGATTTCAGCCTTGGCCATCCTCAGGTGTACTGTTTGAATAAATTCACAGATTATAGCATTACCTAAATTTTAAATTATAATTTTTTTTATAGTTACATATGTCAATTAGAAATTAAAAGCTACGTCACTCAATATTAAAGTGTTCATACAATTTAAAAGTTTAAAAACATTATACAAAATAGAATAAAAATAAGATGTTGCGTAAAATGTATGGGCATATTTACATTACATTTCAATCATACAAATTACATTTTAACAAATTTTTAATTCACATTTTCAGATCCTAATTTAATTTTAAAACATTTATATATGTATTTGTTATACAACCATAACAAAACATTATTTATTTTAAAGAAATTGCACAAAACAGTACAAAATATACCCAGTCCGTTTTCACATAAAATCTATATAAATTTTAAATTTTAACATGTTACCCAATCTTCATTTTGTGGCATGTGTTATTTCTATTCTATTTTTTTATAATGTTTTTAAACTTTTAAATTGTAAGAACACTTTAATATTGAGTGATGTAGCTTTTAATTTCTAATTGACGTATGTAAGCATAAAAAAAATGATAATTTGAAATTTAAGTAATACTATAATCTGTGAATTTATTCAAACAGCACACGTGAAGATGGCCAAGGCCGAAACCAGTTGTTAATAATATTAAATAAAAGGGTTGGATACAATTCTTTTTCTAGTTATATCAAATACCAATTATCATTATATGTAGAAACCAACTGTTAAAGGTGACTGTGGAAATATCCAGTATACATTATTATGTGTGAATATTGCACATTTCCTATATTTGTTTGTCAACTTGGCTAACTGCTGGGTGTAACTAGCCTTATGCCTATACAGGGTGTATCAAATAAAAAAGTAAATTTTGCTTAGGTGTTAACTACACGACATATAAAGCACAAACCCACCAAAACTGGATTTCATCATTAAAGAACAAAAAAAAGTAAAATTTAGAACCAAAAATTCTTTAGTCCGGGTCTGATGCAAGGAAATGTCAGGTTAAGCACCCGCTAAACGTGGTATTATGGATAAATCATTGCACTCATTTAGTATTATTCTTAATGGTATGCCGTAAGTTCATTTAACGTCATTCTGAAGAAATAAAGGCCCTTGTAAAAATAGCAAAACTGAGGCATTTTAAATTTCTTCTTTTTATAAAATAAACATTTCTTTTTTTGTTAAGAGCATTCTACGTAAGTCTACAAAGTATTATTTTTAATATCCTGATAAGACGTTCGAATTTCACCGGATATTCGACTTCAGTAGTTACAAAAAACGTAAATATTTTCCGTTTGCTTTGTCGAATCGAGAGTTAGGTGTTAATCAACGGTACCACATGAATCTGAGTTATTTCTTTTGGATTTATTTAATCATATAACGCAAAATGAATGGAATCGAATTACACAGAAATAAATGTAGATACAGAAAATTTGCAAACACGCCTTTTTACTATGATATCGCGCGAAAATGAATCTATACATTCCCGCGCTTTTGCCGATGCATCAAGCTTCGATTTTCTTTATATGAAATCATGATGGTCCTGAAAAGGATCGTTTTTTTTTCGAGACGGGAAGAATTTAAATAAAATGTTCGAAGTGGCTTGCACTCCAAGGGGCGATCCACACAAAACTAACAGGGGTAATGGCTGAATGATAGTGGTATGTGTGGGGTATATTCGGGACAGCATTTAGGTTGGGCGCAGGTGCGGCTCTAGCCCACGGCATTTATAAAATATTTTTTTCTCGTTAATGCTTACAGATAGACCCCCTGTGCATTAAGACTTTTTGATTGTATATGATTACAGCTGCTACATATTATTATATTTACCTCTATATCTGATACACCCTGTATACCTGAATACCTCTTTTCTTTTTTTCTTGAATCTAGAAATACTTCTGCATTTTCGTGTTATTATATTTCACTTCCTATATGAATCAGCGAGTTAGATATTTACTACTATACTATGCATGCAAGATTGATTTTACTTCCCAGTACTCAAACTACCAGTATTTCAATGTCATGTCATCAAAAACTTCCTGGGCTTATCCCTTATTTGGCTTACTTGCTTCTGTTGTTGCTTATTCTTTGTGCCTTTTAATCTAAGCGAGTCAATTTATACAGCAACAAAATCTCATCAAACAGGATTCACTACTGGATTAGTTCGCCTGCCGGTTATCTGTTAGGCCCGAGAATTCGGGGGCACCAAACGAAAACGGAAACTCTGACCGTTTAGATCGTTGCGAAAGTCGGTTAATGGTCCGACGAATGGAATCCCGGGACCGAATTTCGGCGGGATCGATTCACTGGCGCTAGTATCTTAACAATTCACTGTCACTACGATCTCCAGCGACTATATATATACACGGGCGTGTCGGTTTTAGCGTCTCAGCTCGGTTACCGGGCTAATGCGGTTCCGTCAATCCGAATTTGCCGGATTGCGCTGCGAAAGTGGGATAAAAGGATACCGTCAGTAATCGCAGTTAATGTACACACGTAAATCTTGCTTCTCGTTTGCGTTTCCTTATTACCATTCGAAAAATTCTTTATAGCCTCATTCATTTTCAGTTTTTTAAACTTTTGTTTGTTCAACAAAGCACATATCAAGCTTCACTACGTACATAAGTAGCTTTAAAAGGGAGTGCAAATTAACATTATCGTTTTAGGAACAGGCTGTAAGTGCATGCATTTGTATCTTTTTCTCGCAAACTATTGATCAAGTTTTAATGAAATTTTGACAATAATTTGTCTGTAATCTATAAAACGGCTAAAATATAGAACAGTATTTCATAATAATTTTGACGAATGTAATTGTATTTAACTCTTTGCTACAAAGATAACACAGAAGTTGCATTTTCAAAGTACCACAACTTTTGCCGCTAGTTTCATGGAAAACCCTGTATAATATATATTATCATTTTAATATATTGTAATGGTACTTATACTCGATATTATTTAAAGGTAAAGTTACTATTTTACTTAGTTATATTTTAAAACTAATTAGATATTATAAGAAAAAGGATATAAAATGTAACAGCAGACAGCCAGACGATGTCCAGGTGATGTAGGAAATTTCTGCTTTTGGCAAGTCCTTCAAGGCATTTTCCTTCAGAATATTCCCTTCAGGAAGCAAGATGATCAGCAGTGATATACCTACACATCGAAAATGAATATTAGAATTTGAATAGTATACTATTACTATATATTGACAGATCAAATTTGGATCTAAGTTCAATTCAAATGAACATTCTAATTTTTTTACAGTGTATTTATTTCATTGGCAGTCCAATTGCTTTGATATGTCAACAGAAAGACATGGAAAATTGCTGGAAATTGGGTTCTGTGACAATTCTATGTGTATAAATGGTTGCCTACTTTTGGGGTATAGTAAGGAATTTTAAGATAATTTACGTAGTAATAAGTGTTTAAAAATTTCAAATGTATTTTTTTCATAATTCAGAGACACATACCTTTATTATATTTTAATTGTAAGGTGATTCCAGTATTTTGCAATTATTATTTATTTTTATTTGGTTGAAACATTCGACAGTCCATTCGGTCACATGGGCACTCTCATGTATAAAACAATGGATGTTCCCCTCATTTCGGTTATATTAACGGACATTCTGTGACTGTGGTACTTCTTATCGAAGACAATCGCTTTCAAGTCAGTTAAAACATTTTCAATTCGGAACCATTCACTACCCAACTGGTGTCAGAGACAGACGTGACTCAATTTGTTCTTGTAAAATTTAACGGCTATTTCGATAAAATCCAATTTTATTCCAAATTACAACCTAAAAATAATTGTTAATTGTTAAATTGTTAAAATTTATCACATAAATATCATCCAAATTACCTACAACTTTTGGGTAATTTTCTTCAACGACGATTTTCCCGAGTAATGTTCCTGTCCTGATCGAGCTATTCTCCGTGATCTGAAGTACCTACGATGTACCAGGGCCCTGATCCGACATTCGAACATTCCAGACCACTCCGACGCCCGTTGAATTCGTCTTTGTAGAAGGTAGTCCTCGTCAAATCTACCTAAAAATAAACGTATTATTTCAATTCTAATCTAAATTTTATGATACTTATGGAGAAATTTCATATTAATGCGTTCAGCAAATTTTGAGGTTAGAAATTTGTTTTTATCATTGCAAAACGGTTTCAATTACATGGGGAGATTTGTATAAGTTGGTAGTATTATAATTTGATATATATCTAAGATGCGAACCAATATCCAGTAATTTTACCATCTAGGTTGGCCATTCTGTTTCACACGTCTTTTTAAGCCTAGCTTAACTCTCGTTCGAACGTTCAGAAAGCGCGGGAATTTTAAAATTTAATTTAGACGTATACACGTTCGAAACTATGAATTTAAATTGCAAAAAGTGGAATTACTAATAAAACTTTAGTGTTATTAATTAAGCGGACTCACGTACTTACCTTGAGATAATAACAATATCCTTAGATTTATATCTGATCTTACACAGGTTCACATTTCGATTTTTTTTATTAAATGAAATCACTTTTGTTCGCACTTAAATGTTTTCATTTCACATGAGAGATTGATTTCCATCGAGGCACAACATTATCGTGCCTACGATATTATCTAAACTGGTCATTAACATGCAAATTGAAGGAGAAAACATTTTTGACAACAGTCTTGTACGCTTGCTTCATACGTACTAAAATATAAGAGGGATAACTAGCTATCCGTTATTTTTTTTTTATGTCAACACGCCTCTATCGGAATTTCTCGCCCTGCATGCCATCTGGCTGGTGAGAGAGCACACTTCTAATTCAAAATTAATAAATATAGATGACACTGGGATGTTAAAAATTTGATTTTTGGTAGTTTAATTAGTGTATTTCTTTTAAAATTTATTTTTTTAATCCGGGCTGTAGGCTACTCTGTGTAGCAAGGTTACCAAATAATACAGATTCGAACATTCTTGATTGACAACATAATTACGATTCTTTAATTGCTTGTGAAAGTTAAGAACAGAAGCTATAATATCGAAGAATCCGCTGAGTTTATTTAGGTCGAAAAAAGGCTACAATAAATGGTGTACACAGTACACACAATAAATAAGAAGAAATTAAAAATGAGTTAACATTTGTAGACAGTGACAAAGGCAACATTCAAAATATATTTGCTATAAATATTATGTTCTCTCATTGAATATTACAAAAATAGTGTCCTTAACCAATTCTACAAAAAAAGTCTAACGTGCCCTACAATACCTTCAAAACTTCTCCAATGTAGTTCCTTGCAAAATATGTTTTTGTTCCGGTATGAAAAAATAAATTTTCTCTTCTGACTGTCCAGTTTTCATTCAGTCGGGATTCGAAACAAAAGTAAAGCTGCAAAAATTGCAAGTTTTTTAGTGAGAAAATAACAAATTCATGAATTTCTGCTTTTAACTGTATAATTAGGAGTAATTTTTCCCGAAATATATGAAAATGTATGTTCGGTTAAAACGCTCGAACCTCGTCCTCTACTAGCTTAATTGGTAAAGCGCCCGTCCGGCTATCGGGGGGATGTAGGTTCGAATCCGCGTGAGTAGAAAAATTTTTCTTGGAAAAAATTACTTTTAATTATTACAGTTAAATCAGAAATTCATTAATTTGTTAAAAATAAAGCTACTTCCTCTACGCAACTCTAGATTAAAACAGAATTAATGTGTCTATATGGACCTCTTTCACCGCGGCCTTTTTACCCCATTGTGATCCTTGTTAACTTAGAAGACGTTCTATAATTTTGTGTTCTTAATTAGACCTATATGACTTGCTAGATAATTACATTGGCAGAAAACGTGAACTGTAATTTCTCAGCGCAACCTAACAAAATCTGCTACGAGACACGATGCACCATTACTCGCCCAAAATGTCAATATCACATCTGTACATTGCCTCTCTGATCATTCCTGATCCCCATAAAAAAAACTGCTGTGACCTAGTATAAGAGGTGTTTATTTAGTTGTATACATCTCAGTATATTACTCAGTTACAATATATTATACAGGGTTTTCCATGAAACTAGCTGGTTAGAAAGTTTCTGGTTATAATACAATAAAATCCATATTGACTGTGTGTGAGGCGAAGAGGCAGACGCACTTTGGGGTCCATCGGTTGTACGAACCAAAAGTCAGTAAGTTAACTCTCAGCCAGATTCTGGATTCTGGAGTGAGAGGGCTGAAATGGACGTGGAGGCACAATAGGTCTTTCTGGACGAGTTGCCTTCTTCAAGTCTACACCCGCCCATGGACACAAAAAAAAAGAAAGTAAAATGACAAAAGAATTTAAAAAAGATACAATTTAAAAGCAATTAAGAATTGTCAAAATTTAAAATTAAAATAAAATTAGAGAGCGCAAAGTAGATAATCGAACTAATGTAAAACTCGTAAAAAATAGACATTAAATAAAGAATAAAACACATAAGTCTAAACAAACAAGACATTAAAATTATTAAAATAATTGTAAGCACTTGGAACTCAGGACATAAATGATTCTTGAAAAGTCGAGACTAAACTTAAATAAAGCCAGAAAATTCCGGAGTAATACAATAAACTTGGGCCATCTATTATGAAAAAACTATAGTAAAGTAAAGTAATTCTGTCCTTAAGACGTAGTAGAATAATTGAAAACCATATATGCAGAAAGTCTTCTATCGAGTAAAATTTGAAGAAGGGAGGTGGAGTCGAAAATTAATTGTAAGTTTAATGAAAACGATCCTTAAAAAAACTTTGTAACTCCGTAAACGGATTAGCAGGTTGTTTAGTTTATGTAATAAATATTTTGTAGTTTAGCCAGGGATAATTAGCGAATTATACTAGTCTATTAACATACCAAATAAAAACATTTATATTGTTACAGTACTCAGAACAATTAATGTTAAAATAGATTTCCTAGTAATTTTATCAAATTTAATCAAGTGTCATACTTCCATGACTGGTAGTGTATATATAATAGCATCACAGTCAGTCCGATTACTGGTAATCGCTTGACTGTTATGCGGCCGGACGTTGGAATTTTAACTCTTTTTCCCAAAATGTCCGGTCAGTGAATCATATACTTTTTAAATTCCCTACCTTATTTTATATGTTTTTAATCAATGACTGTTATGGGATCACGCTGCACAGCCTGATGATGAAGACTATCTGTCGAAACTAGTAACCGGGTGATCCTATAGTATACCAATAAAAAATTAGAAAGTATTTTTCCATTTTATTTTATTCATTACACACCTAATTATAGACAATCAAACATACTTTCGTAACAGTTTTTACGCCAAGAAGAGCATTTACTAAAAGTCTACCAAATTAAAAAAGAACAACCGTCATTACCGGTCACTGTTAGAGGATATCAGTTGCAGATTTTGCCAACAGTAGGAACAAACTCCGGTTCATGTTTTGTGACATTGCGATGGCCTGGCCAGCAGACGGTTTCAAGGGCTAGGTTTTCTCAGAACCCCAGAGCAAACGGCTACGCAAAGGGTCGCTCTTAAAGGTGATATACATAAGTCTACTTAGGAAGACAAAGTCAGAGAGCGCCTTCTAGGACAAAAAAGATTACAGTAGATTCGAGAGAAACGGCGGTGAATTCCTAATCCAAAATCCTAATCCAATTTAGTTTTGATATTAAGCTTATCAAGGCAAAGGACAGTACTTCTGCTCAAAATAAAAATATGAAACTTTGAAAAAATTATGTAATGTTCTAAAATATTGCTGCTAAGATAATAAATGAAATTCAGAATTTTCTTCAATTTTCGATTCGGTGGCGTTCTTAAGGACTTTATTATAAATCTTTTTTTTGTTTTTATAATTTAGAAAGGCGTATTAAGAACTACTGAGTGAGATCATTATTTAGATAAAGGCAGTCTTATTTGCAATGATATAAAGATTTTGAACGAAAAGCAAAATATGTAGTTCCAAATTTAATAAGCATTATTCTCTGTTATTCCAAATTCGCCAAGTTAAGTTAATCCCGACTCCGAATAACGTAGATATTCAAATTCGCTAGTAGTGAGAGTTAACTCATTACAGAACTTTATATAATGAGTTAGAGAATGTGTTGAATTTATACGAGTTCGTTATGTGAACCTTACCTATGTAAAATAACTGCGAGAATTATTCTCAACTTCATATACAGGCAACAGGCAAATGTTTCAGCACATATTAATAACAAACAAACGTAATGGAATAGATGCTGTATGTTTTCGGTAAGTTATTTTTTCATTTAACTTATAAGTCAACCTTCCAGTCTGCAGCATTTCTGAGAATCATGAAATATGGTTTACATGTAGAACGAAGCTGCAAAGTAGTCATGATTGACTATACTATTTACAGAATATATTTTCTTTATAGTACCTCAAAGTATGGATATGTGTTATATTAAATGGAATGATATCATTTGTGGTCGGTTTCCATTGGATTTTTGTGTATCAAACAACGTTTTTGAGAAGTATGCAATTTTGTGACGCATATGTTAGGATTATTATGGCAATAAGCACTCAATATTATTTACACAGGCTGTGCAAAAATGCACCTCAAGATACACACTACTAAACTATCAAAACTTTTTTTTTTCTTAAGAGAAAATATGGTATTTTTTTTTATTACATCATTGAATGCATAGTAATATTCTATATCAATAGTTATGGTGTCGTATACCTATTTTTGACAGTTTGGAAATATTGACAGTGTTAACGTAAAAAAAATACATTAAAACTGCTAATTTAAAGCTAGCAAAACTATATTTTTCTTATAAAACACTTTGCACAATTTTTATCAATGATTACTGGTTTGCTATGTTTGGGTTTTACACCTGAAATATTTGTTACATGTAGTTTGAATGAAAAATAAAGAACTACTAATGTATTCTTAAAGAAATTTTCGCTAAAGTAGACACTTATAATCAGTTTACGTGGTTTTTCCTGATTTAATTGTTATTTCTATGTATTTCTTAAAAAGTAGTACCGTATTTCATCATTGTTTGTAAAATTGTAGCAGTATTTAGGTCATTCTTTGTAAATTCTGTTTACATTTTTATTTTTTTTTAAGAAAATTATTTAGTTCATTGCAAGTTGTGGCATCTATTGTTAAATAACCGTCCAGTTGTTGTCTTAGTATGATGATTGTGAATGTAGGACAAGTATAAAATGTTACTTCTTAGCGTTTCCTTATTTCATTCGATTTATAAATGGAAGGAAGATTTTAGGAGAAAGAATTAGTAAACGAATGAACATCAGCATTTGATGTAAATAAGATTTGCTTTTCAAAATATATATCATCCGCCTTCATGCCCTGGAACCATAAACAAAAATCCATTCTAGCATGTAGATCTCATTCTTGAATAAATTTAAGTTTATACGGCAAATACTTGTTTTTCTTTAAAATTCTTCTAATTGATTTTTCAGAATACCGACTCTTCTCTTTCCGACAATAGCATGGTAGGAAATTCAGATACAGATAACAGATACTAAAACATTCAAACTATGTTCTTTTGTACACACTTTTCCGATGCCATTGTTTGCATTTCTTTTTTTCCCACCGAACCAGTCTGCTTAATTTTTTTGATGATTCTTAAATCAGTGGAATTATGTATTGCTGTGTTCCATAAGAATTATCAACCATATTGAAATGTGATTATTATTTTATGTACGCACCTGTTTGTAAGTCCAGTATAATTTGAATTAGATCGTATTAGTAATCATGGAAATTGAATATAATTGATCGTCTGGCAACTGTACGATGTCCTGGTATCCTAGGTTTTCACTTTACCTGAATGGGGTAGTGACCCAATGTAATTCGTTGAGAAAAAAATGATGAAAAATCCTTAGTGACGGGGGTTGTTGATAAAAAATATTCGACAAAAAGTTGTTTTATTTTTTATCAAGTGAATTAAATGATATTCCTGTGGTATATCTGGTATTAAAGGGGATATTCTATGTAAATTCATGAAATCTCTTCTGAAAATATAGAGAAGAAACGTGAGGATCGTTCGACATTGTAAGAAATTTTGCTGTTTACTATACCTGTTCTACATGGGAGCGTACATGTGTTTGCTGTTCTGAGTCTAATCATACATCCTGAATGTAACGAAGGAGGTCTGTTTCCCTGTATTTTTATGCTACCCATGTTATTTTCCTGATCTGAGCCTTTTATGTGAATATACGAGCTAATCTGGATTCTCACTACAAGGAAATCCCATTTGGAGGTACTCTGGCGTCTGTATAAACCGATAAACGAGGTATCTGGTCAAAACATTCTTTAAATTTTTGTATAAATGAATGTATAATTTCTATAATATTTTGAGGTTACTGTTACTTCTTATGATATTGAAATTTTGAGTTTTTATAAGTTGGTAGACGTGGTTGGTGGGTTTTCTATTCTCTTATGATATATTAAAAGTTACTTTTTGAATTAAAGAATCTAAAATTATACTGGATAATTGATAATATTTATTTTAAATATTCCAAATAACTATACTCACCTTGAGTAAGAGTTCTCATACTATTTATATGTTTCCGATATAAACTTGTTAATAAATTACACATGTTATTAATGATTACGCTGTTTTATTAATGAAAGCGCATTTGATACATTGAATTATTAAGAATTAAACTATAAATTCAGTATTTAACAAAGTAAAGGCATAATAATAAACGAGTTAGTGATTTAGGAGAACCGAGTCGTACAGCCGCCCGGGCAGCGAGTTCGTAACTGAAAAAATAATAAAGATATATAACTACTCATTGGTTAGTGCGAGGAGAGATCACTAGTGCGCATGATCTGGAGTGGTAAACTTTAGATATCTTGGACATATACGGTATTTTATAGCCATCTAGTGGATTGGGATTGCATTGTGTCTATCATTATAGGAAGGTATCTGTAAGGAAAAGGCAGATCTAATTAGAAAGTTATTTATTTATTTATTTTTCTTTTTCGTAAAAACAGTAGCCGGGAAAACCACAATAGTATATTGCTATTATGCCTATTGTTAAAAATATTTGCTCTTTCGTGATAGATATGATAATTTTCGTCATGTATCATAACTATTTCTATTCTTTTCTTCTAAAGACATCTGTTCAGCATTCGTCATTTTGTCGGAAAAACTAAATGTCTCAATGACAAAATTTACTTGTTTGTCAGAAAAGTTCGGAAAATTCTAAAGTCAGTTCAATGAGATAGCTTGTATTTAAGACAAATGCTCTTTTAAATACAGACTTACCGAAACCAACAAACGAAAACATGTTTTCGAAAACTTTATCTAAAGGAACATGCTTTACCAATATGAACATGCAAACATCGATATCGTTGAGAAAATCTATGCATCCGTACCTACGCGCTTCACTTTCTAAATATATTTCGCAGTGTGACAACCTCTTGCATGCAATTTATGTTTTATTTATGCATACGAAAGCTCAGGATGCGAGCACCGTTTTAGCTTTATGCTACCGGGTCTTGAACGATACAAAGTACGGTAAAAACGTAGTGTCGTCTTAGTGCTTGGCCTTTCTTTGACAGCGGACGATATACGAAAAATACGAGGTATGAACGTCGTCTAGAATACGTAATGATGCCATTGTGATTGTGCACGTACTAGTGGGGCAGTAGTAAACGTAGTTTTATGAGAGGTATTTTCAAAGTTAGTGCCCGATCATTGCTTTTGTTCTGTGTAGAATATATATTTCTAAAGTCGGGCACTTAAATGACCAAAAGCGTATTTAATTCAATTGTAGCTACATTACTCTTTGGTTTTATGTCATAGAATTGCTGCACTTTATGGCTCGTAGAATAACATAGTACTACTACTAGCACAGGTAACTGGAAAATATAGATTCAATGAAATTATAGAGAGAATAGAGTAGAGATTTATTGTTTTACAATACATAAGTGCAGAACATGTCAAAATAGAAATAGGACAAAAGATAAGTATGTACATATATACAATAAATTAATGACTATAGACAAACAAGTACACGTCATATAAATAAAGATGAAAAAAAAAACTTATTCAAAGTATAGGAGTGTTCAAATAAAAGTTTATGTAAGTTCTTTATAAAAACATGCGTCGACATTGGTTTCAATCATAATGGTAAGTGATTATATATTTTGAGATACCGCCAGACTGTTTGTCTTTATATTTTCGAAAGATGTGTTTATGGAGGTAACAACGTGATGTCCTTACCTATGGTGCTATAATTGTGGCCAAGCTCATATTTTTTGAAAATATCGTAATTCCTTTTTACAAACACATCAGATTCCTGTACATAAATCCACAACAAGGTAAGTATTGTGATAAATGTGATATCACATTGACACTTAAAATCAGTTTTCAACAACAAAAAACACAAAATCATCAATCGGAAGCACAAGGACAGATAAGAAACTTGTAATGAAATTTCAATTTAAAATACTCAGAAAAACTTCAATAAACAATCAAATATTGAATTAAAACTATAACTTATAAATTAAACATTCAAAAGCAACATCAAAATCAATCCAAATATAATGAAAATAATAATTTAAATAATTATAGAAAAATATATGTCAGATGTGGAGATAAGTACGCCATTTATGAATAACAATTTGAATTCACATACAATAATGAAAGAAAACAAAATAAGCACTTGTCAAAATTCAAACCATGTTAATTTAATGTAAAAGCTTAATTTGTAATCAGATTATTGTAAAAAGCATATTTAGCAATAAGCTTATCGTTTTTCAAAAATAGAGAAAGTTTCTTCGTTAATTTATTGGATTCCAAATCCGAATTTAGCACGACACTTTATGTTTACCATCGCGAGAGGACTTCGTTTGTCAAACTATGTGATAAGAATGTCGAATCTTAATTGATGATTGTAATTTTTAGAAGGAGGCGTATGAATGCCAGAAAGCGTCGCTTGGTGAAAAACTTAAGAGAAGAAGCCAACAAATCATCGAAGGGCCAAGACCTCATTACAATTGCTCCTCAAATTTTATCTACAATTTAGGAAAGCACAAATACAAAATATCATCATTAATAAACGACAATTAAAAGCATTAAATACCTTTTTGAACATCTAAAACCTAGAAAATCAATCCCTAAACAAGAAACTATTTGTTTTTATCGAAAATCTGAAGCATAAAACTTCCTCCTTCCTCCTTCCTATTGAAAAGCTACAGGAATCTTTGCAGAGTATCCAGATCAGATGCACACCATTACTGATACTCCTTGACCAGAATACAATTCTGAAAAGACATATTTCAGCCATACGATCAAGATAGGATCACTCAGAGCCAGTAAAATTATCTTTTAATATTATATCGGAGGATATATAAAAATAGATTCACCTTAAAATAACCTAGAAACTCATATTTACTTAATATTATTAATTGAAATCCAATTAATAACGCTAATTTAATAGAACTATTGCTAAAAACCTTTAATTCCATATACCTTTTGTATATCACATAGAATAAGTTATAAATAAGAAAGAATTTCACCTAAGACTAATCCTGAATGTTAATAATACGCCAATCTAAGTACTGCCGGTTCGTAAGTTCACTTTTTAATTCCAAAATTCTGAAGAAAAAGAAAAAAAATATAAAGATGTCATGGACGAAAAGACTTTTCTAAACTAGCTCAACTTACAATAAGTGGAAAGAGTGGAAAAAGGTATTACTCGCCTGATATATTATAAAGTAATTATTATAGTAGAATATTGTCCTAAAAATTCAAAGTTTTCGTATTGTTTTCTTTTCATATTCATGTTCACTATTTAATTTAAAAGGAAATATATTTTTTTATGTGTAAAATTCTGATTATTTTTTATTGGCTTTATATAAGATCATCTTATCGAACACATAAAGAAATCAATACGCAGCAGGCTAGACAACCCAGACAGCAGCCAGGTGAAAAAAGTTGCCTAAAATTCGAAGCAGGACCCCTATTTTTTTTTTTTTTCTTTTTTTTACCCAGAAGGAAGTCCATTACGGACGAAGTGTGGGACTTCAGTATGGTTAGTGCAAATACTGTATACTCACTAAAACCTCCTACATCTGCAGCCTCTAAACACACCCAGTACCGTCGCGCAACATACCAATTGGTGTGTCCGGTGTGAGCTACCTTCATGCTCCAATTCTATCGAATTCTCATCTGCCTCGTCTTCTCTTCCCGTTCTTATCTGCCCCATGTCTCTCCAATTAGCAGGGGTTCCAATTATACTGGCTCTAAGGGTCTCCGGCCTAAGTATATATCCTATTTTCACGTAGGTTTCAGCCCTCACGCGATCCCACCGTTGGCAATCAAAAATGTTATGCTCCACGGTGTCAATTTGCCCACAGTAGACGCAAGTATCAGTGCCATCCTTCTTGAATCTCATAGCATAAGCTCTGAAGATACCGTGTCGGCTTAGGACCTGGGTAAGATGATAATTTAGATGTCTATGCTCACAGCCAATCCAGACTCTAACGTCACTTATTAGTCTTTTCGTCCACTGGCCAATCACATGCTCGATCTCCCATTTCTGCTGCCAGGTGTCAACGATGTTGCTTCTAGCCTGAGACTTAACCACTTCCATATCCGCGCTTCTATATTGGTGTAGATAAGTTCATTCCTGGACTTGAGGATTGATCGGGACCGTGCCCGTAATCACCTGGAGGGCTTTTCCAGGCGCTGTTCTGAATGCTGACGCCACACGTTGGAGCATGTCCCTCTGAAGCCTTTGTAGCTGTCCGTTGTATTTTTTAACTTCAATGATCTTGCCCCATATAGGGGCTCCGTATAAAATGACGTTATTGATGGCACTGCACAATATGGCGCGTTTCAAGCTACCTGGTCCTCCTAAGTTATTTAAGATAAAAGAGGCTAATTCCAATTTTCAATTGTTTAAATATTGTAGTATTTTTTGCAGTTTTTAGATATCTTTTTGCAAGGTTGCTTAGCAGAAAATCACATGGTGTAAGAATAACGAATTTTATTCCTTTAAATAGCGACGTAAACCTACGTATTGCTATAGTCTGGCACCCCGGGTTTCGGAAATTTAAATGTGTATTTTTATTTATTCCAAATCAGCCTTGTCAAAACAATGTTAGAGTTTCCACAAGTCCAATAATTGTTTGTATCACTTTATTTGGTCAGTTGTGTATAGTAAATTTCATTTATTTGTACATTTTGCGTACTCCTGTATATAGTTTATATGCTAGTTTTTCCTTTGCGTTGCGCTGTGCGTTCATCGCACGAGATTGTAAATTTGTTATATGTACGATGTTATCCCTTGGAGGCCCTCAGTTCTTTGAGTGATGGAGGCCGTGTAAGTACATGTTTTTCATTTTTGTTTGCTACCATGTAGGTAATTTCATTTAATTTTAAATCTTTGTTCGGGTATTTTGATATTATTTCATCCATCAAAGAACTCTTTATTTAATTATTGCTGTTTTGTTTAATTGTGTACACATTTTGAATGTTAGATCAGTAATTATTGTAAAATGTTCTAGAAGATTTCGTGCTTTAAGTTTAAAAAGTTTAAATTTTCCGTTTTCTTTTTGCTGATTTGTATTGTATTGTTAATCACCACGGTTAAGGTGAAGTGAAGCTTTGTGTTGTTAAAATTAAATTTCAATTTATATTATATTTGTTTCTCCACGTGTAAAATTTAGTTTGGTTTAAATTTCGTGACCGCGTGGATATTTTTTGTGGGATTGAGATTTATCTTTTGGAACAAATCTTCCATTTTGTTTGCTAAAGGATTTGCATTGTCCTTTTTAAATTGTAGAATCTTATGCAGGTTTGCATTTTGCATTGAATCTTATATTCATGCTTCGTAATTTTGTTTTTTTTTTATTTGTAAACTCATGCAGTCACAGCAGTATAAAAACTTGCTATAAATACTAATAAGCCCTTCCCTCTATTGCTGTATATGCCATTGTTCCATACAAGCGGCAATATTATTACTCTGTTCAAAGACGTAGACAGACAACTTTACTTTTTGATCATAAAAAAAGATCTCACGTCATGTTAATTAAAAGTGCGGTTAAATAAGCAATTCTTATTTCCTTATTAGTTAACTTTTCAGTGACATTTGGTAACACAACAGTCATTTTCAAGTTGTGATGAGTTATTTCTTTTTAAAAATTATTTATACAAAATTATACATTTAAAATTACAATATATACATTAACATTAACAAAAATACTTACAAGGTTAGAGTGAGGAAACTGTACTCTGAGATTGAAGGATTCAGACGTTAAAAAAATGCGTTGTTCTCAGTACCATTACACCTTTTCAGCTTTTTAATCTGAATTTCCTTGTTACACGTAAGCTAAGAGCATCACTTCTAATTTAAACGTCAGTGTAAGGCAACGACATTAAGGATTTAAAAATTTAATGTATTCTCTAGCAAAGGTAATTCTCAAATAAACGGTACCGATTGTTCTGTTTTTAGCTTCTGCAAATAGAGTTCACGGTAATTGTCTCTAGTACACAGTTACGTACGTTTTAGTATGCATTGGTTAATAATTTAGTTTCTCACGACAAACTGGAAACTGTTTTCTAAGTAGCTTTGTTTTTCGTTTAACTTTTAAACAACATAAATAATTTTTTAAAATAGCTTTCCAATTTACTTTGAAATTGTGTAGTTACAGTTGCTTTTACACAATAACATAAAAGTATTTAATGTTAAATATACACTACCGGCTATTGAAGTTAGGACAACTAGTATTTTACTCCTAATTAAATAAAAACGACAGGAGTTCGAAAGAAAATAAAAATGTATTCGTAGAAACAAAAATATGAATAAATGATAAGAACAAATAAAAAATAAAACAAAATACTCTCATTAAAATTCCTCTCACATTATACTTTCTTCTTGTCGAAGAATCCTCCTTTAGCTTACGGCCCGAACCACTCCTGGCAGTCGCTCTGTTAATTTTGTCAGAGTTTCCTGGAAATTATTGTTCCATTTAGCTTGGAGAAGTCGCCACGGGTGCTCTTTCTAAGTTGGACAAACTTTCCTTACTCGCCTCTCCAGCTCATCCCAGAGTAATTCGATGGAGTTCAAATCCGGACTTTGCGACGCCAAGGCATGATTTCCAAAACATTATCCTCTACTCAAGGCGCGAGCGAATCTCAGCAGATCCGTGTCATCTGTTTGGAGGGGGATGTTTATCTTATCATGACAAACACGAAGTTCTCCCAAATGAACCACAATTCTATATGCGTCTATAATCTCCTTTGCGCTTATAATGCCGTCATTTTTTACGAGACGGTCTCCGCACTGCTAAAAAAAACCCAAATACAATTGAACCACCGTTGTGTTTTACTGTGGAAACGGCACAATCGCGCAACATTCGCTCGTCCTTCGTGCGTCTTACAAAAAACATGGGCTTCTGCCCAACACTTCGAACTTGAAGTCGTCAGTCCAAAGAACGTTTCTGAAATTTTCTGCAGTTTAATTTCTATGAGTTTCAGTCTACTGTTATCGTTTTTAGCGGTTCCTCCGACGCAGTAACGGTTTTCTTACCACAACGCGACCGAATAAACTGGCTTCCCTTAAGCGGCGTTTAGTTGCTGTTAAAGATATCGGTTGCTCATGTCCCCTATTCATTCCCGTTTCGATTTCGGGCGCCGTCAATCGCCAATTTCTCTTGCTCAACACTTGAAGGCGTCGATCTTCCGCGACGGTTGTTATCCGTGACCGACTTGGGCGATTCCGACCTTCGAATATTCCGGTGTCTCGGTAGCGACGAATAGTGACTGTAGATTTTGTCACTCCTAGTTTTTATATCAAACGCACATAATATCCTTCTTCGTGTAATATGACAATAGCCGATCTCTTCTCTACACTTATTGGCTTTTCCTTCGGCATTTTCTACACACTATTTTCAAAAACTGCCGTCCAATCACTCTTTGCGAATATTTACCACGTGTTACGAAATCTTTCCTGCTTTCCTGTCTTTGGCCAAATTTAGTGGCCGTTCAAGACCATCTGCTTTCAGCTTATTGGAAGATTGGACGTAGGAATACTTGGTCCCTAGGCCCTTCATCATCACTTAAAGACGGATGCACAGCAGTAGTTTTTTCCTTCGTTATTCAATTTTTTCATGAATGGTTTTTGTAATTCTGGGGACTACGTATGCATGCGAACTACGAAGAGTAATATCTGTTATAACTATGGAAATATTTTCAAAAAATTAGTAATTGTGATAGGCTTTGGAGGGGCTGTGTACCTCAAAGTTGGACAATTGCTAAAAAATGCTTGTTTCTCGCCAAGATACTCTTCTGGATTCTGGATTCCGGATTTTTGGTTGGCAAGGGCTAACCACGCGTACTTAGGCCACTCTAACCAGAACTCCCCCAGGATGGAACCTCTAAGTTGGGCAAGCGCCATCCAGTCACATAAGACGTGCTTTGGTGTCTTGTTCTCTAGGTAACATGCACGACAGAATGGGCTGATTATTAGTCCTATGCGGTGCATGTGTTTATTAAGTTTGCAGTGACCGGTCAATAGCCCTACAACTTGACGTAGTTTACTGCGAGAATGCTGCAGACAGTAGCTTGCTGTCCTGGACGATAGCCTGGGGATGGATTTGCGTACCTGACAGCAGGTGGTTATGGATGCCCATCTCTCCTTGTATAGAGTACTGGTTCATTTGGGTATTGAGTGTAGCCGAAGAAATGGGAAGAACAGGCTCCGATCCCATATAAGGAGAACACGAACCTCACCCCACTAACCTATCGGCAGCCTCATTTTCCATATTACCTTTATGACCTTTAACTCAGTATCAGTGAGTATCAAGTCATTCACAATAACGATCGCTTTCAAGGCATTATGACACTAAAATACTAGGCCTGAAGCGATCTTATAACTGCTGAGAGCTTTAAGGGCATCTTGACTATCACTGTAAAAGATAATACGTCGTCCCTTAATGTCCCTTGCTAAAATTTCTTCGACACCATGCAGGATCGCCAGTACCTCAGCTTGAAAAGCCATAGCGAACCTACCTAGTGCCAACTTTAAGTCGAGGTTAAGGTCTAGAGACAAAACTTCCGCATTTGTCCCTGTTTCTCTCTTTGATCCGTCTGTATAGACGACAATCGAAGGCAATGATTCGACCCTTTATTTTTATAGTTTTATTGAAATTTAATTTCGTCGTTGTCAGTGTTTCTTTGTAGACGTTTATTGAACTATTTTGATACTACGAACGGTTATTCAACGTTTATGGCGCGGATATTCTACGGCTTATTGAACGGCAAACAATATTGCTTGGGATAATCAAATTACAGTTAGGTTGTATGGACATTTACCTCCATCAATAATCAACAAAGCTAGTAGCTGGAAACTCTAATCATAACTCGGCACGATATTCGATTGGCTAAATCAGATACCACAATTGTAATTAACTCGCAATTCATTTCTGCGAACATCCGCCTACTTAATTTATCGTATTCAATTTTACGCCAAGCGATGTATATAATTGGGACCGTTTTATTGAACCTCGCAGAATGAATACATTCAGTCTCCGAATTTCGTACGATAACGTCAATGGAGATGGCTTAAAAATATCAATCGAACATCCACAATAGAACGCTTCTGTTTCGGAATTAATCCAGTTCGACGTTCAGCGCTAAAGTGAGAAGCGCACATTAGGGCGAGCCGGCGTAATAGTATTCCGTTTGGCGAAGTTAATTTCACAGTTCTGAACAACTACTCTGGGGAGCGTACGCTACGCGCAAACGAGATCACGTTTGCTATGCAAACGCAGTTAAAATAACCGAAATGCACTTTGGGTAGGCTTTAATATTTCAATTATTAACTGTTCCACTGTTTTTTTTTTAATTATTTTGGCGTAAGAACCTCTCTTCTAGAAAGAACTTAAAACTTATTTGGTAACTGTCAAAGTGTGGAATCCGAAAGGCCTGATCAATCACAATAAAGTCACTTTGAAAATGAAAAAGCAAATGGGTTAGCAAAAAAAAATGTTCATCGATTTTGTTTAAAAAGTGGGAATTTGCTTTAGTATTAAAAATGATGCAAGCACATGTAAGGAGTTAGATGTTCTTCATTCTCTTCTTCTCATGGCAGCGTAACCTGGACAAAAAGGTCCACTCAGCCAACCACCAATGTTGGAGATTGACCTTTATAGACATAACAAAACATTACTTTCCAAGCAAAGCTATGCATCGACAGGCAAAGCTGTAAACAAGCAGCAGCAGTAAGCGCTAGATGTATGAGTGAGTTATAAAGCATAGAGAGGAGGAATAAGACTTCTCGCTTTTGGGTCGGCGAAACTTTATACAGATCAAAGAAAAAGGACGAACTCTGATAGGTAAAGGGTGACTAGTAATTTGTAAAACTTAAACAAGGAGCTAAATCATAATACCATTCTATTTTACTAAACTTAAAAATCGGATTAAAAATTCTAACTTTTACAGATGTTAAACCAGGCCCTTAGATCATTAATGTCTTGCATGAGATCTTGAGAAGGCTCCAGGTTAGGTAAGTCTTCCTCTTCGATTTGACATACTCCCAGGTGCAACGACCTTGAGTTGCACAGTGCTATGCAATTTGAGAGGAGGTGGATGGATGTTTCATTCTGTTCCCCATGAAATCTACATACAGAGTCCTTTGCGAATCCAAGCTTACTCAGGTGTCTTTTCAGTTTACAATGGCTTGAAAGTATTCCTGTTAATACGTGAACATTGTTCTTACTACATATTCCCAGAAGATTTTTACTCTGCCTAATTCCTTGGAGATTATTCTAATAATTAGATTTTCTCTGCTCTATTTCTCTTTTCAGTTTCTTCAGTATTGTACTGTTACATATCATACAAAATGTTTTCCAGCCTTTTTTTGAGAGATTATTCGTTATCGTTTCCCCTTCCACATCTGTGTGACCCGGAACCCACAGGAGAGTTACTTTATTCCTTTTGCTTAGCTTTAATTTCCCTAGGCATTCCCAGACCTCTTGGAACTGATTTCATGTGAGCTCAGCGACTTGATGGCTGCTCAACTATCTAATTCTATTGATTCCGAAATATTGGGTCGGTATACCAAGGCTAGGGATCTGGCTCACTCTTAGCGACCACGTTGGAGAAGTCGTTGCATCCGTCAGAAAAGCCATGGGTTACATACTGTGTAACAGTAGGATGCTCACAAACTTATATTTGCTCAAGATATTTTGCGTTACGTTGGCAGTGGCACGAATGGCACTGTATGCTTTTCTGAGGTCATCTATTGATGTAAGCAGAATATACAAACAGCAGAAGAAGGTAGTTTTAGCTTCAAGTGAATTTAAATTCATATGTATATTTTGCTTCTTTTAAACAGAAAGTTAAGTTGGCTACAGCTTTTATATAACAAAATCACTATAAAACACAATCAACACTATTGAAAGTGTTTTTTTTTTACCAATATCTCCAAAAATCACAAACTATGCCTGGATTCCCTATATCACTTATTGCTCCCAAAACGCTCATCACGTTGAGACCACTTTTTAAATCCACTGGGATGCCTATAAGGAATTAGTTTAGTTAAAATCCAATTTATTTTGTTGATTAGAAAAGGCGAATACCCAATGACTATAAATATTTCCCCTTTTTTTGGTATCTTCCATATTTGCCAACCGTCAATAATAAACTTCCGCCATGAGGTGCTATGTCGAGTGTAATTTACGCCGAGATTCCTTTGTCATCTTTATCTTGCTTCATTTACCACGGAGTTCACCTATCACCTCATATTTCTGCCTTATATGTATATTCGTGAAAAAATCAAAAATATGTTCTTATATATATTTCGTTGCTTATCATGTTTCCGGCAATTTAGTTTCATATAATTGATTTCTCATTCAAGTACCAGTTAACCTCGTCCTTGAATTTTATATTCAATCACGTATTATGTCACGCCCCGCACTTTAGACATCGTTTTTAAAAGTCTGTATGAAATGTGATGATGAATAAACATTTAGCACTTATGTAATATTTAAAAAAGAAAGATATTGTGTAACGCTGTTTTCTTACTTTTCACTTGTACTGTATCTATTTTTCCTAGCTGTACCTTTTTAACGTTCCTTTTATTCGGAGTAACCTTGGGGTGTAACATACTAGTCGCTTTACGTGTTACATTTTTGTTAACCCTCGATTTTGCTTGGTAATTGTCACTAGAAGTGGAGGTTACGTTAGCTTTGAGTTTTACTCATTCTTACTACCTTACCGGGGATATTTCCGATCTGTGTTTTGTTCAGTCTTATTTTACGTGCCTTTTTCTCGGGTGTTGTTATTTTCCCATACTTTCTTCTGTTTCCTGGAAGAGTTGGTGTACCACGTTCGTTTTGTTTACTTCTTCATGTCAGCTGTTTTGACAGAGCGACAGAAGTTATCGGCGGTTTTCGGTAAGTCAGGTTACAACTTTTCATTTCTAAATTTCTCTTCAAGTTATCATTTCTGCGAGTACTTTGTATTGTCTAGGGGATGTTTAGAGCGTTTTGTTTGTGGAGTTCTATTTACGTCGCTTCCGGTATCGATTATTATAGAATCGTCGATTTATCGGAAAGCGTTCGGAACGATCTTCCGTTTTCGAGACACTCCCGTGTTGGCTCGACTAGTGATTAGACCTGCGTTTGGTTCGTCCGCATTTTGCCGTTTTGCTGTTTAATTTACGCATTTGTGTAATGCGGATTTGGTGGCATTTTGTGTGCACTGCTGGTTGAATCGTAATGTATTTGATGGTTTAGGCGAAGGCCTAGTGTGGAAGTATTGCGGTTCGTATCGCTTAGGCGGATTTTTAGCAATCAGACGACCTACGTATTTCACCACCCACGTGTTCTGAACGCGTGTGGTTTCTTAACCCTGGACGCAAGGTTATGAGTAACTTTCTTTCTCTTTACGTTTTCTAAGACTTTGGTAATCGTTACAGGGTTCCACCTTCGGGTTAACTTTCTCATTTACATTATTTTATGCTGTGGCCTGTTATGGCATAATTACCGTTGCCTAATTTTGATGGGGTGATTAATCTCCCTAATTGGATCCTTGGTTCAAACCATCTCGAGCCTGCCATTCAGGGAATAACCACCGCCAAAGATCTTCACGCTTCTCACGAGTATACCGAGCCTGGAGTCAGGTCCGCAAATCCTGATCTGGGGGGCCGTCAGCACCGGAAGTCGGCACGTTACTCCAGGGACGCCAGACGTGGGGGAGGACGTCTGCGAAACGAATATACAGGCTTGTGCTTAGAATTTTACCCTTTTTTTTTAACAATTTTGTATACTCGCCTAAACGGCAGCGTAGAGCCATTATACTAGAGTAAAGAAGCCAATTAGGCATCGGGGGGGCTCTTGTTTGTTTTTTTTTCTTTTGAGTATCGAGTGTTAGTTATATATTTTTATACTTTTATAATCGTTATCGTCGTCGGATGCGGCTGAGTTTTAAACTCACCTTTGTAGATTTATTGTTAACGCAAAGCTTTGGTGATCATCAACGTAACGCGTACGAAACCCATCCGTAGTTGTTATATAAGAGTACTTTAGTAACTTTGATGCGTATCAATTATTTTTTTTTAAGGAAACTCGATTTTAATTGAGCCCTATTCATAATTGTTATCGTCTGCGTTTATGCAACTTAGTCAACCTAACGTTTTCCTGGGTGAGAGTTCTATTTTGATCCACCCATTACTTTTTTTCCTGAAATATTTACAATTTATATTATTCCTTTTTTATTACGCTTACTTAATCTTTTACAATAAACTTGTTATTTACATTTATCATGCAAACTGTAGTTTCGTTAATTATTTTTTTTTTTTTGTTGTTACGCTGATTTCCCCCTTTTACTTACTATCCCCGAATTTCCCGTTTTGACGGACGCCTCGACAGGGTATATTTTAAAAGCGGGTGGCGCCTTTGTTTTCGATCGCTGTTATTAACCCACACCCGTCTCCACTGAAGCCGGCGGGACCCTGAATGACAGGTAAGATCTTTAGACCTTTCGGAGGAGTCAGCAGTAGTTTGTTTTTTTTATTTTGGCTAGAAATTTTGATGGCGTCATAATTGGTATGTTATTTCTATAACAAATTTTGAACTATTTTTATCGTTAATTCCTATTAATTTAATTTGAGCAAATATTCAGCTTTATAAATTCAAAAAAATACAATGATGCACACCTGATTCCTCACCCTACATGTTAAATATAATTAATGTCATAATAAGTGCAAATTTTAAGGCAGACCAAAGCAAAATACTTAATAAAAGTGCAATTTGATAAATATGTTTCGAGATTTCTCGATAAATAAACGGCACTTCTTAAACGTAATTCATGCGTTTATTTTATACATAACAATACATAACCATACAACAACGTGACATTGAAAACTATGCTGTATTAGACTGCACACTGAACTGAATGTAGGTACTCATAGGTAAGTATCTAAAATCTAAAGGATGTGCTGCCATCTATAATGATTGAACAGAACTTGAGGCATATTCGAAAATACATGAAATACATATACAATATTTAACACAATTTACGGGCTAGTGTGTATTTATGTTGCTATTTACTTTAGATTCAGACCACATTTGAGTATTTTATTTTGAACATTATCGCAAATGTGTTTAGGTCACTTTTGTAATATTTTCATGGGATTCTATTTCTATTATTCAATCTAATTCCCATAGTTGTCATATTTAGTGGCAGTTGGCTTGATCTGCATCGATTCCAATAGAGTATTTTGTTTCTGGTCACTGTGTGATATAGTTAGAAGGCTAAGTAGTAGCTTTCATTTGGGATTCCCGTCTTCTTTGGACGCTGACCTGATCTCCTGTCTAGATACTTCGAACGAATTCCATCATGAAAAAGAATATTGCAATTATAATTTAAATATATAACACCCAGAAGTATTGGCCTTTGGTTACGGTAATTTTAACACTAATATTGTAATAATATTGTAGATTATAAGTTTTAACGATATTCTTTTTGCGAATATGAGAAAATCGTATATTAATAAAGAAATAAGTTGCTATTTATGGTTTGCTATCCTTTACTAAACTAGCTTACAAAATTCTGAGTTTTGATGACCTATATATTATATAAATTTTAATCAGAGTTGGGCAAAATTCAATGAAGTTAATCAATTGAAAGTGAAGTAAAATTTTCAATTACTAATTGAAGTGGCTGACTAAAATTGAAATTAATTTAATTTTTAATCTGGCCGGATGGATTTAATTAACAATTAATTTAATTGGAGCTTCGATTAAATCTGTGATTAATTTAGTTTGTTTTTAGTTTCCAATTAAATTAATTTGGATTAACTCTCCCATTAACAATTTTAATCGTGAATTTAATTGATTAACAATTTAATCGATTCATGCTCAACTTTGATCTTAATTAAGTAAATATTAATATTTGTGTAAGTCTAGATTCTAGAACAACGTGATGTTGATACATATTAACAATAGGATTAGTTTAAACAAAGTCATTCACCATGTATTTGGTGCAGCATATTAGTAGTCTTAAAAGGTCTAAACTTAATTTACCTGTGGAATAAAAATTCAATTTGGATGCCTATTAAATACTTTAATTTAAAAAAACATTCAGAAATGTTGAAGCGTTGTTGAAAACCAAATTATCAAAAATGTAATATTATTTAAATTCAATAGAAAAGCCTGTAACACTAAATGAAATTAAACAAGCACATCTACGGTGAGTTAAAAAAAAACTTAGTGAGTTAAAGCATATCTATGCAAGATAGAGGAAATACGTAATTATCATCGAAATTTGAAGATGTATAATATAATAATATAAGTACAAACAGATATCTGTATTGTAATATAAATGAAAGAGAGCCGTCGTTTAATAATTGATAGGCTCGAATGCTCAACATAGATATGAAAAAATGAGGATTCATTCAAAAATAGTTTGTGAATTGACTATTCGCTTGTATATTAAGGATCTTAAGTTTTCTAAGTTGTTCAAGGTTTATGTTAATAATTCTTTCTATAATATTCTCACATAAAGTTCCACTACATAGAAATAAGTTAGGTTTAAGGTAAAGATAGAGATGTGTTCAGAGATGACAGTCGGATTACCGGAACCTCGTCAGCGTTTTGCGAGCATAGCTCTCGCGAGGGGATTGATGGCGAGGTATTGGCATTCAGGTTGTGATCTCCGATGAGTGTGTTTGGATTAATAAATTTAGTGTGTAGAGTATAAAGTATTAACTTATTAACAACTCCCAACGGTAAAATTGGATGTATGGGTAATGCGGTCTATTTAATAAAAATTACTTTGTATGACCTCAATATTTTTTCATTTATTTAATGACTTCTTCAGGAGGAATTTTACAATAACAGTATATGAAACAATGGTAATGAAAATATGTAAGTAATACTTATAATTTGAATATAATAATATAATTAAAAGTTTTTGTAATTTAGAATTGTTAAAAAGTCAGAAAACATTTTTGTCAATAACGTAATGTTACTAGATATTATGTAAAATGTTACAATTAATATGATTAAGTTGATTTGTGCCTGTTTTTAAATTAATTAAACTTTGATTGCTGTTAATTAAAGCGGTTATTTCTAAAAATGCTGCATTTTTTAGAAATAACCGCTTTTTGTCATTATTGTAAACGTTAAGAATTTTACTGTTATCATAACTAAAATTGTGGTCTAAATTTTGAAAATGTAGAGACAAAGCACATGAACGTTTATCTATGCAACTATCACTTTTGTGTTGAGTTATTCTATTTTTTAACATTTGAGAACTTTGACCAATGTAACAACCTTGACAATCCCGATAAGGAATATTATGTACGTACAACATCACTTTGGTCCAAATCTGGTATCTTATCTTTAGTTTCTGTAAAGATTGTTTTTATGGTTGTTACACTGTATTTTGTAGTTTTGATGTTTTTAAAATCTTTAAACTATTTAATTATATTATTATATAATAACGGCTACCCTTTCTTAGTATTCTTTTCTCCAATTCCTTGCATGAACATATAAATACTGATACAACTACCACTTTCAAATATTACAAATTACCTTTGATAGAAGGTTTACCTACAACTAATTATGATAACACTAAAACTCTTGACGGTTATTTCTTGAAATGATGCATATTAACAGAAATCAAAATTCAATTAGTTTTAAAACAGACACAAATCAACTTAACCGTATTTATTGTAACATTTTACATAATATCTAGTAATATTACCTTATTGACAAAAATGTTTTTCTGACTTTTTAACAACTTTAAATTACAAAAAGTTTAATTATATTATTATATTCAAATTGCAAGTATTATTTATATGTATATTTTCATTAGTATTGCTTCATATCCTGTTATAATATTGTAGAACTCCTCTTGAAGAAGTCATTAAATAAATGACGAAATACTGAGGTCATATAAAGTAGTTTTTATTAAATAGACCGCATTACCCATATATCCAATTTTATACCTTATATAATTAAGGTTATGAAAGAGAGCGGCTCAAACCCCCAACCCTTAATGCAAAGGGTCGCGACAATATTTGAAATCAATTAAGTGTGCTTTTCAATTATCTTGTTAACTTTATTGAATGCTTGAAACATTTTAAGTCTGATGATGTGGAAGGTCAGGAAACCGTCGCACCAAACCAATGGTAATTGTGGTATAGACTTTCATTTAAACCCACTATTAAAATTTATTTGTCACTGTAGAATGGAAACAAATATTACTTAAAAATCATAACAAGATGTTGCATGTTAGCCCAAATAATGATAATAACAAAATGCGGGGGAAAATGGCAATATATAATCATATTAGGATTATTCCCTATTCATTTATAATAGCCTTTAATTAAAGCGCTTCATACCGGCGCATCCACCATTTGGAAGCACTTTTTACTCACGGACAAGGAAATGCCATTATCGTTTGATATTTCGAACAATTTACCATTGATATTTCGGGAATGAACTGCGGTAGTATTCGTCAGATCATTTTTATTCAGTTCACATACATTCGTAACTTGTGCACGGCTTGATAAGGCACAAGGAGAGAATGCGCGAAATCTTAAATTTAAATTCTTCGGTCGTCCCGACAGCAGCATCCACTCCAGGCTATGTTCGAGTAATGACGCAACATTATAAAAGCGGTGTAGATGAAAAATGGTTCTCTTCATCTTAAAAGAGGACTTTGAAGTTGATCCCGTTTGTAATATTTGTCGGAAAAAAAGATATGAAGATATTCATGCTGTAAATTTTTCTCAGCGATGAAGTATTTATACCACCCCAAGCGCACAAGTAAACTTCGTATGGGGAAATTCTTTGGACGTTTGCTTACGAAAGATTAAACGAACAATAATAAAGAAACTTCTACTCGTAAATCTCGCTTTCTTACAGTCTCCATCCATGCATCACTGGAAGCGTTAAACGGAAAACTGTGCATCTTCCCGTTCCCACTGCAGGACCTAATTAATCACACCAATGTTATCAACATCGCAGTCACGTACAATCAATATCTCGTTTTATCTGGAGAAAGCGCTGCGGGGAGTTTTCGTTTTAACTTTCTAGGTGGTATTCTTTTCGTTTGCCCTTGGTCCCCTTTTTCTTTTGCACGACAATGGGCAGGAAAAAGAGCCACGTAGCAAAAGGCATATCCGAAAAACGCGAAGTGCTGTGTTAGCAGTCTCTTCAATCGGCGGTCTATAATTAATTTTCCATTCCCTAATGACAAATTCCTGAAATTGGGTTAGAATTGTTGCAATCTGGGTTAAAATTAATAGCATATAGGTATTCTGAGGATTATGGATGCAATTTTGTAATTAAATGAAACACTATTATCGTACAAAAATCTAAATGCGGCAACAATTTTAATTCAGATGAATACAGTAAATGTTTCCAGCCAGATTAGTTAACTAATCTAAATTAATAATTTTGACGGATGGGTAGTCATGGAAGAAGCTATGCCGGACTGCTAAAGAAAGAATTACATAACATACTTATAATATTAATAATCTTGCATTCTTGGCCAAACAGGGTTATAATTTTAAAATAAAACTTTTGAGATTAGGGGCCATGTTTTAATTTCTCTTAATTCAATCACATTGTTATCCTGACGTTACAACGGAATTCCGTCTTTTTCAAAGGTATATTTTACATTTTTTTTTTAGTATTCCAGAACCTTGTCTCCCAAACATCACATTAAAAATATTATTTTTAATTCAGTCACATTTTTTATACACTTTTATTTTTTATTTATGCACAAAATACAGTTGTACTTTGACGACGATTTTAAAATGTCTGTGTTGTCAACATTTGTTGTTTTTTAAAATCAAAAAGATAAATAAACAAAAGCCTATAAAAAATTCTAATTATGCTTATTTACTTTTACGTTGTTCCACTTTTATTCTTTTTTTTTTCAGTTCTGAAGGTTAACCTGTTAAATATTGTAATAGTTTAAATACAACACTGTTAATAAAATTATTAACAGTTCTATACACTTTAAGCAACCCAATGCTTTTATTTGTCGTTCTACTATTTAAGTTGTATTGGATAAAAACGACTCACAAAAATTATCTCTTCTCCGTATGATAATATCTGATAATTCCTGACCCGATTTAGCAGATGCAGATATAATAGTATTAGCAACATATACAGGGTTGGGATAAAATATGGAACCAAGCAAATAGCGTTGATGAAACTTTGCAGATAAGTGTAACGAAATATAATACAGCTGACTTCGATTTTATTGTTGTGACTGTACTTTCGGTTCAACCGGAAGTTCCCTCAATTTTTTTATTTAAATGGAACACCTTGTATATTTTTGCAGATTCCAATAGACCTTGTTTTTTCGAATTCGACCATATTGGTTTTAGTACCATCATCTGTAAATAATGGAGAGATAGAACACTTTACATTTACTGAACAATTAATTTTATTTATTGTAGATTATTAACAAAATGATAGTCATCTTATAAACAAATTCATTTAAAATGTTCAAAATGCTCGTCGTATACTTCCTGACAATATGTAAGTCTTCTAAGAAATTCCTGAACTAAATCACATTCGTCGACTATTCTTTGCCTCAGCTCCTACAAAGTAGTTGGTCGCCTAATGTAAACACGAAATTCGAGAAAACCCTAAAAATAAAAATCTAATGGACTAAGGTCTGGAGAACTCTATGAATCCTCTACGTTCAATCCATCGATTTGGGAAAGTAGCATCCAAAAAATTCCTCGCCTATCATAGTGGGGAGGCGCTTCATCCTGTTGAAACCGAAAACTTTGAGGCAACTCCCCATTGTGTTGAAGTGCAGGAATAATGTGGTTTCTCAGTAGATCCCAATACTTTTCCCCACTCGAGATTCCTTCTGCAAAAAAATGGGCCTATAAGCCTGTTTTCAACAATTCCCATCCAAACATTCAACGTTTGAGGATTTTGAGTATGGGCTTCGTGGATCCAGTAAGGATGCTTATTGGACCAGTACCTGAAATTATGGCGATTAACTGTTCCATTTAAACAGGAAGTTGCTTCGTCAGAAAATACCATACTAGTTGAAAAATGATCGTCTGCATTACAAATTTCCATCATTTTTTCGCAAAACTCCTGGCGTCGATCAAAATCATCATCTGACAGTTCTGTTATTTTCTTTCTTCAGTATTTTTCCTACAGAGCGACGACTTATACCATGGTTAAGTGCTAAAGTTGTGGTAGAAGTTTGAGGTGATTCTTCTAATTCAATATCAATATTTCCTCCAACAACTGCGTTAGTTGCGGCCTGCGGTCTTTCTATTTTTGGTAAATTTTTAACCGTTCCAGACACTAAAACATTTTAGTATACGTTTTAGTGACAGCTGAACGTGTTATAGCAATTCTTTCGGGATGCAGATCATTAAAAAGGTGACACACTTCTGCATGAGTTCTAACACGATCAATAATTACCTACTAGATGATAATACCTTTCGTTTGTTTGTTGCTAGGTAAAGCTTCGGGTTGTGGTTGACACTTTTAGACACTGACATCTATGGACTTATTGTGTCATCCCCACTGAAATTTTGCCGAAGTCATTATGTCTCCATTGTTTACAGATATGATCGAATTCGGAAAAACAAGGTCTATTATAATTTGCAAAAATATACAGGTGTTCCATTTAAATAAAAAAAATAGAGGGAACTTCCGGTTGAACTGGAAGTACAGTCACAACAATATAATCAACGTCAGATGTATTATATTTCCTTACGTTTATCTGCAAAGTTTCGTCAATACTATCCTCTTTCGTTTTAAAGATATTTGCTTGGTTCCATACTTTATCCCAACACTGTACATATACAGAACAAATGAGAAATAAATATATCCAAAAAAACAGATATGAACGAACAATACCAAGATAAATACAAATTTTAAAGAAATAAAAGCACATACGGTTAGTGAACTTGCGATAACAGCCAATGTCCTTTAAATGTATTAAGAAGATATAATTACAGCCTGCTCAGCCTGTATGCTCTTTTCTACTTACGAATCCGTGCTGTGTCCGAGCTGAGGCGAGTACTTGATGTATGTAGAAAATAGTTTCGATATTTGGTTGTTGCAAGGGGGAGACATTAGATCTGGAGGGTACATTTGAATGATAAGTCTTTATACTTTATTATTGACAGAAACCGAAAATTTAATTGATAAATTGAAACGCTCGAACTCCAGTGGCTCTAATAATATCTGAAATAAAAAAAAAATGCCAGCAAAATTTAAGCAATTCGTTAATGTATATTGTTAATCTAATTCTATCTACGGGCAGTTTTCCTGAAAATTGTACATTAGCTATTGTGTGTCCATTATTCAAAAAAGGGAACTCACAGCAAACAATCTTTTATCCCTATATCATCACAGTTTTATAAAATAGAAAAATACTCAAACAACGCTGTTTTCTTAAAGCTTTATGCGCAGATAGCATGTTGTTGGATTGAGAGTTGATTTGACTCGCGCCTTTGATATGGAGTATAGGTGAATGTGTCTTAATAGAGTTTCAAGTTGAGTGCGGGATATGCAAGGTTCAAACTTTGGTCCTTTGTTATAGATTATTTTTGCGAATGACTTGATCGATTATTCGTTAACAAAGAGTTCGGATGTAGATGTTTGCAAATTATACAATAATTTGTGTACAGAAATTAAGGATTCTTCTGATGCGAAGGAGCTGTTGAGAAATTTTTTATATGGTACTGTTTTACATTTTATATGTTCTGGCTATGTTGATGCTCTGTAGCTTCCAACAACAATAAAATACTATTGCTGCTATAATAAATTATGTTCTATGACGCAAATCCTAAGATTTATCAGCCACTATGCTGTCAGTATATGCCAATCGCCAATTGCGTCCATTAATGTCGATCCTATTATAGTAACTTGCAAAGTTCGGACGCGAGAGCATTGTAGGCTCATAAAAAACACACATATTCATTAAGCACATGTTCAAATCAGAGCAGATACACATTGTAAAATGTAAACTGACAGGAGCGTTGTGTACATTAAACAAAAATCAACACAACAAAGCTCCTTTATGTTTGTTCAGTTTATTAAATCAACCATTATTGTAGGTTACTTCGGCTTAAAAATTGGTAACTCTAGCAAATTTTCACTTAACTACGAATTTTTTTTTTAACTTACTAGTATTAATTAAACTTACGGAGATATTGTATTTCGTTTGATTTATTGTGAATATTGTGTTTATATTTTATCCCTTTTTTATTCGAAACGATTTCAATAAAAGAAAAATGTGTGTGTATTTTACATTCGGCGGGACAATAAAACCGTATCTGTTTTATAGGATTTAGAAGTTTCGACTACAAAGCTGCATAAAAGCTATAAACTGCAAACTAGTTAATAAAAATAGAGAAAAATCAATGGTTGGAGGTGAAAATTGAAAATAAATTGACAATATATATTGCATTGTAGGTACATCGGCGATTGTTATTCAACTCACGTAAGATTAATTAGTGAATTGTTGCGCTGCACGAACCACAAACAAAGTAAAATCGTATGTGCTCGCGCTTCGTTCAATAAAACACCGGCAGATACGGAAATTGAATGACTTTATAGAACCAGTTCAATTTCCGGCTTTAGTTAAATGATACGTGCTTCGTTTGTGTAGTAAAACTATTGCGGAAAATAGTTGGATATTGTGGAATGATACGATACACTTTGTTTGTTGTTATGCTAGAGAGAATAATTGATTGCGTATGCCAGTAGTTATTTCGAAACACAAATATTGCTTCAATATTTTCATTTACTGCGTTTATTTTAGGCAGAAATTTTATTTGAACTTAATTTGGATGGCGAATTCTTCCCGTATATTACATTTTTTTTTTTTTTGTTAATTATATGAACCGAATTCAACGTTCATAGACAGGGAGGTTCATGACAATAGGGCTAGTGCGACGCTTTCACAAAACTGAAAAAGCCATTATGGAGGAGAAAACAAACGGGAAAGAAAACAGAGAGCGTTATTCTTTTAAGGGCCATTGTCTGCCGTCGCTGTTAGAGAGAAGTTAACGAGCAGCGATGGTAATTCCTTATTTTGTTATTACTCTACTCGTACTTATTACAGTAGCGTCCTTTTCTAATTAATTCTTTTACCTCTAATTCATTAAAGCTAAATAAAATTTGGTTTAATTTGAAAGCTACTTGGAAAAATATTAAGGAGACATATTTTCATAAATCAAATTGTTAGGTGTGTTAACTAATCTCTTCAAAATCTACTTTAAAAATAAATAAAATATAAAATATTAAAATTATGCCTTCAAGGAAATCTGAAATTTTTTAAAACTACATTATTATATATTATGTAACTTATGCTATAGAACTTACAATAAAATATATAAAAACGAAAAGGAAATTATGATCAGTAATTCACATAACTGTAAGAATTCGAAATTCCATTTGGTATAATGTAAAGTTTTTAAATTTATTTTATTATTAAACTGTTGATAAGTAATATGATAGTCCATTTTGTTTAAAGTCTCGTATATTTAAGATAATAGGGTATTTATTTTAACTTTATCTACTGTCTGTTACGATTGCTGATCAGCGAATCCCACATCACTTTCTACAAGGGCATTTGAAGTTCAAAAAAAACAACGCCAACCGCCATTCTTGCGTCCTGTGGAATAACGCCACAAGTCAATTTTTATAAAAATTATTTACATTGCTGTTTTGAATTAATTAGTTCGCGGAGACTGAAACAGCTCTAGAAAATAGCTCGCGAACCTCTTGTCGTTACCGGGCGCATCTAAATTGAAAGTTCAATCTCCTTCTGAATAGAATTTTCCAAAGTTCGTAAATTCGTGAACGGGAAGTGTTTCTGATTTTGTGTTAAAACCGTTCGAACAAACCCTTTTTTTGTGTGTCTTGTATAAAACGATTGTGCCTTTAATATTTTGGATTACGGGAAGATTAAATTACCCACATCGATTGGTAAGATTTTCTAAAATTTTACTGAAAAGTTAACCATTCACTAAGCGGCAGTATTCTATAAAAGAAAGTTAATTTGAATAATTTCCAAATACCGATAATGTAGTGGTGTGTAGTGGTTTATATTTTCTTATGATACTAGTAGAATCCTGGTGATATTTTCCTATTTTCTGTGAGTCTGGGTTTCTTTAAGTTTTGCAAAAATAAATCTTGAATGGAAGATCTTCATACCATACTGGCTTCGAAATTTCATGGCTATTTCATTTAATTTAATTAGATTCTTCGTCAATTAAAGCATAATATCAAACAAAGTCTTTTATCAACATGCTACAGATGGTTGAAATAAGAGAAAAAAAAACTCTTTCTAGCGGTCAAAATCCAATATGGCTCCCATAAGAAATAAAAAAGTTAGTGATTGCCGGAGAGAACCGAAATGTCGTATAAACATTTCAAGTATCTACACCATTAGGTGGAAGATTAAAAGCGGTCTTGTCATACTTTCTTTTTGAGATCATAATAACAAAATTTAGCAATTTTTGTCAGATTTAAACCTACCGTACATCTTCAGTAATAAGCGAGATCCCAATAGCGAGGATCGAAAATGAATCAACCTGTATATAAATAATCTTTTATATTCTGGTAGTGCAGTTTAAAACAAATTGCTCGTTCAATTTGCCGAAATCAAAGAATTATTATTAATCATATAGTATCATTATTTATGGGACAATTGTTGCTAAGGAGTTTAAAGTTTATTGACCCCTTTAATATGTGCTGTCCCCCCTAATATCCTGAAAACTCTGCACTCAAAGGCGCTATAGGACTTCCCTCTCCAAATATTTTGCACATTTACAACTCCTAGACTGTTACCAGCGATAAATTAACAGTTCATTCTTATAAAGGATTTTCTCACCATGTATATTTGACCACAAACTCACGAATTTATTTTTATTATGAATTTAGCCCCGTTGTAACGGAACGGGTGTAACGGATTACCCTTATCCCAGCGCTGCCACCAATTTTAACGGAACGGGTTTTCTTATCTGGAAACGTTTGGGGATGGCCAGCCCAAATTTAATCGAGGCAAAGCCAAATACCGTTTCACAGGCAACCTCACCTGCTCTTTGGAGCGACTAGACACTGCTGGAAAGCAATCTTTTTGTTCGGTAGCGATTCGTTATCTTAAGATCTAGCCAAAGATGCTCTCCAACAGTGTTTTCCTCGGTAAGTCGAAGCAGGGCCGTTAGTTAGCCTAAAGATTGTCGACTTACCCACCTCGTCGGCTTTTTCTTAGCGAAATAAGAGAGAGATGTAGAGAGAGCGAACGAGTTACGGTTTTTACGTATTTGCAATGGTTAGTTTTAAGCAGAAATTTTTAACATCTTGCCAACCGATGTGGGTAATTAATTCTTTCCATAATCCAAATTATAAGGCACAAAAGCTATACACAACACTCACAAAAATTTTAAAGAAAAGGGGGGTTTTCGAACGGTTTTAGTGCAAAAACCAAACACCTCTCGAGGAAAGCTTTTGCTTCCTGTTCTCGAATTTTAAGCTTATTTTGATTGCAAAATTTAAGAAGAGAAGTTTTAATTCTAAGATATGGAAACGGCCGACAACGAAAGGGGGTATCGTGTGCTTCACTGTAGCTAAATCGGAGTCCACGAATTAATTGAATTAAAACAGCCGTGTAAAGAATTTCTATAAACTTTGGTTGTGACCTCATTCCGTATTGCTAAACTCGTTCCGCTCCTCTTTATAAGAGGGCGCAAGAATGACTGTCGGCGTTATCTTTCTGAACTTCAATCGCCCTTCTAGAGAGTAATGTGGGATCCGCTGGTCAGCATTTGTAACATACAATACACAAAGAAGCAGATAAAAATTAAAGTAGTACCGTATTATGTTAACTACGCGAGTCTTTAAACGAAAATAGACTATTATTTCCTGTGAAGTAGACGCTGCTTCAGCGAATGCCACATTACTTCTCATCTACGTATTAAAAAAATAAATTTAAATACTTTATATTATACAGGATGGAATTTCGAATTCTTACACCGTCAATGAGCGGTCTTTCTTAGTAGATCTTCTAATTTTTTTTCGCCCAGGGCCACTTACCAACTGTATTGACGCAGCTCTGAATATTTTGGCGATATATCGAGAACTTTCGGAAACATCAGAAGTGAAGTGTTGCCCGGGTGGGCGATATATGCATAAACAAATTTCGATGTTTTCGATACTGCATGGTACATCGTTGATGGATATTATATATAACATCGGCCTTACAATCAATCCTTCTGGAACTCCACATCCTATGCTTTTCGGATTTGAATACATGCTGTCCAAGACCTAAGTTATTAAGCATTACACAACTTTGAAATTCGAGAAACGTTCTGTGGGTGCGAGTCCTATTATAAGAATCTTTAATTTTAGAGGCCATTGGGATGTGAATCATTAAAAATATGTGAATCTACTACTATAAGTCCCCGAGTATAAAAATTGTTATTTAAAAAAAGAACTTTCACTCGAATACTACCCAGCTTCAAAACATCAAACCAATAGGTTTTTTGGATCTTAATACAGAGCGCGTGAATAATAACCTATAAGAGTTCAAGAATCGATAAAAAAGGGCATTGCAAACAATTCTATAATCATTTTACAGGTTCTAGAACACAAACATAAAACTCAATGTCAGTTCTGTCTACGCCAAATTTTCTATTACCTAAATTGTCATTTATGAGACATGTAAAGGGCTGCAGCATAATTTAATAAGCCGCATCATATTGCCTGAAAGCCCACTAACTACCCACTCCTAAGCCATAATGTCATCGGTGCAAGGAAACATGCATCCTATATCGCTGTAAATGTGTCGGATGTCAGCTTATCGATTGGCCGCCTGCTCTTAACCAGGGTAAATATAGAACAATCATGGACAACTCAATTCCTTTCGTTCAAGGTTTTATTTACGTTATGTTCTCTCTTTTTATCTGAAAGTTTCGAGGAATTTACTTGTGGAAATTTAATTGGTGGATCTATTACTTAAAATGAAAAGTGTATAATACGACTTAAAAAAAAAGATTGTTGGATAATGGAGGTGCTTTAGCTCTTAGAAGCTTTACATTTCATCAAAAAAGTAAATATTATGGTAAGGTATTTACTTTTTTGATTAACTATCTCTGATTTACTTTCCGAATTTAAGGGTAATCGATATTCACATTTATAGCCAGAATTTTCTTTGATTGGGTGCAATTAGTAATGTCTTTGGAAAGTTTTCCTTAACCCTTTTTCAATACCTAAACCCTGACCAAATTCTTCATCTGAAATGTAAAGAATTTCTACATAAAGTTTATATGTGAATAGATAAATAGAAAGAAATAGATATCTCTAAAAATATTTTACATGGAGAAGATTTATTTAAACTAAATGAAATTAACTTAAATTTTGATATCAGTGCTTTCCTTGAAACGATGAAAATAGGTTCTTAGTTAAAATATGCGTTAGTTACACTATTTAGCAATGTAAAGAATTTTTATAAACTTTAGTTGTGACGTCATTCCGCACCGATTTACTTGTTCCGCTTCTCTTTACAAGAGAGCGCAAGAATGATGATTAGCGTTATTTTTCTGAACTTCAAACGCCCTTCTAGAGAGTAATGTGGGATTCGCTGATCAGCAATTGTGACATAGAATAGACGAAGAAGCAGATAAAATTTAAAATAAATACCGTATTATCTTAATTATGCTAAACTTTAAACAAAATAGACTGTTATTTCCTGTAAAGTAGACGCTACTACAGCAAATGCCACAGTACTTATCATCAACGTATTAATAAAATGGATTTAAATACTTTGTATTATACCGGATGGAATTTCGAACTCTTACATTGGGCTTGAAAAAATATTTGTTTACATTTTATCATATTTCACTTTATTTATTTTACAAAATTTTATATTCCATTCGCAAAGTATTTAAATTATAAAATCAAATACTTTGCACAGCAATTTTGCATTTATTTTTGCTTTCAATTGATACTGTAAACGCATTGTCTGTTCTCAATATTAAGACGGTGCTCATATGACGGTTTTATAATTTATTTAACTGCTTTTTCCTCTTGATCCATGGACAGTAGTTTGGGAAACTGAATTTGCTGCCGTATCTTTTGTTTATGTTATATTACGAAGCTAATTGTAGCAGTAAAACAGTTAATAAAATATATAAACGTTACGTTCCTTCAGCACTGTAGGGTTCCATTTAAAATGTTTTTCGCAGTAATCGAGCTTGATAAATGATTGTTCCATTCATTTTCGTCAAACCGAATATGACAAATCTGTCAATGTCAGAGACCCAGAGCCACTCAAAATCTAATATGTAGTGCGAGGATTCGGCGCCTATTCCAGCAGCAAGATTAATATATTTCCCTGGCTTGGGGTTATTAATGAGGCTATTTACAGGTTCTAATAAAAAGTGTGACGGAAATCCCGAATTCGGGAATGTATTTGCAACTTTTTTTTTCTGCACTAATCTTCATCGGTTAAAGCAAAATTGCGCAATGAATCTTATTACCGCATTAACGTCGAGGAATATCGAAGGGAAATTGCGTAGATACGTGACTAAACGTAGACAGAGTAGAAACGTAGAAAATATGATGGTATTAAGAAACGTTTATTCTCATAACCGTACCATATTTTCTTGTTTGTTCGAGTATAGCGCCCTACAATTCCATTATTTGCCCTTCATGTATTTTACTACAACGGGGTATGTTTACTGTCTACGTTCTTTTTTATGCGCACCTGTTTTTCTTTTGATTTGCTTGTTATTTTTTATTGTTCCACCTTTATGATTTATTTCCCATACATTTACTTATAAGTAGACACGGGCCTCAAATAATGTAATATAAATAAAGCAGATGAATCGTATTATTGTAATTTAGTATGTATTTATAAAACATGTCATATTAATGGAGTTGTACAAATTTTTCCTTGGGGACAAAATCGGACAAAGCGGGCGAACAAATAGGCCGCCTTGCGATGCATTCGCATTTTATATCACTAGATATTTAGATAAAATTAAAAAAAAAAATACATTTTATAAGAAAAACAGGCAGTGTTGTTACTGACTTGCAACACTACGATTCATCTGCGTTTATTGAAGTACATGAGTTGGAGCGCACCTTTTGAATACGTACCTGCCGCGCCGAAAAATTTGCCCAACTCTACTTATAAGGCTCACAAAAGTTATTTCTTTTATATATTGACAATATATACTGCAAAGAATAAATGTTTATTAGGTTATATGTTTAAAAAGCAGTGCTTATTCGACAACAACAGAAACATCTATGATTTGTTAAATTTTTCTTTATTAACATACAGCTATTCTAGTCAAAATAACAATATACGCTTGCAGATACGATCATAGCTTAATATTTGAGAAAAAGGTTGAAAAGTAGTGAAATAGTTCTGGCGAGTGATAATAATAATAAATGTAATCAACACAATACTAGTATTTAGTATTTAAGTAGTATAGTTTCTCATCATACTTCTTTTTTTTGAATACTTAATAAACAAACAGTTTCACAGCAAAATTATAAAATTCACTAAAGTTTATGTTGTAAGTCCAAATTAGTGAAACAGACATAAAGAGTTACTTTTGCCCATAGTTTGGTTCTTTGCGTAACAATGCGCTAGGCTTGAACCGTTTTACAAGCATTTCCTATAGGCTTGTAATGTACGTAATGTATGCAAATAGAAGGCTGATGTTACACTGCGACTAAAAGATCTGTTGTATCCCCTATTCTTGCTGCTTTACAGCTGGCCTTCCAATCCTATTCCTTTCAGAAAGTGTAGGATGTCAGAGGGCCCCAGTCTAGGTAAGTCTCCCTCTTCGATTTCACATGCTCCCAGGTGCAACGCCCTCGAGTTGCTTAGTGCTACGCTTCCTATAAGCTTATACACAGCAAATGCCGAGCACGAATGTAAGTGTAATGGAAGGTGAATATAAACGGTAGCCATGTGGGCGTGCTGACGAACATTTAGGTAACATGAATGAATGGAATGACAAAAATGTTGATGCCAATATGGAAGTAAAAATATACGTTGAATCTACAAGACCCCAATTGAAATAGAAAAATATGAATATTACGAAATAGGGGTGTAAACAAAACAAAATAATGCATATTTGGTACTTGCATTACCGAATGATGAGATTTCAACGCTATCAAATAAAAACTATACACTAAATGCTCCTAAATTAAGTATTCATTCGCTACAGAATCATTCACGAAGAATTTCTAATTAAAAATATACATAATTTCATGTTACTTTCCAAATATTATTACTAGTTAGGTTTGAAGTGAGAAATCGCGCTCCATCACACGACGTTCTTTTTAGGCGATAGCAAGTGTAGCCAAAAATAAAGTAAATGCAGGGTAAATGTCTCCTTCTAATCAATCTCAGTAACAAACAACATTGCCACTCTTCCTAGGCCTGACATTTGTTGTATTTATTTTTAAAAGGTTTTTAAGTAACATTTCTAACATATCCATGCCACGGGTGAGCCTAAAAACACTTTATTGTCACCAGAACTTCCAAGGTAATGTTGAATGATTTAACATTTTCAATGGATGATGATGATTGTGTAAAGATTAGATGCTTAAATAATGCATATTTTTTATTTTCTTATATAATAACGCTTCAGTAATACAAATCCGTACACTAGCATTAGTATCAGTGAAAGATAGCATCGTTATGGTTCGATTTATCGCCCCCTCAACTGCAACCACTAGGATATTTTGAAGAAAGTGCATTTCAACCTCTTAAGGGAGTCGATGCTCATTGTTATTTTCTAGGAAAAATTGTATGCTTTATGTCGATTCAAATTTTCAGTACTTTTTGTTTTATATCAAAAGATAATTTATAGCTGAGGATTTAAAAAAACTGTTGACAAAGAGAGGTTACAAAAATATTTTTTCTTTTTCGAATTCGAATTTTTTTTTGGCACTGTCGAATAAAATTTTGAAACGTTGTAAGTTTTGATTAAACCTGATGCGCTTATATATATATTAAGAAAATAAAAATGAGAATAAATTAATTAACAGCTGAGTAAGGTTGCTGAGTGAGCTGCTAGTAAATAACAATGAGCACCGACCCTTTTAGGGTAGTTGCTGAATGAGATTTTTTCAGGTCTTCTAGGAACGGGTCCAACCTTCTTAAAACAGGGCAGTAGCAGAAAATACGTTAACTATCCCCTTGTCTTCTAAACACAGTCGAGATGGAGTCTCGTAAGGACGGATACAAATACACACATAAAAACGATTTCTTCAGTTAAGTAAATATGTTTCTTTAACAAGTTTTACTTCTTTCAAATACATCTCTATTTGAAATAAGAAATTATTCTTGTATAGAAATAAATATTTTACTTGGTTGCAATCGAAAAATATATTTTCTCCAAGAAACAATTTTTTCGATCTAAGAAATAAAAGAGGCAACGAAAGAGTGGATCACATATTTGAATTAAGGAAATAAATTCTTTTATCAAACATTATATATTTGTGGTAAATCTTGTAAGTACTTATGTAAAGGTGAAAACCCATTTTAAAAAATATGATGTCATATTTGCGGTGAGGTGAATTTGGCTACGTGACACTCGAACGATTACCAATAATGCAGTAGTTGTGTGCATGCATCCAAGATAGAAATGTGAATTGCAGTGGTGCTAATAAATACGTCAAATTGTATAGATATATAATAGTAGGAAGTTGGTAAGTAATTCAAGGTTAAATTGATTTATTTTTAAACTACAGAACCCTACTTAAGCTTCTTGATAATGGAAGTTTTTGAAAGGTAATCTTTTGCAAATTTATAAAATTACTTAACGTATATTTAATTACAGATCTAAAATTTGCCTACCAATTCTTAATTGCTCTGCATTTACTGCCTCCAACGGGCCTGCAAGATGTCGAAAAAAAAAAGCATTGAAAGCAGCAGCTGTGGAAGCTGTAAACAGCATTTTTATCCATGCGAAGGTATATTTTGCATTTGTAAGTCAACATATCCTGTCTAATTTCCTAATTTCTCTGTTTAAGTATTCTTAAGCTTTCTTGGCCCGCAACAAACCTTGAAAAAGTAATATTAGAAGAGCATAGAATGTTTGCTAGCTATAAGCGGTATAAATTAATAAATAAATAATTATAATTATGTTGTATAATTGAGGTGAAAAATAAAAATAAAAATAACATGGCCCTACATTCGAATGCTTAGTCGCACTAACAAAATATACCAACTATTATACCACATCTTCTTATCTACTATTTATTGTGAAGTATATGTAAATGTCATTGTAAGATAATGTATCTCTTCCGATACCCGATGGTTTTGAAATGTTAATAAAGGAGCAACAAGTGACTGCCGATATTCGGAAGAACAGCTGAAGATTAAAGTTTAATTAAAGGATCCAGAAAATTCGACTGCACGTAGCGGAAAATTAGAAAATGTATTGTCTCTTTGTGAGGTGTGGGATATAATGCTGTAATACGTTTTTTTTTTCCCTATAACGCCAAAATTATAAATAAAAAATAAAATTATGTTCCGAATTGCTTTTCTTGTTTTTTTTTTTTTGAAATATAAATGATAGTAGTAATATTATTATTATGGTAAGTAAAGAAATGTAAAAACAATCTGAAAAGAAGACTTTTACTTGAACTAAATATATTTTGAAATAAGATTATGGTTTTATTTACAAGACTGCTGTATTTTCTAAAATTGTTTTTTTATATATAAAAATTTACCACTAATACCAAATAGAATACTAGATAGAGATATGTATCTAGTATCCAGTTTGATGTTAGTGGCAGATTTTATATACATATAAAAAAAATACATTTTAGAAAACAGCAGTATTGTTGTAAATAAAATTACAATCTTCTTTCAAAATAACAAATATTTAGTTCAAGTAAAAGTCTTCTTTTCCCAACCAAAACTAATCTCTTGAATTAAAAGTGTGTTTATTCTTTAGAGTAAAATTCAAGTTTCTTTGCAAAAAAAAAGTAAAGCTTCATTCAATGAAAAATATTCTTGTACTAAGATATCTACATACATAGGGTAAGACTGCAATGTTTCAACTAATAGTAAGTTTTATTTAATTCAATGAACGATTTTCTTGGATTAATATATTTTTTTTCTTAAAAATTAAATAAACATTATTTTTGTTCCAAGAATATATTTATTTGCGTATATATGAAACAATGATATTCTTAAGTAAAATTTCTTTAAATTGAACATTTCTTTTTATGTGTGTATCTAAACCCTTTTACGGTTAATTTCAAGTAGTTTCTTAGTTTTGACATAATTTGGTGTGGTACACCTCTTCTCATGCACCAAATTAGGAAATTGCCCCAGAATTTCTGATTTGGTCAGAATTTGATTTGCTGCTTAGCTCTCGTAGGTGCTAAGCTAATGGCAGGCTCCGACTCTTGGAAATGCTCCGTAACACTTTTCTTTCGCAAAAGTATGTGTTTTCTTATTTCCAAGAGTGAGTGAGTGCCCAGATACCCAAATTGGGCATAGATTATTAGCTATCCCACATAGTGTTGAGGACGAAGCCTTCATTATCATTCGTCGCAAATCATCCTCTTCATAATAAGATTTCAAGCAGTCTATTCAATTCATGGCATGAATCAAGCACTTAGTATGCAGTAATCTTTTACATTGCCCTCACAAGAATAAACGTGTAGCAATGTGTTTGTATGTAAACAATTTACTATTTAGGGAAAGAACAGATTATATGAGAAAATTTCCTTCTTCCACGATCCTTTTAAAAGTGTTACGATAAAATCTGCATAGACCTACACCTCGGCTTCAATAATAGCCAGCAGGTCATCTACCAGTAGTGACCATAGCAGTAGAGCAAAATCCCTACTTGTGGGCATTTTATTCCCGGTCATTTAATTAATTTATGTTTTACCAATTATCAATTTTAACTATTCTAATTTGTTGTGTCTTTTTATAAAAAACACAAAGCTGTCTTCAACAAAAAACTTTAGTCCGACTATTTTAAATCCATCCCCATTTATTGCATACTGTTTTATACATTAACGAATTAATGTATTTCTGCTAATAACTATAATAACTAAGAGGAAGTTTTCCCAAGAAAAAATTTCCTCACCCAGTATTCGAATCTACACACTCTCGTTTACTGGACGAAAGCTCTACCATTTGAGCTAGCAAGGAATATGTACGTGTGTGCGACAAATCGACATATGTCGATATCAGATCTTGAAAGGCCGGCAGGACGGGGAATATGCAAAGATTGCAAGCATTTTACAATATGAAATAATTATCGAATTCATGTATTTCTGCTAATAACTGTAATAATTAAGATTAATTTTCCCAAATTGCAATGTGTTATAGATTTTATTTAGTTAATTTACAGACAATAACAATAATTTTTTTATAATGTTAATACCTTATATACTTTAATTAATTAGTATAATTGGTAAAATGTGTAAGTACAGCTTCACTTGTACCTAACTAATAATCTCCATAAATCTGAACTAAACTTACTAAACCAAGCAAAGATGTGAAAGGTAGATAAACTGTATTTGAATGTCATTTATTTCCCCGTAACGACGCAGTCAAACCTCGCATATAAATTTAATTTCGGAAAGCCTCACGAAATTTTCGGTTTAGGGAATTATAGCTGAAATCCGACGTACATACGTTTCACAGAACCTTCGCAGACATTCACGGTTCTCGTTTCAGAAATCATTTCTGTCATATTCAAATGTACAGTTCCTCATCTTCTTTTTCGGAGGTATGTAAATCGGTTTAATAATATTTAAATAGCTCAATCTGCCATCACCTGGGGAGCTTCTTAATATGAAAAAAGAAAAAAAGAACGTAAGTTGAAACGAGAGAAGTATTTGGAAGGGGAAACCTTGAATGGTTCCCTTTCTGTTGTAATACAAATAACAAAATATATTTTACTTTTAAAGCTAGAAAGGCAATGTATGAGTTAAATAATGGGAAGATATTGAGCGGCTAAAGTAAAAAGAAACGGAATAGTATTAAATTAAAGATAAACTTCCTGCAAACATAATCATATACCCACAGAAATTGACAATGGAGCAATATGTTTCAAATAACGTATGCCTCGATACATAAAGCATTATATTATCTAACGTTACAAATGACTATAGCTGGAATAATTTACGGTCACATATTAATGGCCATTAAAGAGATATTAACTGTCAGTAGGTTTGTATTACTTGAATTATTGTATTAGTCTAGCTTGCACGTGTTTGCATGGGGTTTTAGCAACAGATCTGCAAAATCAATAATGTAATTTACTTACTTGCTGATTCAGTTATATTATATCAGAAATATGCATACACCGTGTTACAGTTGAAGAGAATTCCAAAATAACTCGTACATAGTTACGGATTTGAAAAAAGTTTTTTATGAAATGTTTGCAAGACTGCAAGTAAAATTATAGGCATTTGTACGGATATTTCCTAATCTTGGTACAACCTTCAAGTTTATATTATTAAATACAATATCTTCAATATTTTCACATTTTGAAAAGAATAGCAGTAAATTTTAAATGAATAATTTTCCAAAAATTATGTCTTCAATTTTCATTATTATTATGCAGCACTTTTCTTGTTGGTGTGGGAATAGTCTGACATGAAGTCTTCGAAGACACTGCAGCCTTTTGAGTACAGGTTGATCGAAGTAATCCTCTAGATTCAACAACAAGAAAACAGGGGCACATGTGACCAAACACCATGTCAATTTACGCATGCGTGCCTTGCCTATTTACTTACCACTTAAAAATTACTTTATTTATAGCTGTAATTTTCAAAATTGCAAGAAATTTTAGGTTCTTGCTGAGAGATAATAATATTTTTCTTAGTAATATTACAATGTTGAAGATTTTTTCGAAAAATTTCTAGCATTCGAATTTCCGAATTATATGCGAGTGCAATCCCATCACACACGGTAATCGTGCCAATGCAATGTCGTTGCCCTGTTAGCGCAAAGTACCGTCATCCTGCCAGCGCAAAATGCCATTCTCCTGCCAGCACAAAGTTCCTTTATTTTGCCAGTGCCAGCTGCAAGTTCAAGAAGTAAGTACCTGCATCATTTCTGTCGATGGAAAGGGCGCTGCTGAAACGTGGAGTCGAACCAACGATAACGAGGTGGAAAGAAAGGTTGTATCGCAGAACCTCTGCACAGTCAGGGTGGCCGTAGTAGCCAGTTGCCCGCAGGGCGGTATACTGTCGCCGTTACTATGGTGCCTTGTAGGGCAAAAGGAATAAAGTAGCCCTCCTGTGGGTTCCGGGTTACACAGGAGTGGAAGGAAACGAAATAACGCATAATCTCGCAAAAAAAAGGGGCTGGTATACCTTTTCTAGGGCCTGAACCCTTTTGCGGATTAAGTAGCAGTACAATACTGAAGAAACTAAAAACAGAAATGGAGCAGAGAAAATCCAGTTACTGGGAAAATCTCCAAGGAATGAGGCAAAGTAAAATTCTTCTGGGAACTTATAACCAGAAGAGGTTTACAGAATGCATCAACCTGAGTAAGAACAATGTTCGCATATTATAACAGGAATACTTTCAGGCCATTGTAGACTGAAAGGGCACCTGAGTAAGCTTGGAGTGGAAAAGGAATCTGAATGTAGATTTTGGTGGAGGAACAGGAGATGAAACACCATCCATCTTCTTCAAACTGCGTAGCACTGTGCAACTCGAGGGCGTTGTATTCTGGGGCATGTGAAATCGAAGAGGGAGACTTACCTAGACTGGGCCCTCTGACATCCTACACTTTCTGAAAGGAATAAGATTGGAAGGCTAGCTGTAAAGCAGCAAGAATAGGGGACACAACAGATCTTTAAGGTCGCAGTGTAACATCAGCCTTCCATTTATATACATACATACATGGTGCCTTGTGGTGGACGGGCCGCTCTCTGAAATTGGGGGGCCGAACTTTCACGCGCAGGGCTATGCTGATGACATCACTATTCTTGCCTACGAGAAATTTGAAGGCGTGGTAACCGAAAAGATGCAAGTCGCGCTCAGACTCGTAGAAAGGTGGTATATAATAGAAGGTCTTATTGTTAACTCTAGTAAAACGTTCATATGGAGGAGGAAGCTTCCCAAACTCCAGTGTCCCACTACATTCGGTTCTAAAATACTCGTATCAACCGAGGTCAAACATCTGGGTGTTGTCTTGGACGCCAAACTGCTGTACAAGTCACACCTCGAATATGTGACGAATAAAGCCACAAGGGACTTTCGGCCTGTAGAGGTATATTTGGTAAAACGTGGAGGCTAAAACCTGCGATTATGCACTCACTGTACACGAAAGTGTACCTTCTATGCTTCACTAGTCTGGGGGCATAAAGCAAAAGTATGGTAGTATAACTATGCTATAAGCGCGTATAGTAAAGCCCAAAGGATTGCCTGTCTGGGCATCACCGTAGCCATGTCCTCGACGCTGTCAGCTGCTATGGAGACCAATCTTGGGCTTTCCCCGCTGCAGTTGGTGGTCTAAAGCAACCCTAGGTGCTTACAGAGCAAAATCTAATGGATGCAAGGGCTTCTCTGACAAAGTCGGAGATCACACTAGCATCTTCAACTACATCGAACAGACAGTAGCACTGCTCGTAAAAGCGAACACCTTCAGGTGGAGCACGGGGTTGGGATGGTTTGTGACTATTTAGTTTTTCATAAATAAAGTATCCGTAAAGGCGGATAAGATCTCACCGTTTTCATTTTCATACAGCGTAGATATCTCCAGCAGGAAAGCCACAATAGCGTACATCCGCAAACCGAAGCGGGGTCTATCCCGTTGGTTTGTGGATGCCTCGAAAACGCGCAATGGTACGGGCATTGGAATCTGGAGAGACGGAGAGTGGAGCGGTCAATTTTTTAGGCTAGGGGCCTCCCTCCACCATTTTTCAGGCCAAAATAATCGCCATCCACACTTGTGCGGAGGGAATCTCAAAGTGTCCGCGCGAGAATGGAAGGGTGGAAATCATCTACGACAATCAGATTGCCGTTAGAGGGTTGCAGGCTGTCAGATTTGATTCTGAGGTGGTAATGGAGTGCCACAGAAAGCATCTAGCGGAACATCAAAATGTTATATTGAGATGGGTGCCAGGTCACTCTGGGATCAGAGGTAATTAAACATCTGGCACGTTAGCAAGGGACGCCAGCAAGCTACCGTTCTTAGGTCCAGAACCGACAGTATCAAAACATTTGTCAGATCTCAACTTACTGCTAGGCACTGCCCCTTTTGGAATGGACTCGCCGGTGCAAGGCACTGTAAATCTCTAGGGTTTCACCCGAATGAGGAAAGACTTCGCAAGGAGGCCTTTATGAGCAGGAACAAATTGAGATTACTTCACAGGAATCTATAACTGGGTACTGCGCACTAAATAAAACAGGCACCTGCATGGGGCTAGTGGACTCTCCCCTGTGCAGGAGGTGTGGGGGGGCGGAGGAAACTCCTGCTCACCTTCTTGTTAACTGCCCGACAGTGGAAGAGGAGAAGCAGGCACACTTTGGGGCCGATCGATTGGACGAACCCAGAGTCGGTAAGTTAACTCTTAGCCAGATTGCGAACTTTTTTGATAGAGTGCAACCAGACCGAGAGGGTTAAAATTGACATGGGGGCACAACAGATTTTGCTGTTCTGTCTGAGTTGTTTTTTTCGGGTTGCACCCGCCCATGGGAAAAAGTACCTGTGTCGAACACATACCCAGCACCATGGGGCTAGATAAAATACAAATTACAACCGACTCAGCAGTTCCCACTGTCTTACTTTTCTAACTGCTATTAACCTACTTATTGTGTTTATGAACTAAACCTACTTATTTTATTTAAAGCTATTCTAATTGGTTAATATCTAATGTTAATTTCTTCAGTGTGCTAATACTATACCTACCTCCAGCCACAATTTTATTTGATGCAACCATCATTATAAATAATATTAATTTTAGTATTACATTCAGGTTATTTCGAACCTTGTTTCGAAACAAGTATAAGGTAATATTTAGAAATATTAAAATTTATTAGGAAGCTGCAAGTAACAGTCCGTTTTCTCCTTACAGAATTCAAATTTTACTCGAAACAAGGTAATCATCTTTGAAATCCATTTTAATTATTCAATGGCTCCAATTAGATGAACTTCTTAAAAACGAGTCCGCGTGCAGTGGATAATAACTCGTTGTGAATATTTTATACTGCTCCTCTCAAATACAGCGCAATAACCAAGGCAACGGTTTCCTTCTCTCCTTTTTAATTCACTCCAGTTAATAAAATTTTAATAAAAACCTCTTCGGAAAAGCTCGCCGTTGAGTTCGCCATTTTATTCAGAATTCGGCTAAGCTCCCTTTTACTAAACACAAAAAGACGTAGACACATAAAGGGTGGCCGCGGAATAGTGCGGGCATTGTTTGGAATGGCTGATGAAGATACCAACTGTGAATGTGCTCCAATAAAACTTAAGTGCTTCTGACTCCGTTCCGTTAATGTTACCTCGTCAACCTATAAGGACACATTATGCTGGCTTCAGGGACGCCAATAGAAGGTTTTATTTGTATGGTTTGTTTTTATTTTTCGGATTATATTCTCAGGGTAAATAATTCTGAGTTCTACTATAAAAGCTTCATAGATTTCAAATAGTCAACCCAGTATGGTGTTAAGTATAAAGTTAATAAATAAAAAGGAGAAGAATTGGATCGGAAAAAGAAATAATTTAAAATACTTACCGGCTTACGTAACTCAATATGAAATCTAAATACACAGTTATTCCACTTTGGAAAATTCTATAACTGGTTCTATTTCTTATTTGCGGGCTCTCGAATATATTTTATCCTGCATCCCTCTAGACGTCGAAGTTATTTATTTTTTCCCGTTATTTCATTACGCTGCTATCCTTTAGATAGTGAATTCTCGTATATAACACATGTGCCTCACATGCTGCGTTGTTCAATAAATCTATCTCTCTCGAAACGCGCTTATCTCTCTTAAAAGGAATATGTATGAGCTTCTAAGTCGACACGAATTGCTTTATTTCCTTTAACAGCTTCTTAATTAGAATTTAGAATAATTAATTACTTTTATCTTTAAAATAACATAATATTACTTAAAATCATTCCTATAATGCTAATAGTACAATGTCGGCGAGGACTTTCAGCAAATGTCTCAGCGAGACACTTAGCTAGACGAGGAAGCAGGAGTGATATTAACAATAAGTACACTACTGACTTTCCTCGGCGAGTCATGGAATTACAATTTAATTCCTGAGAACTGAATACTACTCCGACAAATTCAAACATTTAAGATCAACCTTGAAAACTTTAATTAAGAGAGATTACTAGAGACCGGATTATATGCAAAGAAAAACTGAAATATATGCGCATATATATACATCGATTTTTGAGAAAATATGCATAAACCTGGGGCATATATGCAAAAAAATTGCGACAATGTGCATAATTTTTACATAAAATAAATAAGAGCAGAAATTTAAACATTAACTTTATTGCACAAAATTTTTTCACAAGACATTTCTAAAACAATTTATAATTAAATGTTTTTCAAAATTGTGTAAAAGAAAGTTTTGTCTTCTATCAGAATACATATGTTTCGAAATAAAAAAATTTCTTTCAACATCCACAGATGTAATTGGTGCATTTTTTAACTTTGCAATACATTCTAAACTAAAATTAAAGTCGAAATCGTTCACTGTTTCACCTTCCAAAATTTTCTTAACTTTCTTCAACTTCAAATACCCCGCATTTTTATTTATCACTTTTTTAAATTTAGCGTATATAGAATTACCTATTGTACCCTTAACCTTCTTATATAGCATATCAAATTCGTCTACTGATTCCGAGAGCGACATCCCTTGCGTTTCTAGTTCACGAATGGAAGTTGAAACAAAGCTATAATTTGACTTAATATACAAAACGTTTTGTAGCAATTCTGTTGATGTTACTATCTTTTTCCAGTTTTCTAGAGCAATGCAGTCAGCAGTGATTTCAAGGATTACATTTTTTATTCCTTAAAAATTATCGCCGAAAAAAATTGCAGCCTCTAACCATGTACCCCCATCTCGTAATAATCGGTTCAGGAGGCAACTTAACACAGGGAAGTCGCTCCTTTTAAAAATACTTTTTTGACATTGCTAATTAAATCATTAATCAAAGGGAATTGATTTCTAATGTCTTCGGTTACTCGATTGAACCCATGAGCTAAACAAATAGTATGAATAATGTTACTATAAAAAAATTTTAAATTTTGCGTGGCTTTTATCATGTATGGTGCAGCGTCGGACAACATTAGTAAAATTTTTTCACAAGGTAAAAAGAAATTTGATAAACCTTCTTGAACGAATTGGGCAATTGTCACATTATTTGTTTTTTGAAGTTCTTTACAATAAATTAAATATGATTTACCGACAATATCTTCATGAAGAATTCCTATTAACAAATGGGCAATATAACGGCCACACTTATCCGTACTTTCATCTACCATGATATAAATAAAATTATTCCCTACCAATTGTTGAATTTCTGCTATTGTTTGCTGGTAACAAGATGTGACATAATTTTTACTAGGTACTTTCGTCAGTATATTATGTTTGCAATATTTTTACAGAAATGATTTCAAATTAACATTGTTTAATCTTGCTAATGGTATGTTAGACGAAATTAATGCGTTACACAGATCCGTATTATATTCTTCTTGTTCTGAGTTTCGTGAAGTTGATGCTACACATTGACATACAGATTGCTGCACACATGGCGGATCGCTTACACATTTTCCAATATGTGATGGAGTTTTAGCGTGTTGATCAATCAGGTATTTTCTCTCAGAAGACACCTACAACAACAATTGTCATTTTATATCAAAAGTTAAAGAATTTGAAAACAATTGTAAAGCTTTTAGTAAAATTAAACTTACCAGTTTACTGCAGGCTCGACAAAATATTTTGTCGCCATCCTTTACCAGTTCAGGATATGGCTTAATCCATAAAGAAATTTTGTTCGCTATACTCATTGTATGTACGCACATTATTTAAAAACGTAACACAATTACATGCTGTTTTGCTCAAAGATATTCAATGAATGAATAGTTTATTTATTAATAATAATAAAACGTATTTACCACATCCCTTCTGCTAGGTGAAATTAAACACGTGCAGTTCTTGGAAAAAACTATTAGAGAAACCAATGTAAAAGATTTATCGTTCTGAGAATTGTCGGTTGTCGATCTACATTAGGAATTATTAGGAATTTTTAGTAATAGAAGGGATAAGAAAAAGCTTAAATATGCAATATATGCAACTTCTGTAAAATATGCATAGAAATGCCTAAATATACAATATATGCAATTACTAATTAGCGCAATTAACTATTGAAGTTAATTGTAGTGTAATACGTCTACACATATAGACTATAATCAAAGATATGCAAAAATAAAATATATGCACTTACATATAATCCGTCTCAGAGATTACAAAACTTATATTACTGATGTGCAGCAGACTATTTCTTGAACCGAAAAGTTATGGGTTTACATTAACTCTAAATGTAAGAGGTGTACGCCAGGGAGGAGTGTTGAGCCCTACCTTATTCAATCTAGTAATGGATGATGTTATAAAAGAAACAAAGAGCAGAACATCTAAACCTTTTATAGGATATAGAAACATGGAAGCAGTCTGGTTAGGGAATGTGTATTTGCAGATGACGTGGTTATATTTGCCAGGAGCGAAAAAGAGCTGAAAAGAAACCTGGGTGTATGGAATGAAAAACTTACTGAAAAGAAATTAAAGATTAATGAGGCGAAAACAAAAGTAATGGTCATCGGAAAATCTGATAGAGTATTAAATATCGAAATAAATGGCAAGCCTTTAGAACAAGTAAATAGTTTCAAGTATCTAGGAGTATATATCGACAATAAAACAAAGCAGGACACCGAAATAAATGCTAGAATTGAGAGTACGGCTAAATTATATTACAGTCTAAAAAGGTATTTTCTAAACAAGAAAGAAGTTTCAAGGAAAACAAAACTAAGTGTATTTAGATCTGTATTTCTGCCCACTCTCACGTTTGCGTGTGAAAGTTGGGTTTTAACGAAAAGGATGGAAAGTAGAATACAGGCCGTAGAAATGAAATACCTCCGGAAAGTACTAGGCATTACGCGAATGGACCGAATAAGGAATGACACGATTCGAGGCAGACTAAAGGTAGAGTCTGCAACGAAACACATAGAAAAATGTAAGCTGCGATGGTTTGGTCACTTAAAAAGGTTGGATGGTGCCAGACCTGTGAAGAATATATGGGAAGCGAGGAGACGAGAGAAGAGAGGCAGAGGACGTCCCCAGACAACGTGGGACCAAGATATTGGAAAAATTTTAAGAGAAAGAGGGCTGACAACGGAGCAAGCATCGGCGCTAGCGGCGAACAGGAAGAAGTGGAGGAAATTTGTATATGGGGAAGACAAATGAAGTTGATCAAGTATATTCCTCACACCTTAGGGTAGAAGAGGACTAAGATTATATATATATATAGGAATTTTTAGTAATAGAAGGGATAAGAAAAAGCTTAAATATGCAATATATGCAACTTCTGTAAAATATGCATAGAAATGCCTAAATATACAATATATGCAATTACTAATTAGCGCTAATTAACTTATTGAAGTTAATTGTAGTGTAATACGTCTACATATAGACTATAATCAAAGATATGCAAAAAATAAAATATATGCACTTTACATATAATCCGGTCTCTAGAGATTACAAAACTTATATTACTGATGTGCAGCAGAAGCTATTTCTTGAACCGAAAAAGTTATGGGTTTACATTAACTCTAAATGTAAGAATAGTAGAATACCAGGCGTTATGAAGTATGGCATTTCCGAACTAGACACCTCTTCGCAAATTTTAAATGCATTTGCACGTTTTTCTTAATAGCACATACCTTGCATAATTTTTTTACAAAGCCCTAGCGATAATAGATGTTCCTAATTCGACAAGTGCTAATATTTTTCAATAAAGGAAGAGCTTACCTACATTACAGAAATCCAAGGATAATTTATTATGTGATCCTAATGGCGTACCAAGTTTTTTACTTCTGGATTGTGCAGCTGCTTTTGTTCAACCTCTATATCACAAATTTAATTCATCGACATATCTTCCCAAGTGCATGGAGCATCTCAAGGATTTGTCTTGTTTTTAAGAGAGGTGATCGTAGAAATATTGAAAATTATAAACCAATATCTATTTTATGCAATTTCCCAATAATACTTGATACCATTTTATATAATCATATCTCCTATTCATTACAAAATATTTCTATGACGTAACATGGTTTTATTAGCAAGCGTTTCACTATTACCGAATTATGTTGTTTTACGTAATATGTGTCTAAGATCTTAGATAGACAAGAACAAGTATACGTGATTTATACTGATTTCTAAAAAGCCTTTGACCAGATTGATATCCATGACGCCATTCTGTTTATCAACTTACAGAGGTTGGAAGTTGCATCGGGTTTGTTGGATATTTGCAGATCATACCTACTTGATAGGATGCAGCACGTTGAGTTCCGTGGGATTAGATCTAAGGCAATATCTCCTATGTCAAGTGTACCGCAGGGTCCAATCTTGGTCCTCTTCTTTCTGTAACGTTTATAAACGATATTACTTATTCACTGCAATGCTCAGCCTTACTTTTATGCGGACGCTATAGTCAGTTTACACTTAAAGCGATCAATGTTGCAAGTGTTGACTTTAAGCTGGTTTAGGACTGTGTAAGTGCCTTAAAAACCAAAGATGGACATCCAAAGGAAATTCAAGGAAGGGAAATGAAGCGGCGGGTGATGTGTTCAGACGAGGTTTGTCAAGCTAATTGGTTGGTGCTGGCCTTTCTTCGGCAACTCAAAATCAAAAATTAAAAAGTCCATGAATGAAAGCCCAGAAAATAGTGGCAAAGGTCATCAAGATAGTTCCTAAACAAGCAGACAGCTGAATTTACTAAAATATCCACAGATTAAAGATAGGAAGACTGTCAAAATCATAACAGGTCAGCAACATGCAATAACAGTTGTTTAATTGTTGTTTGTTTACATGATTCCCCCACAGATGACATTTTGACATTTGCATATTTTTAATGAATTCCTTTTTTCAATTTGTTTTGGTAATTTTACATTAGTTTCTTATCTTCTCTAGATGTTCTTTTAGCAATTTGGAAATTTAACTTTGATACATTCTTATTTATTTTTAGTTTTCTGGGATGTGTTGAAAACATGAACTGTGGAATTTCTCTTGCCATTTTCTCAGGAATTCAGATCAGGTGTTGGGTGTTTTTGAATCGAATAAATTAACTAATAATTGTAGACAAAATTATCATACACATTATTCCTTCATTTACGTATACATACTTATTATTTATTTGCTGTTTACTGAAATTGTAATTATAATTAAAATATCTATTTCTATTCTTTATCTTATATATATTTACCATATATAAGTACTGATATTTGAGAACTTTTCCTATTGCAAGAATTCTTGTATTGCACTGCTTCACAGAACTGATACCATTATAGGAAAATGTAGTATATATAAGTTTATTTGTACTGAAAAACTTTTGAAAACGTACATTATAAAATATTGGTTCAGTGCTGAAAAATATTTTATGGGCTTGAAGTTCTAGAGATCGAAAGATTTTAAAACTTTTAGCGCAACAATAGGGAGCTTTGAAAAAGAAATATGTATTATTACATTGGAGAAAAGGATGAGATTCTTGGCTACTTTACAGAAGTATAAACTGGAGCATATGCGCTTATGCATATAGAGACGCGTAGTACATATATAGCGTATGTTTCCCTTCTTAGCATAACAGATTTAAAATTTATTTATTGCAGAGAATTGATGAAAACTTTCTAAAGGTTAAAGGTTATTTTCACGTGGTTGATGCAAACTGCTTCAATTGACGCTCTTTAAACTCAATTGCCACTTCCGTATCGGAAAACTAATTTGAAATTATTTTTTTTTGAAATTACTTTCTGATTTATTTCGTTAGCTAATAATGAAACAGTTTTATGATCAAATTAGATTGAGTTAGGATTGAGGTAGCCAATTAAGATTCGGGGTAGGCAAGAAACCAACTTTTTTTTGGATTAATTTTCTGATTTATTTCGTTAGCTGACAATGAAACAGTTTTATGTATCAAATTAGATTGAGTTAGGATTGAGGTAGCCAATTAAGATTTGGGGTAGGCAAGAAACCAACTTTTTTTTGGATTAATTTTCTGTTTTATTTCGTTAGCTAACAATGAAACAGTTTATGTATCAAATTATATTGAGTTAAGATTGGGGTAGCCAATTAAGATTTGGGGTAGGCAAGAAACCAACTTTATTTGGATTAATTTTCTGATTTATTTCGTTAGCTAACAATGAAACAGTTTTATGTATCAGATTAGATTGGGGTAGCCAATTAGGATTTGATATAGGTTTCACTGAACCATTGTGATCCCTTTTATCCTAAAAGACGCTCGCCATATTGCTTTATAATAATTAGAGGCGCCACTCTTGAGAGCCTCTTCTTCAAGCTATCGTAATGGCACAAAATATCGGCTGCCATTTTATCTTCGTGTCAATAGAATTTGAAGCTAGCATCTTATTTCAGGCCGATGTTTATTTCGCCGTTAGGCAAAAACCTTGCACCTTCCTCATGCGCCATCCATCAGTTCGTAAGTAAGTTATTTTCTCCAGCTCTTTGATTGCGTTATAACGTAAATAACACTGTTTATTAATCACCACTCAATTGAAAACTTTTTTCCTGTCATTGATTTGATTCCGTGACCCCCTTGAGTTATTCTTCGCGTCTTAGAAACCTGGCATAAGTTGTTTTTTTTTTTTAATTCTATTTTTATATTCAATTGGATGACTCGATCAATTGAAGTATTTTCGAGGTGGTGACGTTTTTAAGGATCATTGAATCATTGATTTTTAATAGTGGCCACCGGTAATACAAGAAATTGAAATTGTATATCTTGGATTAAATTTGTACTTTGGAGAATCTGTTGCTGGTACACAGGGTGTGATATTATTTATTTATTGTGTTGCCTTTGTATTTCGAATAGATTCTTTTCTATTGTATTTCCCCAAATGTTTATTAGGTAACTGTGTTTGGAGTAAATAGGGCAGATAGTGTTCTTTCTTTTATATAACCGGACGATTTTTTATGTGCTTAATTTTATTTAATGCTGCAATCATTTTTGTATTTTCTTCAATCATTTTCTATATATATCTATCCCATTTCATAGTACTTTGTATGGAAATGAATGAAACAACCTACTAGCAATACAACTTCCTAGTAGGTTGTTTCATTCATTTCCTTTAGTTTCTGATTATTTATTTCCTGCTTATCTCTTTTATTACATTTACATAATCATACACACAATTTTTATTTCGGTGATAGTTAATAAGTTATTAAAATTTTTTATATCTTCTTTAATTTAGGTTTCCATATTTGTTGTTAGAATAAATTTCCGTGGGAAAATTATTTAAATAAATCGTTCACATATAGTGTATAGAGGACTGATGGATGATCTCTTCCTTGTGGTAATCCAAATTCAGAAGTCATTGATTTAATTATGGAATTGTTTACCTCTTAATATGAGATTTTATTATTCCATTTCCATCAAACAACAACGCTGGAGTTTTTCTATTAATTTTTCTTTGGATAAGGTGTTCAAAGTATGTTTCAGGTCAATATATACTACTATTAATGCCTTTTTATTATCTAGCTCTTTTTGGATAGTGCTTTGAGGTCCTACGCTGCGGACATTATAATGAATTTTGATCGAAATGAGTATTAACTCTTATGTATTACGTCGTTTTCGCGTGTCATTTTTTGTTGATGAGTTGGTTATCTTACTAGATCTTATTTATTGTCGATATCATAGAAATGGGTCAAATTGTATATATTTGTATAATCTATTTTTTTTTCAATTTTGTTAATTGAGTATTTAGGGTGCGTTTGTTTTATTTAATAGTTTATTTTGGATTTGTTAGTTAGATTTTTTTAATAGAATTCGGTTGAGATGAGTATGAATAATGATTTAAATATTTGTGTGTTTTTAGCTCTTCTATAATTTTTCTATGGTTACATTGTCTTCTCCTTTAGAGTTAAATCTAAACAAATATTTCCTTATTTCCTTTTCCAACAGTAAATTTAAGATTCTTTCACTTGATATAAGTATTTTGTGAAGAGAAGCAATTAAATTTGATGTACGATTGGTGCTGATTTCAACTTATACTAACAGATGCGATTAGAAAGTTAAGTTTCCGAGTTATAAGTGTCGCAATATTTTTTCTTTTCAGCAGTGGTCTCTTTAGGTGCATTAACATATTTTAAGTGTGATATGTAACACGTTTTTCTAGCATAAAATGTCCTATTGATACTTACAAGTGACTTGCTTCATTGAAAATACTGGAAAACACTTTTCTTCTAAAACGATCCCTATCTACTTTTCATTTTCTTTAATAAAATTATTTATTTTACTTCTTATTGTCTTATACATAATAATATTTATTATTTACAAATTATATTAATTGATTAATATTGATTTCTATTATTTACCAAACAAATATTACAAGACCTCTCACAGAATCTTCAATTGGGTAATATGGAGTCCCTCTTTCTTGAGGCGAACACATCAAGCGAAGTGGTCCAAATAATACCAAAGCTCAAGAAAATATATACTAAGGATATTTACAACACGTCAGTATATCTATTCAAAGAAATAAACATAACTATCGCTCCTGCTCTGACAAATATTTTTAACAAATGCATGCTACAAGGTGTTTTTTCACATCAGCTCATGGTGGCAAAAATATTATAGCAATATATAAGCAGGGCGGTAGAAACCTATGTGAAAATTATCGTCCGATAAGTATATTGTCAGCCATATCCAACATTTTTTGAGCGGGCCTTAGTATCTCGACTGTCGAACTATCTCGAGAAGAATCTCTGCCTTTCCAGTAAGCAACACGGCTATCGGAAAGGGCATTCTGCGATGAGTGGAATACTCGCCGTATTTTTTTTTTATACAATGCATTTGATGAGGGGATGTATGTAAGACATCAGCATTTGATTCCCTAACTCCATCAATCTTGCTCGAGAAACTATCGTACTAAGGGGTGAGAGGCAAGCCACTCAAACTCATGAGCTCCTACCTATCCCATAGAACACAAATCACTGACTGGAATAACAGCGTCTCACAACCTGCTAAAGTAAACTACGGCATAGCGCAGGGATCCATCCTAGGCCCATTTTTTTTCACGTCAATGATTTGCTGTCCAGTGTTCGAGGTGGGAAAGTAAACGATGGAGCTGAATGACTTGGAGATTCTGACAAAACTAGCAATAAAAGATGCCGAGAATTGGTTTGAAGCAAATAGACTTAAAATGAACCCAAGTAAACTACAAAAGATAAGATTTACAACGAAAGTTGGAAACGAAAGTCCACCGATAAAATTTTTTGGATTGACTATCGATGCTAGTCTGAACTGGGCCGCTCAAGTAAATCTGGTATCGAAGAAACTGGCATCAGCAATTTATGCTATCAGAAGATTGACAGAGGTCTCCAATTATATGACAGTTAGAGCAGCATGCTTCGCGCTTTTCCACTCACATCTGGCGTATGGTGTGCTCTTCTGGAGCTGGCAGTAGACGCGGAAAGGATCTTCCTCTTACGAAAAAAAAAGGCATTTCGGATACTGTGAGGCCTAAAAGTCAAAGAGTCATGCAGAGGAAGTTTTAAAAACAAAAATATACTTGCCTTCCCATCAATATACATACATGCTGCGGTTACTCACATACATAGTAACAGAGCACAGTTTCTCCAAAACTGGCATAATCACGAATATGCAACGCGCACAAGAAACAATTTTAGAACGCCGTACCACCGACTGGCAAAATCGCGAAACTGCGTGGGTTATTGGGGACCCAAATTATTTAACCACCTCACCGAAGATATACAAGCACTCCCGCCCACTAGTCTCAAGCAAAAAGTAAAACAACTGCTGATCAATAAGGAGTGCTACACAATTGGGGACTTCTTTGCGTGATACACCCTAAAAAAAATGTGGTGAAATTACCCCAAAAATAGATGGCAACTGGGCTACCGCCTATTTTTGGGGTAAATTTACATCTATAGGGGATTTTTCACATGCTTGTGGAATATTCCTTGAAAGTGTGGTAATTTTCCCTGGTAAATTTACACCTCTAAAGTAATATTCCCTAATGCAATGGAATAATTTCAGGTAGATTTACCACACCTTCACGGAATATTCCACCAGTATGTGAAAATCCCCTATAGGTGTAAATTTACCCAAAAATAGGCGGTAGCCCAGTTGCCATCTATTTTTGGGGTAATTTTACCACTTTTTTTTTTAATGTATAGATTAGAGTAACAACAAAGAAATTAGAACTAATTGATTATTAGGTTGTTTTATCATCCAGAAATATTAAGTTTCAGTTATCTAATAACATGTTTATGTCATTTAGAACTTAATGCAGATTCTCCACTTAAATATTAAAATATACCATTTATAATATTAGATTTAATTTAATAATTTCTGAAAGATATATTAATTAGTTGGATTACAGAGAGTTTACAATAATTTCAATAAATTTTTAAATTCAATAAGCAATGTTTTAAAGAGTAAACATTTTGGGAGAAAGGTCGATAAGAAAAGCCAATGGTTACTAAGAATTGGTTGTATTCATAATACAAAGATCTAGTTGAATGTAACCATAAAATAAATTTTGACTAACAAAATACATTAAAAAATCTTATCAATTTGTGTTTGGATTTGGAGCTTTTTTATTTTTGTTGTCCTATTCAAGGTATATTTTTAAAAAAATACCTCTGCAAAACTTCTAATGTGTTAGAAGCCTCTTTTGGGTACTGCAAATGAAAATTAAAATATGCCGCCATCATTTGTTGTAATGCAGAACGAAATGAATCTATTGGGTCTAATAACTGTCTTTCTACCATTAAAGAATGCGACTTCACATTTCCTAGAAAAGAAAAATAAATGTAAAAAACATATGAAATAAATATATTTTTTTATTAATACCTTCTTCCAAGCATATTATCAACGGTGTGTTCACCTCAATTTCTTCAAGTTTAGATTTATCCTGAAAATTTTTAATTTAAAAATATATTGTCTGTAGATAATAGTGCTGCGAATCGAAGCCTCTTTATGTGAAACCGGGGTTTGGATGCAGTGATTAATCGTCTTTAAAAATTGTAACCGGTAAAACCGGTTTTCAAAATCAAAACCTGTTTTTAAAAGCAGATTATTGCGCCTTAAATAGCTTTTTCGATTTTAAAATACATAGCACTTTTAAAAAAGTAATACGTACTGTTTTTAGTTTGAAACTGGTTTTGAAAATCGATTTTAAAAACTGAATTTTAAAAACCGATTTTTACTAAAAATCGATTAACCGGTGATTAACTATTGAACTCAAATTTGCCGTCCTGCGGTCTTGCACATTTGCATGTATAAGTGCATTAAAGCATTAAATCCTAGAGTAAAACCAAAATAGTCTCTTCCGTACTTTACTTGTATCATCACTTAATAACGAAAACGTAGCCTCCAATAACGGCAAGACACTAGTCGTTTTATATTTCCAAATGTTTAATTAAAGAGAAAAAAAAGAATTGACTCCTTCAAAACGAAGACTTTCTGTTGTTTAAATTGAAAAAAATTGATACGGTAGTTTCCTGCATGTCACTTGCACGTTGAAAACTTTAAATAAATATATCATATCTTGTAGCAACAATACCGCCAAATGCTATTGAGATTAAGTTCCCAGTATATCATATTAGATATCCATACGCAGGTGTATGTCTATTATTTATGTGTGCTGTCCTAGCTAAGTACATGGTAATCATCTCAATACATAATTAATGTAAAATGAACTTTAACCCAATCTTTATTTGTAAGACAAAATGAAAAACACACCATTTACATTTATGCGTTGAAGCCATCAGTGTAGATGCCGCACTTGTATTCAAACTGCGTACCTCAAACGCTTGCGCGTTGTATAGTCGACGCTATGTAATGCATTCTCGTAACGGGTTTAATTTTTGATCAAGCGACACAATGTAATGCAATGTTAAAAAAAAACATTTTGTGTTCCAATCAAATAATAGATGCATATATATAATATATATAATCAGAATTTAATGTCCCTTGTATTGTCCATATTGTATTTTTACCAACATAAGGGGTAATATTCCACGAAATATGTTATTTTTCCTTGCTCCTAAGCAAATTTCCCAAGTGGGGAAATTACTTCTTTATGAAGTATTTTTTCCATTAAAGTCGGTTTACCAGGTAAAATTACACCTAATTTGTGGTAATCTGATGATTACCCTCTTTTTGGTGTAATTTTACCTTAAATTTCATATGTTTTTTCACATATCAGTAAGGTAAATTTACCATCATTTTTTAGAGTGTATATCCGTTTTTTTTTCTGTATTATAATTGTTTGTTCGTCAATCCTGTACATTTTGTCTTGTCGTATACATTTTATCTTTACTCCGTTTTTAACTAATTTATTACTTCTTTGTGTTTTTATCTACACTTCATGTTTTTGTTTTTTTTTTGACCACTGTACAATGTACATGCACACATATCTTTGAACGCATTCTGTAATGGAATTTATTATGAATAAAGCGTTTAATTACTTACTTACTTACTTACTTACTAATGTTAGCGGGAATAAGCAAATCAAAATCTCATGCACAAAATTTCTAAATAATATCTGTCGCGCTATTGCTTGGCTTTTAACTTTTTTTTGCGGATATCGACTCTCCAATAAGATACTCTTTATAAAGTAGAGTCCACATATTTAAACAAGATTTACTTCGCATTGCCGAAGCCATTGCCGGTGTGATTAAAATAACCAAGGGATAATGAGAATTAGGAGCAAAAAAAAATGCTGCGGTTGAATTTAGTTCAGCGGCTTACATTAAAACTAATAATTTGTCGCATAACGTAAGAAACATGCTGTACATATCATTACAATGACAACGAAGGGCCGGCAGTTTCTCTGCATTACATTTGTAAATGGCACTATAAGCTTCATAAATAAACACATTAATTCCTTCCATTTCTTTTTTGACATTTACATCGTATGGCGTTATTTACGATTTCTCTTTTTGTGCGCATCACTGTGCTCGACTACCCTTCAATCATTTATCATCCATTGTGCAGCCGTAGTAGCTGCGAAGAGAGTCCTCTTGCTGCAAGTGTACCAACGCAACATTCTCTCAAGTTCTAGAGTTAATTTGCGTGTTTACAAGCAGGCCAAGGTTACAATTGTAATTAATTACGTTCAGTGTTGTTGTCCCTTGTTAGAATCTGGTATTGTACTGATACATTAGTACCTTCGCTACTCATTTAGACCGAAATGCGGTCTTGAGCTCTTCAAATTTATCTCCGCAAACACATCTAGGATAATTGGATCAATCACTGAAATTGTATCCATTCATTATGAGGGAAACGCAGATCGAAGGCGTAGTAAACAAAATACACCTAATTAGCTTTGATTAAGGGGATAGAATTTGCAATTTACTAATTTTGAGATATCTATACCTAACAATCTTTTTGTTTCCTATACAGAGAAAAATCCGCATTGTAATATTTACACTTCACTGTTACACGAAAATTTGTGAAATTTTTATGATATTTTACAACTAGTGAATACAGTAAATCGCATACGATGGAGTGGGAAAAAGTTATAAACGAGAATTTTTATACTAGGCAACTTTATATTATTCGAACACTAGTTCACGGATGGAATTAATAATTAATTAACTATAATTGCAATATTATGATTTCCCCTAATGTTAAGAATAATGTCGGTCTGCTAAGAACATACCTCAAAATTTACGAATTACTGTTTCTGAAGCAGAAGAGCTAATGTTAAGACGGCCATCGGCCTGTCGACAATAATTATATCCACCAACTGCCAACATCCCTCGAGATTTACGTATTGTCGTTAATGAAATCAAAAAAACAAACCCTCAAACTAAAAAATCTCGTTTATTTTAGAGATATCGCGAAAAGTAAGAAAATAATTGGTATAAAAAGCGATCATATTATTTTGTTACTTCTAGTTAATTAATTTAACAAACCCATTAATTTCACTTAAACAATAAATTCTCTTCAATTACAAAAGTAAATATTATTAAGAAATAAGGATTACGCTAACCACAATTGTATTTAATTTAATGTAATTATTAAGTTCAAATTACTTTTTTCCAAACCTAACCCGCACTTTTCTAACTGGTTCTGTGATTTAAGCATTATCATTATGGCGAATGTTTCTACCCATATAGTTACGTTCAATAGGTATACAGTCGCGAGCAAATGTTATAGGTAACTTTGACAAAACTAATGGGTTTCATGTTTCTTGCATTTTTTGTGACAGTTATTTCAACGTTTATATAATCGTCTTTATGGTTACAATAGTCTTTATAGATACCTTTTGTAAATCTATTATTTTTTTTTATATATTTTCAAGTCTTCGAGAAGTCACTTTCACCCTCCCATCTAAAAAGTATTGTAGCTGTACTAAAAACACTCTAATATGCAACAAATTAATGAGATCCCTTAAAATACTAAAATATTTATAATGTATTAACTACAAGTTTTTATTTTCTCATTTCTTACTGTGATATTCGCCCAAAATTTAGGGTGCCTATAACATTTGCTCGCGACTGTATGTGATACAGCCATTGTTGTGAAGATGGCGCTTCTCCTATTTCACTCAAACATGGTTATAAAAAGTTAATTTGGTGCATTTACCGGAACAACATTATATGCCGATCAAAATTCGCAATCGTTACATACAGAACAAAATAAATTAATGAGATCAAAACTTTCCTAATCAAGGGTCTTTTATTTCCTGATCCAGCAGCCTAACTTTACAGTAGGCAAAATTCTACTGAAAATTCACTATTGCATTTGCAGCAAGAAATATGCAATTTAGGCTCCTTCTATAGGTAGGTTTCGTCAACTATTGTGCAAAGAAACTATACATTATGTTTCAAACAAACACATTATATAGCAAATAATTATTCACAACTAGGTATATTAATTATAGCAACAGCGTAGTTAATTTGTATGCAAAATCTTAATGTCGGTTCACTATACAGATTTGTAGTAGTAGCAAAAATACTGTAAATATTTTGTTGATGATTAGTTTGCAACATATCTGCACTGAATGCTACTGTAATATATAGGTTTTGTCAACATAAATTGCATAACAAAAGTGCGCATTTTGTTGCAAAAAATGTGATATCTTTCGTGAACAATTTTGTGGACAATTTTAATACAAGTTGTGCTCGTCCCTATATGTTCAACAATTTGTTGTGCGAAACTTTGTAATTGTTTGAAAATTTATTTATTTAAGTTTTTTTTTTTTGTGTGTAAAATGATTACCGTTTCCTAATTTAGTGGGTACTGATCGACACAATCGTTAAAGAACTACATATAAAGTATAAATAATCAGATACATTATAAAGACCTGTGAAGAAGTGTTGCTTCTGACTTTGAGCAAAAACATTTGATTAAATTATAACTTTTACATATATAAGTTCTGCTACGATTTGTTCCATTTTCCTACACGATGTACAACATAAATCAATAAAACGTTCACAGAGAACCATACACCGAGGTCGTTAACTTTTTAAGTTTCCGGTGTAGGAATAAGAATACAGAGCGACTTTTTCATTCTTGCCAGTTTCCTCCCTGATGCTTATCGATTTGTACCCACGGCCTCGATAAATGTATTCGGGTTAGAAGGAGTGAAAGGCTTTCGTTTTTTTCTTGAAAAGACGCTTACCCATGAATAAATTTGATTTTAGGATAATGTCTACGTAGACTTTGGATTGATTGATTCATTTTGCTATCTAGTTTCGTACATATAGTCTATGTTCCTAGGGGCAACACACGTTATGGAGAAGGTTTTTGGACATTATGTAAGATAATGTATTCCAATGAAGTCAGGATTTCTAAATATCCATCAAAGCCGGTTTTTTTTTTTACTTTTTTTATTTAGATTCTTTCACATGCCAGATGGTGGCCAGTAATTTAAAATTATTTTCTAAATTACTTTGTCTGTTTTTAATAATTTGTTTTCCATATTGATGGTACTGGTTGTGCTTCGAATAAATAAGGAATATATCAGATTTTTTTTAACATACGGTTCTCTAGACTGTATCTTCATGTACAGTCACCGACATTAATATTTAACACCATCACAGCGTTGAGCCATTCGTTCGAGTGATAAATAATAATGTCGGCGATTGTACAAGATTCTCATAGCTCAACAAGAAATCTAATTTTGCAACTTAAAGGTAGCCGTAGGTTTACGTGGTCATTTATTTCATGCAAGTAGTTTCTCAATGACTTTGCCTTGAATTTGTCAATACAGATTTTATCATTACCGATAAATTTGATCCCCTTTTTCAATATTTCAAGAATCATAAATCATGTACGTACACCAGATGGATATTCTAATGTCATGTATGACCCCACATCCAAAGACACCGTGAGGGAAGCACAGACTATGCAACCAAATCTACTCTAATTGTAGACTAACATGCTTCATAGTTATTGTACTGAGGATATCGTGGAAAAATCTTCCGTTTTCCTTTAATTCCATCGCTGCAAGGGTGTATTTAATGTAAATATCGGTATTCAAATACATATCTACCGAAATCTCGAAATTGTGTCTATATTTGCCGATTTATAAATTTCGCTTTATATGTGTGTAATAATAAATATTGAACACCTTAGTTGCTGCTGTAAAATTGAATAAATAAAACGGAGACTTTTAGCGACACTGTCCATATAAATTAAATATTTGAAAGAATCATACTATATAGAATCAATATACAGGGTATTCCACATAAGTGGTTAATTAAAAGTTTATAATGTTCTATTATTTACTTATAGTTGAGATTTTAGCACCATTATCTGTTTGATTGGAACTATAAATGTGATATACTTTAACCACAGTATCACTTCTGGTTGACCGGAAATGGACATCAACTTTGTTATTTTAAATAGAATGATATATATTTTGCGTTGGGGAGATGTGAGAAGTGCGGTTGTGCGGGAACTGGGTGAGCTAACTCCGGATAATATAGTCCCGTGTATGCTGTCGTGCGTGGAGAGGTGGCGAAAAATTCAAAAACTGATAACCACTATCATGGCCACCAAGAAGATAGAAGAAAGGGCCAGACAAACCAGACTACTGAAGAGCCAAATCGACCGAGAAGGACTACGGGCACCCTAACGCTGTCTGATGTAGAGGCTTCTTTAGCGGTTCCAGCAGCGTTTTCTTACATCCCGAGAAGAGCATGGGGGGAGGGTGGAGGGGAGAGGGAGGTTCAGTGGGTATACAGTTCGCTGGAGGCCCACACTAGCAAACCACTGATCCAGGTTTGGTGTGCATAAAGCATTTTCCCCCAACATAAAAAAAATAGAAAATGGCCAAAGTTAAAAAAGAATATTAGTTGTATGAGAACTATGATCTCTCACCTTAACACATCTCAAAAGGCAACGAGGAAATCAGTGTGAAGTGGCTTTAAATTTTTAAATGTTAACAAATACCGAAAACTTAAATTCCCTAAAGTGAAATAAATGGTATGCCTGACTGCGTCATCTGCAACCAACAATCGAAAGATGGATTATGAGATGCGTGTATGACAAAAACGCAAGATACAAGTGCAATTTTGCATGAGAAAATCCGTCTTTTAGAACAGCACTGTTTCGAAACCAAAACCAGATACTTCCAGATACTTTTTTTTCTATAATTTTTTAACGAAATAATATATTTCAGATATGTCAATCGTGTTGCGACTCTTTGCACAAAATAAGCTGTGTCTCCCTTGACTGTTCAGTGTATTATAAACGCGTTCAGACCGAAAAAGAATATCATCAGGTTCCGTTTATAAGAGAATTATTACTCACTTCATTACCAGATTTGGGGTTTTAGAATACTTTTTATTGTTTTATTTTAATTGTATTGTTATTATTGTGTAAAATTTTAGATTTTAAAATGAAAAACGAAGCAATATTTAAACCAGTGCAGTGCTAGAATATGTAATTTTTATCTAGTGCAATATCTTTTTAGCGAAAAAATTGTTATTTTTTTTTAGAATGAAAAACATATGTTATTGCAATCTTTATTATTAAAAGAAAACTGTTTTAGTTATATTTATTACTACTTCTAAGAACTATTATGTGAAGTTGTAATTTTGTTTGAAATAATGTATTGTATTCTAATCTTTTTAACAGTTACCAATATTTATTTTTTATTTATATATACTATTTATTTTAATAAAAAGTGGTTACAGTTTATATTTTTAAACAGAGTTATATATACAATGGTGTGTGGATACATAAGTGATCAATATATATACCAATTTACAGAGAGAGCGCAACTGTAGTTCTTTACATTTTAACAAATGAAACGGATCACGATCTGCTTGAAAAGTTACAGTTTGCTTTATACGGCCCGGCCTGTCGAATCGCGAGTTGCACGTGTTCACCGGATACTCAGTGTCGACATCTGTGATCTAAGCTAAGGGATAAAAATTCGTAATCTTCAGTCTGTTATTGGCTAGAACGAAATATAAAAAAAAGATGGCGATTACGCACGCATATTCAAAATTTGCTGTCTGTCAGGTTGATATATGTTCCTTTTTTTATGATAGCTGTTACTCGCATGAATGAGTTTATAGGTTAGAAAGACCTCGGAAACCGCCAAGAATTGTTTTAACACGAACCAAGCTTGGCTTTAAATTGTCTAGAACGAACTCGGAAAAGTTAAAATTTGCTAGCTATCCATTTCCCTTATTCCACCTGGCGTTGATTTTGATGGTTATCGAGCATAACATAAGAATAATTTTATTAAACATTACTGCTGAAGCAATTCTAAAGCGTTTCTAATTCAGTCAGATGGAAAACTAAAATTATATGAGATACAGTCTTACACAAAGGTTCTTAATAAATAAATATATTCTATCAAAAATTATGTTTTAATATTATGCAAAAATATGAAATACTATAGTCTTATTTCGCAAAATACATTGGATGCTCCATTCGCTTGAATATTAATCTGGTTTAGTTTGGTAAGATGGACAATAGGGGACGAGTTCCATTCCCTTAAGAGCCCCATACAGTTGGTTTTTTTCTTCAATAGGTTTACCTGTTGTGTAATTGTTCGGTTTTAGATGTCTTTGCGAGGTGATTGGACATGTTTCCTAATTCTCAGCGATAGGAGACTGCTATGGATTAAGAAAACAAAAGCAAACGATTTACATTTAATAGATAATGATTTCGATCATAGAGTAGCGTTAGCAAACCTAAATGTCCTTAATAAAAATCGATATAAAATTGTTCCATAAATGTCACAAATGTTTAAAAATAAACTTATTAGAATTGTTAGAAATTGAAAAACAGAAACCACTTTATAGTTTATTAAACGATGAATTAAATTCTTTTGATATTCTTTATTGTTCAAGTCACTTTGGAATAGATGTTATATGCAAACTTTCCCTTGAGCGAATTATGTTAAAGGGTTTCTAGCATTCAATATTTCAAAATGTTTTTTTTTCCATACATATTGTTGGTATGTAATATGATTCAAATATAAAGTTTTAATCGGCAAACAATCAATAACTAAGGAAAACAGTTATAGATGGCAAATAAATCAAAAGCGATAAAAACAGATGAGTTTGGTTTTATGCAAGTCTCAACAATAAATAGTGATTTAACGGCCAAAAATACTCTTGACACGTACCAATAGCACCGCAATATCCACGAAATCAATCATGAATTCCCGCAGCAGAAATCTGCCCGTCCCGTCTAATATGACGAAAATATTACACCCACAGGCGCGTTATGAAATGTAATACTGAGATAGACGGGTCTGGCTTTTATCGCCTATTCAACATCGGCTTTCATCATCATCGTTACTGAGAATCTATCGGACACACCGACGTGGTAAATACAACTCCTTCCGATGTTGGTTCAATTCACATACCGATATTGATTTATTTAAAGGCATCGTAAAAATTCACGCTGTCTCAAATCGGACCGTTTATTTTTATTTGCATTTTCTGTACTCGTTCGATTCCTATAAAGTTTGCGTTGTTTCGGCATGGATTTACTGACAGCTTAGTTGGAGTTTAGTTGGCGTAAAATGTGTGCGATTTGGTTGTTGCACGCGGAAGCTCACCAGTCTGTAACAGAGTAAGCTACTCGCATAGAGAACTATTTACTGAAGATTTCTGCGTGCTGTTTCTAATTTTGTGGTTATTATTTATTTATAAACCAAATAAATACATTGTATTTAATGAAATGATAAATTACAGCAATAAAATTAATTAACACACATTGAAACATATCCATCAAGTAATATAAGCTCATCGGTGGAAAATAAATAAGTTTGACATGTAAAGATTCACAAATAGATTTAACTAACTGAGTATTGCAGCTATCGAGACTTCTTGTAGACGCCGGTTATAAGACATTGTAACTCAGACAAACAATTCTGCTTTGTATGTAGTAAAGTGCAGATGCATGTCGAGTCGCATCGTAAATTAAATCCAATATTTGGGAGTTTACGAGTGATTCAATACGACTGTACAGCAAACAGGCAATGTGATAGACTGAAGGAAAAAAGAAATAGGAAAGCAAGTACAGAAGTAAGAATAATAACAATTTTAATTCCCAATTAACGATAAAAATATACATATGAAAGATAAACCGAAAAGAGTAGGTCAGAGTTGTGACGTGCAACTTGAGGATAGCGAGTTGATAGGCAAGTGGACAAGACACAGCTAGATTTTGAATTGATTCTAGCACACCAAGCGACCGACGTTGAGTTATTCTTCAGTCTTGATTGGAACGCTGATAAAAACGCGAGAGATAAGGCGGCGAAACGCATGAGAACAAAGACGGGAACATATTTACTAAAGAATAGCTGGAACTAAGGAAGGCAGAAGAGAAAAGAAAAGAAGAGTACAAACACAAAGAATAGAGAAGGAACGGTAGAAACACAAATGATAAAAGAATCGAAGGGAATGATGAAATAGATAATTGAAGGACTTCACTAGAAGTAGTGCGGAATTAAAGAGCGAAGTAAGAGAGTTAAAGAAATAAATAGAGAAGAACAAACTCGAAAAAAGGAACAAGAGCTGGAGATGGAAGGAAATCGATTAAACAAAAAAATCGAGAATTTAGATAAACAGGAAAACGATGAGAAATGTGAAAGAAGGAACCATATTGTATTAACGGGTGTACGTGAGAAGCTAGGAAAAGAAGACACAGAGCAGTTCTTACGAGTGTAGCTACAGGTGAACACCAAAGTAAAAAAAAGCCAACATAATAAAGCAAGATCAAGGATTCCAAATAATGATAGCGGAACTGCAAATATTCGAAGCAAAACAAGAAGGAATGCAGGCGAAAAGTAAATTGAATGTGACAAAGAAATACATTGACAACGATTTAGCAGTAAAGGAAAGATTCATCCAGAATTAATTAGCATCGTGGGGAAAAACGAAGTAAAGGAAGCAAGGTAAAAGCAAGGTACAAGAAAAAATGTAATTAACAGAGAAATCTACGAATGGCATAAGGAGGCAATGGGAGTGAAAGCAGAAAAAAAATTTAAAAAAAAGGGAGCAGGGAAATGATATGACGACATTGCCAGAAAATCAGTTCGCAAGAAAGGACACATATTCAAACAAATAAACAAAAATGACACCGCAAAGGAAACGAAACGGAATTATTGGATAGGAGAAAATAAAACGAACAACAAAAGATTCCAAAAGAGATGAAGGTAAAGACGTGGAATAAATGGGTTGCATATGAAGAGACAGTAACAAGAAAATTAGAAGAAGCAAAAAAGCATTGCGAAACCACACAAAGCAGAACTCATTGGAGGAAAATTGTGAAAAAAAATGAGGAAGAAGTAGTGATAAAATAATTTAAGTCATGGGCTTTAAAGACCCTTAGAAGTAATATATTGCTGTGGAACAGTTTGGTTTTTAATATTAAGCAAGTCCACGTGATTTTTATGAGGATTCAGGTTTGGTTATGGCAGTGGTTTTATTTGGGAATCAAATGCGTGTGTTTCTAACGGGAAAAAGAATGCGGGATAACAGCCAGGAAGGTCCTTTTGCAACATATAATTCCCCTGGAGGGTGGGAGTACCTACCAGGCATGGCCCCTAGGTGGTGGATAGAGGAAAGGCCATCTTGTCAGGGTTCGCTCAAGACAACGTTCTATAACGATGCCAGTTGTTGGTTTCGACCACCGAAAGTCCAACTGTTAAACCAGGTCCCGAAAGGGATGGGGGGTATTGGCTTAACTGCACGGACCGAGAAGAGACAACCTTAACAAAAACCTAAATCCTAAGGTGGCGGACTAGGCTAATGGGATGCGGGGCTGGATAGAAGACCAGTCTATTAGTCCAACCTTGGGGCATCTGGCGCGCCCCATTGTATTTAGCCTTACCTCTGCATGCGGGGCTCTGTGGAGGTGGATCTTTTCTTCCCTAGCTACTGGTGGGGTCAACCATGGAGGAAGAACGTTTATTAGCGGGACGACACCGCTAATAACCAGGAATTGCAGCAGGACCTCCATAAGAAGCCTTCCACTTCCAAAGTGAGAGTGCAAAACAACTGGAGCAGATTGGGGAACAGGATGGCATCCATCCCCTCTCAAATTGCGTAGCACTGTGCAAGTCAAGGGTGTTCTTCTGATATCCTACAGTTTCTGAAAGGAATAGGATTGGAAGGCCAGCTATAAAACAGCAAGAACAGGGGACACAATAGATCTTTTAGGTCGCAGTGTAATATCACCCTTGCAATATATATACATACATACAACATATAATCCCACAATTCGAGTCCATGGCTTTTCGGCAATCTTCGGGAAATAGGAGAAATAAATGTCAGGATTAATTTTGACACTTTGATATATATTTTTATATAGCAAGTGAACCCACTCAACGAGATATTTGGTAATTGTCTCGCTTTTTAAAACTACGTTGATTTTTCAATTAAGATATGTCGTGTAAAAGAAGTTGTGAATAAAAAATATTTAAGCTTGGTCAAGTTTTGTATACACTTAAGTTTTAATACAACATTTTTGCAAGCAACATGGAGAAAACTTGTATACTAGATATTTTGACATCACAGAGAAGAATAAAGTGATTTATAGAAAATAATGGCGATGGAATAGGAGAAAGTGAATAAATCATTAAAAGATTTTTTTTGCAATGTATATGGAAGATAGAAAGGGAGGAAATTGTTGAATTAGTAGCAAAAATAAGACATGAGAAAAATTGTTAACAAGTTTTCAAGCCACTGGAACACCATCTTATAAATCAAGAATGGAAGATAAAATTGTAAGGTCAGAGGCAGAAGCATTATAAACTTTAGAAAAGGATCAATTTGAAGAGATGCACGGATTTACGAAGAAGTATAAACAAAATGAAGGAAAATATAGCGCTTATGATTTTGACGATAGTTTTACATGTGATTCTGATTCTAAAATTACATTGTTCTACAACGAGAAGGACATGGGCGTAATTGATATAGATGCACAGTTCAGTGAGGAAAGAATAGTTTTTGAGCAAAATGGCGATGTGAGTGAAAATGATGAAGAGGCAAGTATTAATAGTGAAAAGGATGACGATTATTATGAACAAGAATTAGAATTGAAACTTGATTTATCAGATTTCAATCAGAATGGTACCGATTTCTACAGTGAAAATAGATCATTAAGTTGGATTAGACGAAGTTAATGCAGAAAACTTCAAACGGAATGAGGAAGATGACAATGAACAAATTGATAATGACTTATTGAAACGTACAGGTGTAATGAATAAAGCACGACAAGAATTGCTTTACATGCTTAAATTGCTTAAGAATTACGGAAATTTCCCAATCTTTTTATAAGGAAGAAGACTCAATTTACTTAAAATTAATCTAACTAGCAGACGTACATCACGAAAGGAAAGTTAGAAAATTATTATTGGGAAGATCGATGCAACTAGCAAAATTTAATGTTATGGATTGGAAAAAGGAAAAGAAATAAATGGTAAAGAAGTTTGTTGAAAAAATTAGATAGTTTATAATTTAAAGTTAATTATATACTGCTGTGGTCTGGCACCCCGGTTGTTGTAAATTCAGTAATCATATTTTACTACGATCTGTCTTTATCAATGTTTCGAGCAAATTTTCTCAAAAATTAATGTTTATTTTATATAAGATTTTGTTAATTGAATTGATTTGTTTAATTTATATTAATTTCATTCAGTTGTACATATTGCGTTCACTTGTATTGGATAGGTAGGATTTTTATATGTATGCGATTTGTTTTCCCTGAGGGGTGAGTTCTTTGACAAGATGCCGGTGTAAGTACATGTAAATTTATTTTGTTAGCTGCCATTTTGGTATTTCATTTTATTTGAAGATTTATTTCGCTTCATTTTGAAATTATTTCATCCATCAAGGAACTCGTTATATAATAATTAGTATTATATTATTGTGTACACAAATTAGATATAGGATCATTTATTATTGCAGTTCTGGAAGGTATATTTTAAGTTTAAAGAGTTAATTTTTCGTTTTTTTTTTTTAAATTTTGCTGATTTGTAATTATTTTCAATCACCTCGGGTTGGGTGAATAGAAGCATTGTGCTTGCTTTTAGTTTTCATTTATTAGTTTACTTGAATTCTCCACGATTAATTTAGTTTGGTTAATTTTGAAACCACGTGGATTTTTGTATAAAAAAGGATTATCTTCCTGAACGGTTTTGTTTTTTGTTTGTTAAAGGATTTGCATTGTCCTTTTGTAAAATTAGAGTCTAATGCAGTTTTTGATTTCGGCCAGAGCCATAAGCTCATGGTTTTTTTTTCTGCAAGCTAAATGTTTTTTTTTTCTTTTTTTTTTATAATAAAAAATCATTGATTGTTTTAAACGTCATTCTAAATTCTGTTCTTTTATTTTTGTTTAAACCTTTTCAATTTTTGGAGTAATTAAAGAAAGTCAGTTTTCTTTCACCCACAATTTACTTTTCATGATTAAATTCAAGTTTTAATTGCGAGGTTAACTCTGGAGTTTTTTGTTCTTTTGCGCCCTTTTTATTTTTATCCGCTGAGCTAGTCAATTTAATTTTTCATTTTTGTAAATTCATTTAGTATTTTCTTTTGTACCTTCAGTACACAGCAATACGTTAACATGCGTTCATTTGCAAATTGGGGACGAAAACATAACCTTGCATATAAATCTAATTCTTGTAAAACAAGTTGTAATTTTTATTTCAATATTTCGACTTGCAGGATAAATGCTAATACATTATATTTTACACAATGATGATCCAAAGCATTTTTCGCTCGAATGCTTTTCGACGTGGCACAAAGTAAATACGATTACCACATAAATACCTACGCTTTCATGCATCTAGAGAACACAGAAGTCCAGAAGTGTCTGCTGTTATAATATCGAGCGCGGAGAAAGTGGCTAAGCGAACCGTTTCGAATTTCGCAGATGAACAATGGCCTCGACCTGCCCCGCATGGTGATAACATCATGGCAGCGCTAACCCGGAAACATAATTTAGTGCCACTACTGGGCGAGCGGATAATTGATTTATGTTGAACGAAGGCTATTTGTCTCCATATAATCCACCGGTTTTAGTCGGAATAATCGCGAATAATGGAATTGAAACAGCGCTTTTCGCTGGTGCCGCCAAGGTCGGAAGTAAAACTGCAGACGTCGAATCGTGAATGGCAGATGGATCTCCTCCGCGCTTCCATGTTTTTGCATGTTCATATTCTGGGAATCTTATCTGGTCATCGTTTGAATTTATTGCGGATTCTTATGATCGAGAGAAGAAGACGTCGTAAGGTTTATAGCGCGTGAAATACAAGCGAGGACGGAAGCTACGAAAGAAATTTATATGTAAATTTCTTATTGCTCTCTCTTCTAGTGAAATGTACGGACAAGTTTAGCAAAAATTAAAATTGCAAAAATGGGTTCTACGGTGAGATAGCGTAGGTAAAATCTAATTAAAAAAGTTTGTAAAAATAGTTTTGTGTACCTTAAAGAATTAAAGCAGGATGGCGCTGAATATTGAATCCGCCCTTTTTTTGTTTGGTAGGAATCGTCTGACATAGTCTCCGGTAGCATTTTGGTTTTTTCTATTTAATTCTCCTATTTTCGAGCGCTTTAAACTAAGTCTAGTTCTGCCTATATACAGGTCAGGCAAATGTCTGGAAAACACCTGTTTCTGGTTAAATTATGGATTCTATTAAAAAATAAAATGTGAAAGGATACAGGGTGATCCATTTAAAAAAGTACCGTTGACGTCATATGTTCTCACACATTTGCCTGACCCTGTATAAGCTCTCTAGTAAGTAAAAAAATTATAAAACGCAATTGAAGCTAGCTAAGAATAGTACTATCTAATTACATCGTCAATTCTAACAACAAAAGTAAAGCTTCATGGCAAGTAATTAACGCAAACTTAAAATCTAAATTAGAAAATCGACACTGCAGTGCACACAGTCACATTTCATACAATTCAATATCTACAGAAACTTATTTGAATAATATGAGGATAAATTACTGTAATGCATTTTATTTAGTGCCTACGAATGAAATAGAGGTCCATCATACTATTTTGTCTCGGAGTAATAGTAATTGTGAGGATGTGTATGGATTAACTTCATTGGCATTAAGGAAAATTGGCCTAGCCATTGCTTACCTACTTGCCGATATTATCAATAAATGTTTGATGGAGGGGTTTTTTCAACAGCAACTTAGATCGCAAAAAGTATATACGTCTATTATATTTTAAGAAAAGGTTAATGATATTAGTACATGGAAGATTACTGAATTATTCTACTATTATTTAAAAAGGGAATGTTTACTATTTTACTTAGTTATATTTTTAAAACTTATTAGATATAATAGAAAAGGATATAATATGTAGCAGCAGACAACTAGACGATGTCCAGGTGATGTAGGTAATCTCTGCATTTGGCAGGTCCTTCAAGGCATTTTCCTTTTAGAATTTTCCCTTCAGGAAGCGAGATGATCAGCAAGTGATACACTACTACACATCGAAAATGAATATTAGAATTTGTAATAGTATTTTATTACAATAGATTATTGACAGATCAAATTTGGATCCACGTTTAAATTCAAGTGTAACAGTTTTAATTATTTTTACTGTGTATTTATTTCATTAAAATTTTGTTTAATAATGTTTTTATATGCATTGGCAGACCAATTGCTTTGATATGTCAACTGAAAGACAGGGTAAAATTGCTGGAAATTGAGTTCTGTAACAATTCTGTGTGTATAAATGGTTGCCTACCTTTTTAGGTGCAATAATGAATTTTTAAGATTGTTAATTTTATATAGTAATAAGCGTTTAAAAAATTTCAAATGTATTTTTCTCATAATTCAGAGACTCATACCTTTGTTATATAAAAAGTGTAAGGTGATTCCAGATTTTGTAATTTTATTTATTTTCACATCGTTGAAACATCTGACAATCATGTCGGTCGCATGGATATTCTCATATGTAAAACCATGGAGGTTCCTCATTTCGGTTATATTAACGGATTTTCACAGAAGACAGTTGGACTCCTTGCTTGGAGACAATCGCTTTCAAGTCGGTTTAAACATTTTCGTTTCGAACCATTCACTAACCTCTGTTAGAGGCAGACCTATTTCATTTTGTTCTTGAAAAATTAACGGCTATTTCGATAAAATCCAATTTCATACCCAATTACAACCTAAAAATAATGGTTAATTGTAAAACAAAGTTTTTTCACATAAAATATTATCCCAAATTACCTGCAATTTGGGTAAATTTTTCTTCAACGACGATTTTTCCGAGTAATGTTCCTGTCCTGAGCGACCCAGCCTCTCGGATCTGAAGTACCTATCTTCGATGTACCCGAACCAGAGTCCATATCCGACCTGAACAGTCCTGACCACCGATGATCGCAGAATTCGGCCCTGTAAAAAAAGGTACTCCTCGTCAAATCTACCTAAAAAGAAACGTATTATTTCAATTCTAATCTAAATTCAATTATACTTATAAGAAATTTTATTTTAATCCGTTCTGCAAAATTTGAGGTTAGAAAATCGTCTGTAACATAGCTAAGCGGTCTCCAGTTACTTTGGGGAAATTTGTGTAATTAGGTTCATAAGTATTTGTTATGTTTTTACGTTACGAACCAATATCCAGTGATTAACCATCAAGGTTGGCTACTCTGTTTCACACGTCTATGTAAGCCTAGCTTAACTCCATTTGAACGGTCAGAAAACGCGGGATTTTTAAAATTTAATTCAAACGTATTTAAGTACGTAACTATGAATTTGAATTGCAAAAGGTGGAATTACTTAATGAAACTTTAGTGTTATTAATTAAACGGACTCACGGACTTACCTGAGATAAATATCCAAAGATTTATGTCTGATTATAAACAAATTCACATTTAGTAATTTCTTTTATTAAATAAAATCACTTTTATTCGCACTTAAATGTTTCATTTACACATAAGGGATTGAATACGATTGAGGCATAACATTATCATGCCTATGAGATCATTTAAACTGGTCTTTAACATTGAATTTGAGGGAGAGGACAATTGACAACATCATCCTACCACATCTCTATGCGTACTGAAAGATATAAGAAAGTAACGAGCTATTCAATATTTTTTTTATGTCACCGCCCCTCGATCGGAAATTTCTCGCCCTGCATGCCATCTGGCTAGTGAGACAGAACACTTCTAAATCAAAATTATTAAAAATAGATGACACTGGTATATATAAAACTTGATTTTTTTCTAATTCAATTAATGTATTTCTTTTAAATTTTATTTTTTTTTAATCCGGGCTGTATGCTACTGTGTAGCGTAACAATATATATGGCTCCACGCCCCGTATGGAGCTTCGCAGCTCCTTAGAGCTTTCCAGATTCTTACTGGCCGAATCAGATCCTTGATCTTAAACCGTCCAGGCGATCTCTCTCGCTTTCATCCCTATTTCCTTGCGATCCTGCACTAATATCTTCCATCTAGATTTAACTCCCATTTCCTTCAGATCCTCTTCCACCTTGTCCATCCATCTCATTTTTGGTTTGCCTCTCGCCCTTCTCTCTTCAATATTCCACTCGATCAGTGCCCTCACCTTTTTTCTGTTTTTTTCCTGTATATATGTCCCAACCATTTTATCCTCAACATTTTCATATATCCTAATAAAATTGTCACAATGTACTCACTTCTTCATCTACTGATGGGTGACTTCCGTTTGCCGTTTTTGTGCTTGGTTCAACTTGAGTTATATGTTGTTCTGTTAGTAGTTCTTTGAAATGTTTCATCCATGCTGCTTTCGCCTGCCACTCATTTTCTGTCACAAGGGCCGACTTATTTTTTATATTATTTACTCTAATCTCATTATTATTCTTCCATTTATTTATCATTTGATAAAACTTTTTTGAGTTCCTGTTTCTTCCTTCCTCATCTATTTTTCTCGTTTCATTTTATATCCAGTTTTCTCTCGTGTTTCGTTTTAGTTTCTTGGTTTCTCGTCTGAGATCAACATATATTTTTCTTTCCTCTTCTACTCCGTTTTTCAACCACTTCTTTCTCGCCTCGTTTTTCTTTGCTACTGCATCTTCGCACTCTCTGCTCCACCATTCATTCCTTGTGGGTTTATACCCGCTACCTAAATGTTTCTTTGCCGCGTCGATAACAGCTTTTCCTATTTGCGTCCAGCACTCGTCTATATCTACCTGTTCATCTATCCGGTTTACATATTGTTCTAGATGTTCTATATATTGCTCCTTTACTTTCCCTTGCGTTAATCTCTCTACGTTGATCTTTCTATTTCCTGTGTATTTCCTTGCTTTTGCCATCTTCTGCTTTGTTATTGCTTTTACCATGTAGTGATCTGTGTCTGTACTTGCATTCCTATCTGTCTTCACCTCCCTTATTGATGTTATTAGAGGTTATACAGAAAGGTACGAAAGGGGATTTAAATAATTATCGACCAATAGAGAATTTTTGGCGAGTTACTTAAAAGCATATTAATAGATTTTTTTTTGTACTCAACAATACGGCTATCGCAAGAATAAATCTACTATTAAGGCATTAATTAAACTTACTGAAGATATAATAAACGCCATTGACGGATCACAGAAATGTTCTGCTATTTCACTAAACTTCAGTAAACTTTTGATTGTGTTAATCACGATATTCTTATAAAAAAGCTAGAATATTACGTATGCGAGATGTGTCTATGAAATTATTCAAATCTTATTGAAGACCGACAGCAGATTGTTGAGATTGAGCAATCGTTATCTTGTCCAACACACACATCTTTAGGGGCTCCTCAAGTATCTAAACTTGGTCCCATTTTATTTATTATTTATCTAAAGGATTTACCTTGTAATTTGGATTGTTACAGTACTGTAATATTTGCAGATGACACCACTCTTTACAGTAGCCAAAGTACAACAAATGCCTTAATTGACAGTGAAGAAATATCTATTGCCCAGAATAATAATCGGTATGCTGCCAATAAATTAAAACTAAGTGGGAATAAAACACAAAAAGTGAGGTTGTGCTAGGGCAAGGTAATGTGTGTTCTCTTAATCCCCTAGGTGTTACTTAAACTTCAGATTTGAATTGGAAATGCCATTAATCAGTTATGTGAAAAATTACATATATATGTATATCTATCAAATCAGAAAAATAGTGGACCTCACTGATATGAAAACAACTTTAATACTATATTATGCTAATTTTTTTGGTTTAGTCAACTACAGTATAATTTTATGGAGAGCTAAGGACTAAAACTTTGGGATATGCAGATGATCCTGTCGTTCTAAGTCTGGGCAAATTCGACAGCGTAGTGCGGAACATGATTGTGCAGGCACAGATCCAGGAGCAGGATCGAAATATCAGTACACGTAAAACGCAAAATAGATAATTGAATTCACAAGAAGGAGGAACTTAGATAGTCTTGAAGTCCTAAAACCACCCCGAAGTAAGAATCGACAGGTTCCGAGGGTTAAAACAATGGCGGAGACAACACTTATGTTGATTAGAAGGACTCATGGAAAAAACATGGAGGTTTAGACTGATGATGTACTGGATATATACCAGTGTGGTCGGACCCATGATCACTTTTGCATCTCTGGTATGGAGGACAAACGAGCAGCAGCAAACTGAACTGAAAAGTATAACTGAACTTAACCAGATGCAGGGGTTGCGTGTTTATGAATAAAAGGAGCACTCCCACAGGAACAATGGAATACCCTCCTACACCTCCCTCCTTTCCATTTGGTGACAGTGGGCGAAGCAAGAATGGAGTATCTCAGATTACAAGTGGCAGAATTGCAGGATTGGGACGCAATAATATTGTCCACTATGTGGAAGGCACCTTTCGGTAAAAGATCAGATCATGTGATCTCCACATATCTTTTTAACAGAAATTGCGTTGGGATCAACACTGGAGATGCCTACCGCAGACTGTGAAATGAGAGGACAGAGGTTGCTTGCTACATTCTGTGTGAATGTAAGGCTCTAGACGCAAGAAGGCAGGTAATTCTTGGCAAGCAAAGAATGAGCCCAGAGGATTACTTTGATTAACCAGCGAAAGACCTGTAGAGATTAGTGCAGAGTACCAGGATATTGGAATGGCTAGTATAATTTAATGGGTAAAGAAAATGAGAGAGTAAATACAAAAAGGCAAGTGGCTGCGGTGTTTCCAGAGACTCCATGTCAGACGGCCCCCACAACAAAATTAAGAGATATCTATTTTATGTAGCTTTCTGGTTAACCTAAAGCATTTTAAGCAGACAGTTTCTAGTCACGAACGCGGTAAGACGGAAATTGATATTTCACCATTTAATCGATATGGCCCCAGCGGTAAAGTGCACTTCAAGTTTATGTTAAAATATGGCATTCTTCGCTCGTTAACTACTCATAAACTTGCTGGTGCTTGAAGTACGACATGGTAGCCTCCTCGTTATTTTCTTAGGAGAGCTTGAATGTCACTTTAGTTAATTTATTGTCACGATTTAAAACGTATTTCTGCTCAAGAAAGATCTTTAAAGGCTTTGAAAGTTCATCCCACAAATGTTTTATAACAAGAGTAATAGTTTCCGAATCATATCTTAAGATATTTAATATAAGAAATGCATCACTAATATTGTAATTTTTTTTTTATTTAAATCGCTAAAACAATACTAGAAATTTTCTTTTTTGCTTTCTGGTTAAAGGAAAATACTGTCGAGTCATTGTTAAATATAAGGAAGCAACATTGAATTCTACAAGTGTTCTTCAAAATGAATGAAATAATGCGTGTATGGTATTAATTGTTTCAGGAAACGGAAAGTGATTTGTTTAATTCTTCATCAAAATATTTACAAACAATAATTATGGATGCTAATCTTTGTATGCTCCATGTAATTTTTTTTAGATCTGTATTTACAATTATGCTCCAATTATTATTATTAATACCGTAAGAAATGAACATCTGATCAACTGAAAAAAAAGCATGTAATGTAAACCTGGGGTAAGCTTAAAATATATAGCAAAAGATCAAGAAATTTCAACATATCAACAGAGACATCGAAATGGTGGGTGAGAGTGTCAACAACATAAAGGAGAGAGTGAGGTAGAAAGAAATAAGAATTGTGAAAGAAAGCGCACAAACATTGCCATAAGAAACTACACGACAAAGAAATACTGAGGAGAATAGAATTCAGAATCAAATGAGTAGGAAAGAGGCAAAGAGGACATGCAAAAGAAAAAAGAGGGTGGATAGTAGTGTTGCGATGAACGTGGTTTCATTCGCCTGAATAGCTACAAACAAGGAAAAATTAAGGGAAGTATTAAAAATAATGGAGCAAAGAGCAGGGATTGAAGATAAATGAAAATAAGACTTAATGTAAGAGATAAGTGAAACGCAAAACCTCCAAAATGGATCGAGAATACCAGTGTGGCTTTCGGCAAGGCAGATCAATAGCGGACCAAGTTTTTATATTGAAACAAATCATGGAGAATAGCATAGATCAAAAATTATTACTGTACATGCTTTTCATAGACTTTCAGAAAGCACATGAAACAGATTACAAGATGCAGGTGAATGGACATATACCGGAGAGTTGGAGGGTTAAAAGAGGATCCGCTGTCAACGTTGTTTTTTAACGTAACAGTGGACAAGATTATTAGAGATAGTGGAGTAAGAGCAGGTCGAACAATATACAACCAATAGATACAAATTATGGCATATGCAGATGACTTGGTAATTTTAACCAGACACAAGGGAAAATCAAGGGATGTAATGAAAATAATGGAGCAAAGAGCAATAGATCCGGGGTTGAAGGTAAATGAAAGTTGGAGAATTTAACTATCTGTGAGCAAACAAGAACAAATAAAGCAGAGGAAATAACGAAAAGGGGTACCAGGGGTAGGAAAAATGTTTAGAACGAAGTGGGTAACGAGAAAAGGTGAAGTAAATATCTACAAAACAATTGCCAGGCCAGTGGTAATGTATGACTGAAGATTAACCAAAGGGAGACGAAAGCACTGACAGTATAGGAGAGAAGGGTGTTGAGGAAAATATATGAAGGGGTGAGAGAGAATAACCAGTGGAGACGTAGAAATAAAGAAGAACTCATGCAAATATATGGATATCTTCGATTGTTAAGGTGATAAGGGCCCAAAGACTGATATGGCTGGAACATGCCGCGAGTTTCTGGAGGGAGGCATATCGGGTAGAAGATCGAGAGGAAAACCAAGAACAGATAGGATCGAAGCAATGGAAAGGGATCTGATGGAAATGGGGGTCAGATGCTGACATGGAATAAAACAGAATAAAAAGGAGTATGTAACAAAGTCATGGGCATAAGAGGTCTGCAGCACCTCTTATAATGTTTATTACATTATTTGTTACCTAAATTTCCAGCACCGAAAGCGACGGTAGGGTACCGTGAAAAATCAAAAGCAAGAATTCCAAAATTAACAAAAATAAGTAGGTTGATATTCGACAATCATGCAGGGTGCCAGCCGGCTCGTCGGCGAGGGAGTGGGTTGATACACAAACCCAAGCTGGATAAAAATTTCGGCGCCACCTGCTTAGGATTACTTACCCTGTCATGCCTCCAAAATAAGCAGGAATCCACGGTGTAAGTGAATTTTGAGGGGTAAAGCAGTTTGCAAAAAAAACTCATAAACAAAAAATAAAAGAATGGATTTACTGATAAAATAGTTAAACTTTTATTAATGAAATTTGACATAAAGTAAACGGGGAAAATGTTGGTGTTATTGTCATAAAGTTCAGATAATAAATATGATACTCTGTATCAGTAAACGTTATTAACGACTATAAAATATGAATAAAATATTGTAAAAAAATATAACAGAAAATTCTGCGGTAGGACTCGAACACCGAACGCTTTGGCCAACGCAATCAGTTCACACACGTTATACAAAGAAAATTCTTAGGCTAAGAGTTAATATAAAATTCAAGAAATTTTACAGTTACAAAAAAAATAAACTACTAAAATAAAGTTAAAATTTTGACTCGATTATACTAGTGGAACGAACACCCGTATATCACCGCCGATTAAATAAGTTGAATATTTTGAACTAGTTAAAAGAAACTGAAAAAATATATGAATACTAAAGTTAAACTATTTTACTGAACTAACAGATAGCATCTCTTGATACAACATAAATAATTTACAGTACCGTTGAATAAAACATAAAAAAGAACTAAGTGATCGGGGTTGGTTATTTACTAATGAAAGTTTTAAACGTGGACAAAAATTTGCAAATAAAAAGAGAACGTGCCACTAAGCTTTTACCCTTGATCAGCTGTTGCGGGGCATGGATATCCTCTCCTATCCGAACAGATCGTAGCCTCTGGGCTGACTCGGCAATAACCGAAACCAGGTGGTCCGGGTAAATTTCAAAGAATGTAGGGTTCTCCAAAGGACTTAAAGAGTCGCAGAAGTCCTCCCCGTGGGTGTTCAAATTCTCACATAAAACGAAGATAAAATTCCAGAATTCAAAAATAAGGGGGTTATAAAGACCTCTAAAAACACAGAAACCTCAAAATTAGTGATTTAAAAGAAATGACAAGATTTGCTTACCGTTAAATAACGAGGTTTTACAACGAAGAAATAGACAGATATGGCGTTGCAGACGCCTGGGTTCTCAAATTATATCCCGAAATTATCGGACTCATCTGCTGTAATAATCACGAAGTTTCCACTTCAAACACAAACGAAGATACGGCCAATGATAATTTCAAGCAATCTTCCAATAAAATCCACAGATGTGTGAAAATATCCAAAATTTCCAAAGTTAGGAAGATGTACTCGTAAGAACTCGTCTAAACAACCATCAAGATGAAGCAGGAAGTAGAAGCAAGAAATACGTCACGCAACCAATCAGAAGACGGATAAATAAAATAAGAATACGGACATTGAGGTGCCCTTTAACGTCGAAAAGATTAGCGGAGAGCTAATTCGAGGTAAGCGAAGCAAAAGACCGTAACATATTTTTGTACACAACACGCCTAAGGTAACCCTAGGAGCCGAACTTTGGCTTGCTCTGTGAACAAAACGCAATGGAATCAGCTAAAGGCAGTTTTTTTGATAAGTTTACAGGTTGTTTCTACTTAGTGGTATTTGATCATGGATGTATTATGTACAACTATGTAAGCAATTGACCATAACATTAGAGAATGAAAGCAAGAAAACGGTAAGGTAATACACAAGCATGCTAACATACGCGCCATTTGGTTAATTTTTGGCGCGAGAGGTTCGGTTTTGTAATAGATGTTTCCTCATTTCTGTATATCTTAAGAAAATAAAGACCTTTTTTAAGAAATTAATTTGTTTTAAACCAGTTATTTTGGTGTACGTAATCTTTTTCTTGAGGTTAGTGATACATGTTTAAAACTCCATAAATATTTCACACACAATCATTATTTATTTGGTAGACAATGAAATCACACTATATAGCTTCATGCGTCATACGATTTTAATGTGGGTAACAATTACTTTTTAATAAGCTTTTTCCGTTCTAATTTTTTTTTTGTGTGTTGTATAAAGAAATAGCAATAGTGATATTGCTTTGCAGAAAGTTGGGTGAGTTTTACTGCTGTTTTATTTTCCCTATATTTAGCTATACTTTGAGAACTATAGTTCTTGTATGTGTTTACCACAGTTGTTTAAATCTCGAAGAACCGTTATCGTTGATTATTCTCTTTTGTATATGTTCTTGATATACAAATGAACAAAGACATAAAAGTTTATATTGCTCCGTCTCCCTCAGAATGGCGGATACAATTTTAGGTGGTACCGAAATTCATCCAATCAATACTCAGAACTTTATTCGGTCTTCGTCGACCGTCCTTTCATCCTCATCTCTCCTATCCCATTTTTGTCCTTTAGATCCGTCCTTCGCCCGCCGAGGTGTCATTAGCGTCTCGTGTTTATCATATTTTTTCGTCCTTTTTTGTTACAGAAATTGAATCCGCTGGAGATCCATTTGGCGCCGACCGGTCGCGAAATGGCACAGGCCTTGCGGGGTCTCCTCCTCCAGACCCACTGGCACACCTTCACCATCCTCGCGGATTCTGAATCCATGTCCGCCCTGCAGCGTCACGAGCTACGAGGGACGCTGTCCGAACACCCGCTTCATCCAACATTAATCGCCTTGCCGTCGCCACCGCGGGCTCAGATTATCTTCAGGTAAGGATGGGTGAAATTTAAATTTAGAGGACGTGTTAATATTGAGGCTATGAAAGTGAGAAGGTGAGATATTATGCGTTAATAAAAAGAAAATAACAGGTTTGAGTCGTAAAAAACTGTGAATTTATATTTATATATGCCTCATTAATGTAGGAATAACTTCTTTCTTGCAAAATATATTTATATACAGGGTGTATCAAATAAAAAAGTAAATTTTGCTTGGGTGTTAACTACACGACATATAAAGCACAAACCCACCGAAACCGCATTCATAATTAAAGAATAAAAAAAAGTAAAAATTAGAGCTAAAAATCTTTAGTCTGGGCCTGATGCAAGAAACGTCATGTTAAGCACCCGCAAAAACGCTGGAATTATGTATAAATACATTGCACTCATTAGTATATTCTTAATGGATATGCCGTAAATTCACTTTTAACTCATTCTGAATAAATAAAGCCAATCGCCAGTGCTCTTGTAAAATATAGCAAAACTTGAGGTATTTTAAATTTCATTCTTTTATAAAATAAATATTCCTTTGTTGTTAAGAGCATTCTATGGTAAGTCTACAAAGTATGATTTTTAATATCCTGATAAGACGTTCGAGTTTCACCGGATATGCGACTTCAGTAGTTACAAAAACGTAATATTTTTCTTTTGCTTTGTCGAATCGAGAGTTAGTTGTTAATAAACGGTACCACATGAATCTGAGTTATTTTTTGGATTTATTTAATCATTAACGCAAAATGAATTGAATTGATTACACAGAAATAAATGTAGATACAGAAAATTTACAAAAACGCTTTTTTACTATGAATGTCGCGCGAAATGAATCTATACATTCCCGCGCTTTTGCCGATGCATCAAGCTTCGATTTTCTATATGACATCATGATGGTCCTGAAAAGGATCGTTTTTCGAGACGGGAAGAATTTAAATAAAATGTTCGAAGTGGCTGCACTCCAGGGGTCCACCAAAACTAAGCGGTAAGCTGAATGATAGTGTAGTGGGGATACTCGAAACAGCATTAGGTTGGCACAGGTACGGCTCTAGCCCACGGCATTTATAAAATATTTTTTTTCTTGTTAAATGCTACACTTTATTTATGAAAACAAATTATACAAATCATCCTAACCGTGCTTCCACCTAAAAAAGGTACTACACGAGGCTACCTATTCTAAGTACTATAAGGTTCCATAAACAATTGAATGATCCTACTCTAACTAAATAACTTCCCTATGATTTTTAAATAAGAAAAAATATAATACAGTAGCCTCGCGACCATACGAATTACTTTGAAAATGATAAAAAAAATGTAAATGTGATTAGTTCACATAATCGCGAGGTCTAACTGTAAATCAGTCAGCTATCAGTTATTATTAAATGCGCCCATGGAACGACTTTCGTTATCTCCAGCATTCGCCAAGGACACTGATTATATATAATATACTTATATAAAATCAATGGCCACGGAGTAAGGGAAAACCATGGCAAAAACCTTACTCTGGGAGGATGTTAATGCTTACAGATAGACCCCTGTGCATTAAGACTTTTTGATTGTATATGATTACAGCTGCTACATATTATTATATTTACCTCTATATCTGATACACCCTGTATACCATTTCATTTATATTTTCTAATTTTTGCTTTTTTTAATGTTTGATATATCATACAGCATATTTAAGAATTACGAGTGGTAAATATTGAACAAAATAAAATTAAAAATTGATTTCTGAATATAGGTACATGTATAGTTTTAATTTTTTCCCTTTGATGAGATAGCAGCTACATTTCAATTTTATTTTATTTGAGGAAGGCTCACGAACAAAGAAGTGATGGTCGCGAACAAAAAAGGAGCTAAAATAACGCAGTGTGCGAGCACAGAGGGCGGAGAGGTTAGGGTATGTCATCCAAATGCTTGAAGAAAGTATTGTTAAAAAGTGAAAGAGTGATTTGAAATAGTGAAAACGGACATTAATGTTGTAGGCAGAAGTGAAACAGAACACCAATAGACCCAGTAAGCAATTATCATACCAAAAACTAAAAATTGCTTGTGCTAAATACTAATACTAATACATCAGTAAAGAATTTGTATCACTGGTTCAGGTTTAAAGATATTAAAAGAATGCATTACATTAGGGCTGGGGTGGTGTACGGACCTGTTTCACCCCGTTCTCTCAGATATATTGTATTCTCCTTTTTCCTAAAAGACGCTTTCTAATTTTGCTCTCTTAATGAGGCCCATCATCCTTGAGAGCAGCCAAATCTTGTCCTCACCAGACTGTCACATTGGCACGGCACATGAACTGGCGTTTCCTCCTCTTCTGGGCAGAATCTGCAAGCATCTACCAGGCCTATGCTTACATATGATTATTTAGTCTGTAGTGACCAGTTAGTAGACCTGCTATCATTTTGACAGTCTTTCTATCATTCCCCAGAAGTCTTCAGTAAATTCAGAACTCTGCTCCTTTAGACGCTCTTTTGCCTGTCTCTGCCTCGGTAACTTTTGCCACCATTCCCTGGACTGATTACGTATTCATTTATTGATGGATTTTCTAATTTGTGATTTGGTGATGCCAAAGGAAGGGTCAGCCCTAAAAATCGACCTTAACCAACCTCGCCAGGCCAGATCATCCGTCACCTCATTTCCTTTCACGCACGGGTGGCTAGAAATCCAGGTCAGTGTTAATTCCTTTTGGATGCCCACCTCATTTAGGGCGCTTAGGTAGTTCCAAATCAGCTTAGAATCCTACTTACGGAACTAATCGCTTTAAGTGTGGATTACCAGAGAAGATAGCAACACTTTTACTTAACTCAGTGCATTTTTCTATCTCTCTAGCACAATGGTAAATTGCAGCATCCTCAGCTTGGAACACGATTGTGTTTTTGCTGAAGCTCACCGAAAGAACCTTTTTAGGCTTCTCTGCGTAGATTACAGCTCCGATGCCGTAGTTTGTTTTAAAACCGTTTAAATACTAGTTTGAGTCCGCGCTTACTGGAGTGCCCGTCTCCCAGTTCTTCTCATCTGGTATTATAATGATAATACATACTATATCATATTTTATGTGACGGTGTATTTCTTGTGACGAGAACAGCATTCTGCAATTTCTTTTAGATTCCCGAAGGATGAGATAGACTGGAACTTATAGATAGATAACTAATCTATAGATTTCACAAATTTTCTTTACACAGTGGTCTAAGCTTCATTAAATATTATTGTAATATCTTCAAAATTTGTTTATTATTTAAAAAGAATAAAGAATAATACTTTGGTGAAGCTCGGACCACTGTGTAAAGAAAATTTATGATATAGATTTCATAAAATTTCTTGTTGCATGCATCACGCTATCAGATTTATCGCAGTCCGTATCGTGTATGTAAATGTGTACCATTGAAAGCTTTTCAACATTTGTTATTGGCAAATGTTTGTCGAGCATACACACTAACACAGTAAGATAAAAAGAGACTCCCTTTTAACTGCCCGGTGCAGAGTCGAATGAATGGCGCTGACAAAAGTTTAAACAATGATGTTTTCCCTGTATAATTTGGCGTAGGCCTCGCAAACATACAACCAAATAATTTACATCACGTAGAACATTACACGCACCATGGTAAGGTCGTAGGACAATAAAGCATTGCGTTTAATGGCATCAGTCCGAATTCGTTTGTCCACCTGTGACGGGCCATTTCTGACCAAGCCTCGTATATTAACTACTGAATCGGTTTTATCCCCGTTTTGCAGTTTTAACGTCGACATCGGCTCGTTAACGTTTATTTTGCTGCTCTTTCCTTTCGACCGAATTAACGGCACCAGAGACGCAAGTCGCCACCGTTAACCGCCCAGCTGACCCAATTAAAACGGGAAAGTTTAAAGACCGTGATCAGACGTCGTCGGCGGCTTATTAATGTGTTCTGTCCCGCGTGATCGATCTCCCCTGGACCTCACCCTTTCTGCTCCGCTACGAAAGGTTAAGAGAGATCTATTAACACGGGAGGAAATTTAATATAAAGCTAAACGAATTAAATTGATGGGCTCAAAGCACTTGTAAAGGGAATTACCGCTTTATTTTTTTTTGCCATACTGGAATAATACTTGTAAAGATGACGTCCAAGGACCAAAAGTGCGTTATTTTCTCTTGTTAAGGATGGCAGCGATCATTTCGAAGAACTGGAAATGATATCTGTAACTTAATTTTGTAGTGTTTGTTGTAAAATTTGAATATTTTCTTAGTTCTTTTCATACAGTTGTTAACTACTTTGTTACTTTTAATACGGACAATGACGAGGCAAATATTTATTTTAACAACCAATGTCATATATATCTCTATAACAACTCTTCTATAGTCTATACAAATTCGTTCTTCGCCATTATTCTTTTTCACTATCAGTATAGGGTTAACATATTCGGAACATGAATCGTCAACGATACCAGCCATTTGCAACTCTTCAATTTGTTCTCTCATTCTTAGCCTTTCAGGATGTCCTAGTCTGTATGGTCTATAAGTTATCTTCTCTTCACTTATAAACTCTATTTTCACTGGCATTCATCCCGAATAACATCCAATTTCCTTCACGTCGAGAGCAAAACATGTTGAATATCTCGTCACCAAGGTTTCCAGTTCCTTCTGTTGTGAAGAAGTAAGTTCAGATCCTATGTCACAGAGTGTTAAAATCTGCCTTGTTCGATCTGCATGATTCTCTTGCATTTCCACTGGCTAAGGTTTCTGTATTAGCTCCATCTTCATCTGAGATTTCTTCACAGTTTTCTGCTCTAATAACCTTTTCTTCTTTATCTATCCGTATCTCGTTTAGCGTTAAATTATTTATTGGAATTTGCACTTCATTGTTTCCATCAGCTCTTAATATGCATCTTGGTATAACTTTACATGTGCTTCAACTATCAAATCATTTGTTATTTCGGAGTCAGCGGTTAATGTTACAAAACCTACATGATTTGGAGGAATAACAACAGAATTTTTGGGCCATAGGCTAACACCAGCCTTAGGCAAGTTTGGTATGTTCACTCCTCTTAAATCATCACCCTCATCTTTCCATCAACAGATATTGGTTCATTGAACAAGCGTAAACTATTTCTACGTCGAATTATAGTCACATGTTCCTGTTCGGTGAATGGTTGGCCAATAAGGAGAGGAATTTGTTGAACGTGGTCTGGTACAGCAACCATCTGAGTTACGGCTTTTGCTTCATCTTCTTCTACGCATGCTTCAAGCTTACCAATAGGTCTCACCTCACCTGATCCATAACCTCTGATAATAAAATTCATCAACAGGTTGATATTTCAAATTCAATCTTTCAGCCTCTGATTGCCTGAGGAGTACACATTTACTTCCCTGATCCACATAAGCACGAATTGGTTCACCATTCAGCAAAGCTTCCTTAAAATATTTCAAATTGTTTTCCTTCTCTGTCTCTTCAGAAGATGTCATCAATGTTTCTCTAGTTTCTGGAACTTTCTATTTTTCAATCGCCAGATTTCGCTGATTTTGAATGTTTCGCCGACAATATTTTGAAATGTCTATAGCGTTTACATGCAAAACAAAGTGGTTTACCTTCTTCATTCCGGGGAGGTAATCTGGTATGTTGGTATCTTCCCGTCTGTTTTTGTCTGCATTCAGAGAAAGGTTAGCATTTTCCTTTTTCCTCACTTGCTTTGTTTCCAACTTGTGTCTGTCTCTCGTCTCAATGCTCTCTTTAATCCATCCCTGCCTCTCTGCGATTAATCTCTCTTATTTAATTGCTTCGTGTAAAAGATCATCTAAATTTTAAATGTTTTATAGCAGCTATTACAGAACATACCTCTCTGTTCCACATTCGAATCAATATCTGCTCTTTAGTATCTTTTAAATTGAGATTCAAGTCATAACAAAGCTTTACCTTTTCATAGAAGTAAGCCAGTGTCGATTCATGTCTTTGCTGCACACGATCTGCCATTCTTTTCCATTTTGCCGGTAAACTCTCAGTATGAAAAAATGTTTTTTGAAAGCTTCCACAAAATCTTGCCAGTTTAAAATTAAACTATTCTGTCTTTGTAACCAATACACCGCTCCTCCTCTTAAATTAGCCTTTTAAAGCTAAGCTACCAGTCCAATGATGGAGTTGCTGCATTGCTTCTAATCGGTGCAATCATTCTACAGCTTTCGTGCTGTTTCCCTCACCATCAAAAGTTGGAATACTTCTCGACAAATCAGGCATTACTTGATACATGTTTGCTATTTGTTGACACTTTTAAGTTGTCAGTCATTAACTTTGTGAACATACTGCTGTGTACAGAACTGAATTGAAAAACAAAAATTTAATTAGCTAGCTCAACGGAAAAAAATTTGAAAGGACGCAAAAGAACAATTAACCTCAGAGTTACCCAACAAAGATAATTAACAATCAAAATTTATTTTTAAAAAAGGGTTAATTACAATTTTTGCAGAAAAAAACCGTGAATTGAAGGTTCTAGCCAAAAATAAAAAAACTGCACTTGATTCTAAATCACAATAGGACAATGCTATTTCCTATACAAAGATTTGTTTGTTCAGGAAGATAATCCTAAATATACCAATTCAATCCACGTGGTTTCAAATTAAAACAAACTAAATTAAGCGTGGACAAATTCTAGTAAATAACAAGAAAGAAAAACTAAAAACAAGCACAATGCTTCTACTCACCCAAACGAGATGATTGATAAAATAAAAATGAATCAGCAAAATAGAAAAACGGAAAAATTAACTCTTTAATCTATAATGAGAGAAATTAAACTGAAAACATATCTTCTTGGACAAAAATAATAAATGATCTTATATCTATAATGTGTACACATCAATATATTAACAATTATTATAAAATGAATTCCTTGATGGACTAAATTTTACAAGATATACCCTGAACAACGGGTTAAATTTACTAAATCAAAATGGATAACAAAATGGCAACAAAGATAAAAAATACGTCTACTCACGTTAAAGTCAACCAAGGAACTGCCTAACAAAATTCTACAACGCAGTCGTACAATTCACCGACAAAATCTAATAGAATAGGCGTTAACTCTAAACTCAAACAATAGACATCGTAATTGAATGAAATTAATTTAAAAAAACATAACACTAAATCAAATAAATTACACAATTAACTCTTTAACTAAAATTTATACAAACTAAACATTATTGTGAAAATTCTCGGTACAATGATTCAGCAGAACGGAAAAATTAAAACATGCAACTTAAAATACACTCAGCGGTAACGCGGGTAAACTAAACTACAGCAATACGTTCGAACATCTCATCACGTCTTTTATTTTCATTGATCATAGCATTTATTAAAGATTCTGTCTCCGAATTACGGCCTTGAGGTTTGTTCCTGCTGTTCTGACTCTCAAGCTCATTCAATCACATTTGGATATTCTCAAATTCATCATTTTTCATCACGAATAGGGTTCTCTGTAACTTCTGCCATTATTTTCAAGTTAGTTACCCACACACGTTTTACATCTCTTCTTCTACTACTTCTATCGACTCAAAGTATGTTATATCGTATTTAATTCTGTTCACTGATCCCACTTCTGAAAAATTGTTAACTACTTTATTACTTTAAATACCGACAATGACAAGGTAAATATTTATTTTAACAACCAATGTCATATATATGTCTATAACTACTCTGATCTATTATTGCCGCTAACACAATTATGCTATTTCTTTTGAATATTTTTTCTGCTACTTTCTTTGAATAAAAGGAAAAGGTGTTATAACTTCACATCAAGGAAGTAATTCTTCCAGATAGAGTACAAAAAACCAGTAAACAGGCATATCCGCAGGTTTTGCACAAATTTCGACAGTCAAGTTATTATGAAATTAAATACAGTTTAAATTGCAAACTTTATTACTTGAACAAAAGCACTTCTGTGACCACTTTACGGTTAGAATAAAGCAATATTCTAAGTTCAAACGAACAAGTATGTTATCTATTATTTTAAAACAATTATCTTTGTTGTATTAAGTACCAAATTATGTTAAGCCAAATGTAGCATTGCTTTTCAATGCTACATTGTTACAGCAAACTGAAAAAACAAGCATTCAATTCACTTTACAAAGGATCTGGTCCAGATGTTATTGCTTTTTACAGTTCGCATTACTAATGTGAACTGTAAAAAAATATCTCTGAGACGGGATATTAAATACGCTAGAAAAGCTAGTGTTTATTTGACTAAGGGCTCCACGCATTCGTGATTGATTGCCAAAATCAGGGCGTCGCACAGTGGTCAATTTAGGTGGTTTTGCGGAAAAAATTAAATAACTTGTGAACTACACTCCGTCCGGAGTGAAATTTCGTACAGTGATTATATATACAATTAGCTATTTATGACATTAGAAATAATACATGAATTAGTATATTAGATGGTAATTATCGATAGAGGAAATAAAACTTTAAGGAATTTCTATATTTAAAGTCGGTTAATATTTCACCATGTTTTTAATGTGGCGCATAGGTAACTGTAGGTAACATTGTTACTGCAGTATACATATATACATATGTATGAAACAAAAAAACTTAACTAAGAACACTAGAAATTAATAACAATTCTAAACATTAAAAAAAAAGCGATACATATTCGATAGCGCTTATAGTCTTTATTTCGAGCTTCTTGTGCGTCATCTGAGAGACAACCAACTGGTAACACAGCAGTAGATATTATGTGTTCTCCATGTAAAAGTACTTTGTGGACTGTGGACCGGCATATAATACCAGCACACATCAGTAAATTAACATTAATAATACTATAGAGTATGCACGAGTAAAAGTAATATTTTTTTATTTTTTTAGTAATAGTGGTGACACGTCAGTTGCGGATTACTCCGTATAACATTTTAGTATAATAGGTAAATTATAACTTATGCAATTACAAATAAATTGTGTCTGTCGAAATTACAAAACTGTGTAAGGGTAGTCTAATTGAAAATCCTTCCTAGTGCTGTGATAATATTGTATACTGTGCGCGCTACTAGATTTTTAACTATTTTTCAGCTAGAGGCAAAAAGTGGCAGCCAAATTTTGTTCGCTCTTGTTCCTTGGGCTATGGAGAACACGTAGAAGAAAGAATCAGCTTGGCGGTCGTTGGCGCTAACATTGAAAAGTCTAGACGAATATTTTCGTGTCAATTATGTCGCACTTTTTCGTAAGTTAGATAATAAGCCTGTGTAATATCATTAGATCTTAATGATTGTTACTGTATAGTAAGCATAAACCTCCACTTTAACATTTCTGGTACTATTTGTTTCAAAACTTAATTTGTTTCACTTGTATGCATTCCTACTTTTCAGTAATATTTCAAGTAAAAATTCGATAAATACCATCATTCAACTTCAAAGTGCTACTGAACGTCAGCACTTTTAATTTATGTAACTATTCGTACTAAATAATCATTTCTAATCCTTCTGCTTCAGAATGAACCTAAAATAACAGTTATAGCACATATTCGAAAAATAGACTTTTTTCCGTCTATATCCCACTGTGCGTCGTGCTGGAGTAATGCCGCAGGACGGGGATGAAGACATTGCTCCCGTGATTGCCACATATGCATATGATCCTTTGTATGGAAGTAAGTTTTGCTGAGTCTTTGGCTTGTTGCGTCTTTTGCCACCAAGCTATTGCTGCATAAGTAACGGTTGTACGTACTACCATCACATACAGCCAATGGAGTAGCTTTGGAGATAACCCCCAAGGTTTTCCACATGTCCATAAGGATAGCCTCGCTTTGTGGGTAATCTTTTGCAGATGTGGATTCCAGGATTCGCAGTGTATAAGTGTCTGTTTTAGCGATGATTTTCAATATTAAAAGAATTAAATTTTGGTATAAGTATCGGTCTTCCATTAAGTTTGGAGTTTTGTAATTTCGAAGTCATTTAATTTTAATAAATTGTATGAAAACGCTCATAAAACTATGCTTATTATATCAAAATTAATGTACTGCTGTGTACTGATGGACTTGATTGAAAATGTAAAATGGAATTAACAAGGAAAAAGAAAATTAAATTAGCTAGCTCAACGGATAAAATTTTAAAAGGCGCAAAAGAGCAATTAACCTCAGGGGTAACTCTCGCGAATTATAACTTGAATCTATCCACGAAAAGGAAAATGCGAGTGAAAGAAATCTGACTTTCTTAATTACCCAAAAAATTGAAAAGGTTTAATTTAAAATAAAACAGAATTTTCAACCCAAAGATGCTAATTAACAATCAATTTTTATTATATATGGGTAAAATTACAAAAAACGTGGAACTGAAGGTTCTGGCCAAAAAATAAAAAACTGCACTTGATTCTAAATTACAATAGGATAATACTATTTTCTATACAAAGCAAATGTTTTGATTGTTCAGGAAGATAATCCTAAATCTTACAAATTACAAATTTTACAAACAATTACAAATTAAAAAACAAAAAGCAAGCACAAAGCTTCTACTCACCCAACCGAGGTGATAGATAAAATAATAAAGAATCAGCAAAATAGAAAAACAAAAATTAACACTTTAAAATGATAATGAGAGAAATTAAACTGAAAACATATCTTCCTGCACAAAAATAATAAATGGCCTTATATCTATAATGTGCACACATCAATATATTAACAATTATTATAAAGCGAATTTCTTGATAGACAAAATAAAGCACAATTTATGCGAATTAAATTACGATATCAAAATGAAATACAAAATGGCAAACAAAGATACCGAAAAATACGTCTACTCACGCTAACAGTCGACCAAGGAACTGCCCGACAAAATTCTCCAGTGCAGTCGTAACAATACGAACAACGCAAACGCACAAATCACCGACAAAATCTAGTAGAATACGCGTTGAAACAAACTAGCGAGTGATTAATTAAAAAAAACTAAACACTTAATTAAATTAAAACAAATAATCAACTCGTTACCTAAATCTAAATCTATATAAACTTAAAATCTAAAATTGTAAAAATTCTCTCGGCACAATGATTCAGCAAAACGAACGGAGTAAACAAGACAAAATCTAAGCAACTTAAATTACATTCGCGAAACATGGGTTGCTAACCATAGCAGTTCGTAATATTTATTGTGTACATTTGTGTTGTTCAATTTTTGTTAGAATAGTTTTTCTTTAGGACAATATTAACTGCGATTTAAATTTACGACGACATCTGAAATATTCCAAGGATACCATTAATATGAAGAAAAGAGGTCGTTAGTCCTCGTAGGCGAAAGCTTTTAATGCTCTATTCATACAAATTATGACGGGAACCGTCATTTATAAAGTTCTTAAAATCCTCGTTAGCTGAAGTTTTATTTTTACCAGGGGCTATCAGTGTTCCCATCACGAAATTTCACGAATTTTCCGGCATAAATACGAAACCACTTAAAAGGGGCTGGCGAACTGGAGGATCACCACGATCGCAGTCGGCGTGGAATATTTACACATCAACGACTCTTGGCAAAGGCGATCGCGACCCATCCACGCTCCATTAGCGCGTTGCTTTCTTTACATCTTGCGCTCGGAACGGGCAAGGCTTCGTCGCACATAAAAATTCAGACCGGCGCGAAGATATTATCCGAGGAAGGCGACCGTCTTTGCGAAAACTCTCGAAGGTTATTAAAGTTTTCGCGGAGTATCTCTCAAGCTTACCATAAGTTTTGGGCGACGAAATGCGACAAACGCTTCAACTACTGGCGCCAGCGAAAGAGAGAAAATATTGTATTCACGAGGCAAAATTCGGGCACTTTAGATAAGGCAAGTTCCCCTTCAAGGCTTCGATAGTGACGGCAACCCAAAAAGTTGAGTAGCGACAGATTTAATATGCCGAAAACAGAAGAGAGCTGAAAGTTCTAGAAAGGAAAATTTAATCGCACCCCGCAAACTGCACTGGTTATTAATAAACTTTCGCGGGAGGTTGAAATTTTAACGAGGATTTACACGCACAGTGCAATATCGTCGGTCCCTAATTAAAATCCCCGGCGTTGCGGATCGCCGAATTGAAATTGGATTACGCGGATGGAATCCCTGCACTAAATGCCACAAAACCACCGGCTATTTATAAAATACAACGGACGGTTGAATTTAATAACCGGACACGTTTTCCGCGCATTGATTGTATCGATGAAGTTTTACATGTGTATCTGCAAATAACGAAAGGCGACACGTACAACTTTCGGTATGATGCGAACGTATTGAATTTAAATTGCTTTTCGAATGTTATATTTTGAACACAGATCGATGTTAATCGTCCAACAGTGGGCGTGTTTTCATAACGTGACTGATTGCGTAGATTATATTATCGTAGTACTACAAAGTTAATTTATCGGTTTAGTGCTGCTGTGTACAGACTGAATTTGTAAATGCAAAATGAACTTTAAAAATGAAATTAACAAGGAAAAAGAAAATTAAATTAGCTAGCTCAACGGATAAAATTTTAAAAAGGCGCAAAAAAACAATTACCCTCAGAGTTACCCTCGCGAATTAAAACTTGAATCTAACCACGAAAAGTAAATTGTGAGTGAATGATATCTGACTTTCTTAAATACCCCAAAAATTGAAAATGGTTAATTTAAAATAGAAGAACAGAATTTTTAAGCCAAAGATGCTAAGTAACAATCAACATTTATTTAAAATGGGTCAAATTACAATATGTGCAGAAAAAAAAACCGTGAACTGAGGGTTCTGGCCTAAATTCAAAAACTGCACTTGATTCTAAATTACAAAAGGACAATGCTATTTCCTATACAAAGCAAAAGAATATTTTGTTCAGGAAGATAATCCTAATTCTACCAATTCAGTCCACGTGGTTTCAAATTAACACAAACTAAATTAAACGTGGACAATTTCAAGTAATTTACAAAAGAAAAATAAATGCAAGCACAAAGCTTCTACTCACCCAAACCGAGGTGACAGATAATTAAAAACGAATCAGGAAAATAGAATAATGAAAAATTAATTCTTTAAATTTATAATGAGATAATTACAACAAAAATATATATTCCTGCACAGAAATAATAAATGATCTTATATCTATAATGTCCACACATCAATATAATAACAATTATTATAAATCGAATTCCTTGATGGACATAATATTTAAAAGATAATTTAAGCGAATTAAACTACGATATCAAAATGAAGTACAAAATGGCAAACAATGATACCCAAAAATACGTGTACTCACGGTAACAGTCAACCAAGGAACTGCCTGACAAAACTCCTACAATCGTTTTACTTACAACAAACACGCAAACGCACAATTTACCGACAAAATCTAGTAGAAACATTAAATACACTAGCGAAAACTAAACATTTAAATGAATGGAATTAATATAAAAAAACTAAACACTTAATTAAATAAATTATACAATTAACTGTTTAACTAAAATTTATACAAACTTAATATAATTGTGGAAATTTCTCGATACAATGATTCAGTAAAACGGAAAATCAAGGTAAATTACGGAACTTAAAATACACTCGCGGTAATGTGGGTTGCCACAGCAGTACGTATCAAAAATATTTTCCCTAAGTATTATTAATTACCTTTCACCGGCTCACACATTAATTTTATATTATTTTACATTTACAAATATTAAAAAAATAAAAATCAAAATAGCAAACAAGTTATAAGAGGAAGTGTAAAACGCTCGAGTTGGTTGATTTGACGCCGGTATTGAGTTCGCATGAAGTGAAACAATGTTATGATGTCAGTAGTAGATACAATAACTAATAAGAAATTAACAACCACAGTCAGAAAACATCTGAAAAACTGGATCACCAACTAAATAAAATCTATGTCAGCCAGCCAAAGACAATTATATGAGCACGTCATAAACGAAAGAGCAATGAGACATATAAAACACATTGTAAACGACTAAAAAGCGTAATGCAAGGCACTAAAACAAATCATTTTACAGAATGGATAGAGAAATCAAATAATAAAGATGAAGCAACTTGGCAGTTGGGTCAGTTGGGGGGATTGCAAGGTATCCAACCTAAGAGTACCTACGTTTAATCTCATAGATTTTGGTACACACTGTGACCATGAACAGTCTATGAACAAACATTTTACCAGCTTAAAAAAGATCAAAGTTATCATTAGGTCAGGTAATATGTCCCACAAACCTTCTCTCTCTTTCTAACGAACAAAGCCGAGGTAAAAGCTGCAATATACAGGGTGTTAGGTAATCATGCGGCAAAAATTCAAGGAGTTATTCCTTGACTTATTTTAAGAATATTTTGTCCTATGATGATTTTTGAAAAACCCCTTTGTTTCGAAGATACAGGGCGAACAAAATTTGCGACAACCATATTTGATATTCGTTGAAATTATTAATGTAAATAAAAGTATGGTGTACGCCGATGAGTTTATCAAGTACAAAAAATTGTTTACATTGCGTTTTGCAATTTTTTCGATCTCGATCACATGAAACGGCTGTTCTCTCTAATAGTGGATTTCATTTGAATACGTCTCATCGGGCGCATTTGTTTAGATTGAGTGACCTTTGGCTGCTTGACGTGTCCTTAATAGTTAGTGAAATCCTCTATCATGATTTATACGAACGCAGAAATGACTGACATGCATTTCATGTACGGACTTGCTGATGGCCACTCATTAGAAGCTAGACGATTGTACATTGAACGATTTCCTGCCCGTATTGTCCCCGAGCGAAAAATCTTCGAAAACATTCATCGACGTCTTCGTGAAACAGGCTCAATGAAACGAAGTGGAAGGCCAGGAAGATCAATGACTGTTGGAGATGATAGAGGAAGATCCTGGTAGTTCTACGCAAAAAATTGCAAATACTTTGAATGTAAGTCATTGGACAGTTTGGAAAATTCTTAAGGACAATAAGAATAATAATAATAATAATATTTATTGTCGCAAAATTGCAATATGCAAACTTTGACAGTGTCCAAGTGCAATATAAAATACAGCTAATAAAGACCATACACACAATTTAAATTCGAATACAACGTACCAAACTACAAATAGAATGTGGTATAAAAATAAAATATAAACATAGATGAAATTTTGGACAGAACACAGATGTAACATTAGTGTCACATATTGAAAGCATAGTTATGTTAAGGAACAATAAAATTTTAAAATCTATATTGAAGGTTAAATAATAAAAAAACAAATTTAGAGAGACCCATCGTTAAAATACTCATCCGCACAATAAAAGCTGTACTTACTGATATAAGCCTTTAATTAGCTTCTATAAGAACGTAATGTTGTGGCGTTTTTTATATCTGAAGGCAGTGCGTTATAATACATTACGCATCTAAAGTGTAGACTACGCTTGTAGAGGCTTGTTTTATGTACAGGAACACTTATATTATTGCAGGACCGCGTTGCCATATTATTATAAATATCCTTGTTTTTTGTAAAAATCTCTTCATTACGCTTATAAAACATTAGCACTTCAAATAAATACAAGGACCAAAGAGGTAAGATCCTCAAAGTTATAAATAAAGAGAGACATGATTTCGTGGCTGAGGCACCAAGCATACACCTAATAACTTTCTTTTGAGAAATAAAAATTCTCTCTGCACACGGCGCTGATCCCCAGAAAACTATTGCGTATCTCAGACGTGACTCCACATAAGAGAAATAAAACAGGCGGAGGACATCAATGCCAACAATGCTTCTCAAGTTCCACACAGCAAAGTACGCAGAGCTTAATTTACGCTCAAGGCCAGCGCAGTGCCTATCAAACCTCAGGCTAGGGTCTACTGACAAACCAAGAAATTCAACAAACTCACTTTCTGGAATGGATCTATTATCGTACCTAATACAAGGGCTACTAATTACATTTGCGGAAGCTCGGAAGTGCACTAAACTACTCTTCGATACATTCAGTCTAAGCCCGTTACACTTAGACTATTCGTTCATCATGCATACAACGTTACTCGTCCGCACAGGTACCTCATCCAATGTAGAACGCGCGATAATACAGCTGACATCATCAGCATACTGAGTAATCAGACACGAAGGCAGAGACACATGCAGATCGTTAACGTAAATTACGAATAGGGCCGGACATATTTGTATCCATACCACATTCAACGCACTCAGGTACTACTACCTGCTGATTTTCCCCCACGTATTGCATTATGTCAATGGATATTGCAAACATTAGTTCGCATCCCTCTATTCCTGACACAGATTCTTTTTACCGATAAATCCAGTTTCTAAAGAAATGCAATAAGAAATTTTCATAAAAACCAGGTGTGGGCAGATGAAAATCCGCATGAGGTATTTGAAGATCGATTTTAACATCAGTTCTCGTTGAATGTATAGGTTGGAATGGTGGGTGACTATCTAATTGGACCGGTATTTCTACCAGGAAGACTTATTGGCGCGGTGTGTCACAATTTTTTGGAAGCAACGGTGCCTGAGTTTCTGGAGGATGTACCTTACGCGACAAGAATTCCAATGTGGTTTAAACACGATGGTGCTCCACCACATTTCAGTTTGGTTGCTCGTAATTTTTTAACATACGGAGATCGCTGGATTGGTCGAGGTGGGCCACACGCATGACCTGCTGGATTCCCAGATATTTAGTGGTAAATACTAGTGATATTAAAAGAATAAAATAGATGAATGGTCACAATACAAAATCTACAATATTTTTGTGGCCGAAATAGAAAGAAATATATATTAAAATAAACATTGTAACAATGTTTGTAGTATATTGCATTTGAAAAAAAAAAAGAAAATTTATACAATATCATTAGCGTTAACATTTGAGTAATAAACGGGCATTGTGCTATTCCGCAACAGTACATACAGATGCCAAAAGTTAAATTTTCGACTGCTACTATCTGAATTTCTAACTCGCCGAACGTATTTTACTTCTACTAATGCGTGATAATGTAGTTATTAAATTGGGTCGAATTGTGGAATCTCTCAACGTTAATGGAAGAAGTTGGGACGGTTTTGGGGAAGGTCTCGCAATTGGAAAGGGCGGACGGTATCTGACGATCAGACGGGAGGCATCGCCATAAAGGCACGTCGGGCGTAATTACCATCGTAAATAGGGAGGTAAAATTTATAGCGAATTCGTTAATCCTCATTTCAGCTGGATTGCGTCATAACGACGTATCCGGATCTACGAATTTGCAGGAAGTAGAAATAATCGGCGCCGCCGTAAACTGGGTTGGTTTTTGTCGATAGCCGGTGAGATTAAACATTCGTGTTCAGATAGAGAGAACGTAAATTCACCATTTGTGACTGTATCGTGACAGATAGCGCTTACAGAACCTTCGTATATCTTAACCAGAATGGAAAAACGGTCTTTGAGATAGCACAAAAGCTTTAGACTTTCTTCAACATGAGAGCTTGCGATAGTGTATATTAGCAGACTACAACGTGTGTCTTTAATGGTAATATACAAGGAATTTTGATTGAAACGAGCCACCTCAAATAACTCGAAACCTGACAATTGTCATATTAAGGGGGACAACTTTCAATGACGTGCCTGACGGTTTAAAGTCATTCCTTGGGCCGCAGCATTCCCCACCCTTAAAATTGGGTCTTGCGACCACTCATTCAAAATGTCATTTAATTCTCTTTTTCTACAATCCCTTGATAACGGATACTTTTTTGCTTGTCACTGGTAACGAAAAGTTGTTTACTGAAGACCGTCTAGCGCGATAAAGTCTGGCAATTGCACGTCGTCAATAGCAATTAGTATGTAACATAATTGATGAATTGAAAAGCACAATAATTTATATTTCGCAATTTGCGCATTGCAACTTAAACATATTTATGAAAAACTATGGGAAATAGTGACATTAATATCCCGAGTACATCTCCTCAGAAATGCTGCAAAAGCTGTAAGTTTGAATTTGTTGCAAGAAAAATCAAAGATATATGTGAAGCAATATAACTGCTTCATGACATGGTGTAATGCAAAGAAAATGAAAATATTCGGAAAATGTTCTTGTCTATTGTTCAGAGAAAGCCAAGACATTAAAATCGTCATCATTCTGACCGATTTCCTCGATGCTAAAAAACACATTGCCTACAAGCTCAAAAAGTCAAAAACCTTTTAACAGAGCAAAATATGCAAATTTTTATAGGGAGTTTATATGTTTGTTTAATATTATAGTTTAATAGAGATTTCTATATTATAGGTTGTTCGTTATTAGAATCAAGGAAGCCTGTAAGCGTGACGAATTAGCAAAAAATGACTGTAAGGAGAGAACAAAGAATCTCTTTTAATAGTTACTATTCCTGATTCAAAAACAGGAAGGATTTTATTATTAATTATTATTAAAGACTATACAAACTGCACTTTCAGTTTCCAGATTACAAATAATGCCAAAAAGTGAATTACTGTAGTCTATCGCTTTATTACTTGTTATAAATAATGAAGTTAATGAAATGATTTAAAGTAGTTCAATTTTATTAAGTGATTGTAGAAAAAAAATGTATTACGAACAGAAAATAATCTTATTGCTTCGAGTAATACCGCTCTCAGTTCACGTCGCACGATAACTATTACTCTCGAACAATAATGTATCACCTTTCGCTCTAATTGCATAAATTACAGCAAGATTATCAAAAAGTCATTTTTTTGATAAGTAAGCAAAAATGCATAATTTACAACCTCTGTAATAAAACACGATTGGAATGTGGAATGAAATGGCTTCAAATGCTTTCCCTATAATTATGCTCTCCTGCGTTTCGTATTTTATTGTGGTTACCAAGATAGAGTCCGTTGCAATAGAGAATGGTACATGTCGTCACCAAAACCTGCGCAAAACCTGACGTCAATTACTCCCCGCTACCGGCTACCACTGTTTGTTACCTAGCAACAAGACATCGGCTATCAATATTTGTTCATTGCGCACGTGACCATTCTCTATTGCAATGGACTCTAACGGACAATGTAGTGAAGACCGATTTTAAAAGGTTCTAGTGTCAATCCATGGAGGGTGCTCGCGTCACTAAGAGCACGAAATTTGAATATATCTCTTACTGTTTCCCTCTTATATTATTGTTTGAAAAGTAAATGCATTGTTATTGCAAACGTACATTCTATGTAAGCACATGATAAATTATCGCAATAATACAATCAATTTTCAAGCAATAACATTAATTTGTAAACGTATGAAGGTATTTTGGAAATAAAAAATATTATCCAGGAAGAAAGCATTGTGTTTTTTATTTTTTTATAAAAGAGATAAATTGACATTAAATGTTTATAGAATAAAAAATATGTATGAAGGATGAACTATTTCTGCCAGCCCCTAGTGGGAACCAAAATAATTTTGTAGAAGCACAAAAATTAAACACTTATTAACCAGTAGTCTACGTATAAAAGTCTTAGGAAGAATGAAAATAACAGGCCAAAATGCATGATTCCCAACGTATTACGCAAACACTTAACTGATGGTGGACAGCATTTAAATAACTACTTTACGACTTCCCAAAAACATATTTTTTGCGCCTGAATGAGAAACATTCATTTTGCAATACTTCAAAGCGGGCAGGCAAAAATGTCACTAAAGGTTGACCACACTAGATTCCACATGACAGACGTGTAATAAATTGTCATTAAGCTAGTGTTCAACCATGCTAAGATGAACTGATGTCTTCATTGCAGAGAAGGAAAAAGATTCATTCTCGGAAACGTCAAAATGCTAAGGTATGTAACATATGTGCCATGGGAGCATGTGAAATCGAAGAGGGAGACTTACCTAGACTGGGGCCCTCTGACATCCTACACTTTTTAAAAGGAATAGGATTGGAAGGCCAACTGTAAAGCAGCAAGAATGGGGGACACAATAGATCCTTTAGGTCGCAGTGTAACACCACCCTTCATCTACATACATACAACATATGTGCCAACTTGTACTGTCAACTCTCTAATGTCTAAATTTCTTTTCTATTTTCAATTCAAAATTAAAATTTGTCGGCCCAAAAAACATTGTGTACCACACGGCCAGAAACTCTTTTGCAAGTATTCGTACTCCGCCTCGGCCCACAAACCGTACTCATACTCGCAAAACTGTAGTTTCTGGCCTAGTAATACAAATAACTATTTTGCGCCTCCGTCCAGAAACACGCATTTTGCAGTACTCAAAGCGGCAGGAAAACTACCTGCCTAGGCAGACAAAAATATCACTAAAGGCTGACCACACTAGATTCGACATGACGTGAAATAGATGTGTAATAAATTGTCGTTAAGCTACTGTTTTGGTATCAATGGAAACTAAAATGACTCGTGCTCAAAAAGTTACATAAAATCCAAATATGCAAAAATATGCAGGGTGTTCCATTTGAAAAGTCTGCTTTACCCTTACTTAATAAAATATGAAAATCTAGGTTAAAGAATTGCAAATTTTCAGTTAAGTTGAACCGGAACCTTTGAGCTGGGGCAGCTTATATACACATGATATATTCTTATTTCAATAAAGATAACATAATGCAATCTTTATAGATAATCTTGTATCTCGTTGACATGCTATATATGCGCCATATATTCGATTTTACATAGGTATTGTGTTTCATACATGCTGCGTGTAATGTCTAGTTCCGTTCGCATTGGAACGGTGATGAATACGCATTCCGTAAATCACCCCTGAGTTAGAATTACTACTGTCACTAATTTACATAACCTGACTTTAGTAGCATTATGTGAGGTGTACAGATGCAGAAGTGAGGTACAGCAAGAGAAAAAAGTTTCCGCTTAGATTAGTAGTAAAGAAAAATATGACGTGAACACAATTTTTACGGAATATATGTATTGTAACATCCGGCTTTACTTAACAAAATAAATGAAAAGAATTTAGATATTTCTTTTTGGTTGCTGGCAATAGACACCGCCAGCTGTTATCTTTGTTTGCGGTTTTCTGATAAGATCGTAAAGAGACGTAAACACCCGATTATCGACGAAGTTAAAATATATCTATTTATCGCTACTTGGTCGAAGTATTTTTACATTCTGGATTATTAAATATCAAGTTAAATTACCTATATAAAGAAGAGGAAAATATAACAAATAAAAGATCTGATTCGTCATAAATTCTTACATAATTAGGCGACTTAAGATTGTCATAAATTAAAATAAAATTTAATTGTTGTGGTTATTTACATAACTTTATTTTTACTTTATGTATCTACAACAGCAAAAAATGTCTCTAAAATCAATACATCACGGTCAATATCTATTGGCAATTATGATGTTCTTCTTCTTTGTGGGAATTTCAACATACCCCTCTGTGACGACAAATATGTAGGTAATGTTATTAATGACACCTGTCAATTATTTGGTTTGGAACATACTGTAAAACAAAATACCAGATTTAATAACTGTGTAGACAATATTTTTACGAATTGTGTATATGAAGTTTTGAATGTATCAGTACTTCATTGCCATTTCTCTGGCTATAGTGCAATCTTTTTAGAATTACATATCTCTACCCAAGAAATTTATGTACATACCATCTTTAACAAATTAAATGCGAATCTAAGCTCTACACATATTGGATTATTAATGTAATCGAAGCTACAGCACACTGAAATGGTAATTGAAAATTATTTGCAAACAATTCTAAATCACGCATTGCTCGGTACGCAGTACTCGTAGTTTCGGTTGCATAAATAATCGAAGGTTTGTGGAGCTTCAATTCGCATTTAATTTGTTAAAGATAGTACACAGAGATAAGCATTTGTAGTAATAATAATACATTAAATTTCACACAGAATCATGGTTAGATGTTTTTCGGTCCCATGATATTAACACTAAATACGAGGCTTTTTATTGATTTTGTTATCGTAGTTTTAACGAATATTTTTTCTTAATAAGGGTTAGAATTGAATATATCCCGCAATTACTTTAAAACAATTTAAGCATGAACTGGTAACTCCAGTAACCCACTTAATTAATGAATCTTTTGATAAGGGTCTTTTTTCTGAATCTCTAAAAACCACATTAATAAAACCAATCCACAAAAAAGGTGATCACACCATATCTAACTATAGGCCTATTGCACTTTCTTCATGTTTTTCTAAGCTTTTTGAATACGCTATGCTTAATCGGTTTCAAAGCTTCTTAAATAAATTTGATATTTTGTCTACATAACAGCATGGCTTTAGACGTGGAAAATCAACAGTCACTGCCTTATTGGATATACACGCCAGCATACTTCGTGATATAAAAGGTAGACTTTGCCCGGTAGGAATTCTTTGCGATCTTACTAAAGCTTTTGATTGTGTTCAGCGCAGTTTATTACTTAATAAGCTCAATTCTTTGGGTTTTCGGGGTAATGCTGCTGACTGGATAATTTCGTACCTCGCTGACAGAGTTCAGTTTGTTGAAATCGAAGTAGTAAATTCAAATACAAAATACAAAATTCGATCCTCTCTTTTACCGAACAATATTGGCATAGTGCAGGGTTCCATTCTAGGCCCGACATTATTCTCATTGTTTATTAACGACATTATTGATTTTCTCGTAGATTACAATGTGGTGTGTTATGCCGATGATGCAACCATTTTCAGTGCTTGTAACGAGCAAGATGTTGAGACTCTCGCTAGCAATATGTTGAATCGAATGTATAACTGGTGCTGCGCGAATGGTTTGTCCTTAAATTTTAACAAAACAAAATACATTTTGTTTCATACCATCTAGAAGAAAATCGGTTCTTATTCCAGTTTATAGGTCTCTAATAATACTATTGCGCAATCTCGTTCTACTAAGTTGTTGGGCGTTACTTTAGCTTCCTCACTAAAGTGGAAGGACCACTGCGAGTCTCTAGTTTATAAATTAAATACCTTAATTTTAAAGCTAAGGGAACATAAACAATCAGTAAGTCCTAATTCCCTTAAGATTATATATTTCGCTGAATTCCAGTCACGACTGCTATATGGAATTCTTCTTTGGGGCTCCAGCTCGTCAGCCAATGAAGTCTTCATTAACCAAAAAGCAGCAATAAGATGCATTGCAGGCATTAATCAAATTAACATCCTGTAGAAATTATTTCATCTCATTGAATATATTAACTTTATTTGAATTGTATATTTTAGAAGCCGCTATTTACATTCATAAACATAAACATAAAATTTCAGTTGCTAATAATCCACAGCATTCTTACAGTATAAGAGATCCCAAACTGCACTTAATGAAGCACAACTTAAAATTAACAGCTGATTGTATTGATATCCTTGGAATAAAAATTTATAACCATCTTCCTTATAGTTGGAAGGAATATAATACAAATAAATTTAAGAAAACCTTAAAAACTTGGTTGTCAATTAAGTGTTTTTATTCAATTAATGAGTACTTGGATTACTGTTTTTGAACTATATTTATTTTAATTTCTGTCATTTCAATTTTTACTTTAGTTCTTTTGTATATTTTTTTCGATTTTCTTTTGTCATCTCATGTACTACATTGTTTATTTGTATTTATCTATTTTGTATTTCCCCTCCCACCTTTTCCTTTTGACCTATTTCAAACTTTAGTCTATGAAATAAAGTTTATTATTATTATTTTTATAATGGTAATTCAGAATGGGTAACTAAAGCAGTAAAACATCTGGGAAATGGGAGTACAACAACGAAGATAAATATGAACTTTATTGCAACCTTAAACGTGACTTTAAGCTCCTTGTCGATAATTACAAGAAAAATTACTATAGCAATAAAATCACCAAGCCAACAACTTTTCCTCCTTGAACAAATTTTGCTCACATATGTTCAATTTACATTTTTGATAATTATGTCAACCACAAGAAAAAATTGCAGCAGTAATACTATTGAAACAATAAACGGAAAAAAAATGTGGTAACAATTTTCTTAAGGATGGTATAAAGTTCTCATTGGTGTATAAGTTTGAGTAATTTAAATCAAAAATCAAGTTCAACTCAACTTTGTGTTATTTAATATATTTTATATATGTTTTGATTTGATGATCATCATCAGATTGAATAACAACAAAAAAAGGTGTTTTACTATTCATGATATGATACTTATTAATGATAGTTTTTTTTTTGTTTTAGTTATATTCGACTTTCTTCAATTTTCATTACGGTTTTTGTTTCACTTGATGGTGATCATTAGATCGACATATATATGTAAAATATACTAAATACAAAATTGGATTTAAGTTTTTTAAATTACTCAAATTTCCATAATGTTAATTTAATTTTTAGAGCTCAGTGCTCGCATATAAAATAGAAATAGTGCTCAGTTAATTGAAACACCATTAATTAACCGCTTTTCCCCCTTAGTATAATTATAGCGAATTTAGAAAACGAAATGAATACTTACTATTTTATTTCCTATTTCTACGAATATCTACTGAAAAATTTGATTAAAATCCTTTTTCTTGGTGACAATCTAAATATAATCGGGCTTTTGCATTTTCATGAATAGAATTTGCTGACTACAATTGAGTTTGAAAGTGGACCGAAGAAGTAGTTATCCCAATAAAACCCTTAGAGACATTATTTATTCAGACAGCATTTTCTTTCTTTATCTAAAAATTCCGTCGAATATTATTTGTAAGGAACATAAGTTGATCAAACAATGGCATCCACTAATACATCTATTATCGGTGATTCCTATAATAATCTCCTCAAGCTAGTTCTAGAAGCCGTACGACTTTAATTAAAGATCAGTGCTGAATCGTTATGTAACCGCCAATTTGTTTAATTCCATGCTTCTTTCATTCCATCGCCGCCTCATTCTCTTGATTGCATTCATTAATTTGGTATTCAGCTTACGCTGTGACTTCTTTGCTGCTATTATTTGCAAAGTCCCGCTTTCATCTATCGAAATTTAGAGTAGAATACTTTTATGTGAGCGATAGAGATACTATTTTAAGTGTTACCTCTAGATGGTAGTGCTTATAATTCACGTATTTGCTGTGTACGGTCTCCCCTTATTTCTTTTTACTAGCACGGATAAGCTTTAATGAACGAGTCTGCATCTATAAACTCGCAATTAGAAAGGAGGCGGTATCATTCTATACCAATATCAGTGTTCGGTTGGAATATACCAAAACACGTTGAAATAACTTTGATAGGAGACGAAGACGGTGTTTTGTCCTGATGGTGGAAGAGAGAAAGCGAACGAAGATAATTATTTCCCGTATTCCGCCTTTTGACTATAAAATTAGCCCTTTGAAACGCGAAAATCGTGGGGAATCTAGGACGGTCGCGTTTAATTCGCAAGAGCTTACCCTTTTAACATTCTAGAAACATGTGCAGCAACAACAAAATGTCGCAGCTTTGTTGAAATTAGTATCGTTGCCTTGATGGATATAATGATAATACTGTAGGGATAAGTGAAGCAAAAATAAAGGAAATTGCCTTCGTTATAGTTACTTGTGTGTAGATATTTATTGTCTTGAGTTGGTGAAATGATGTTGGATTGTTTAACATAGAACTAAAGTAAGAAAGAGAGATAGACCCATTCATTACAGTAAAACTGCAATAAGACAGAACCAGAAACTGCGAGACGAGCATCTAGGGGCACTGGCAGGTGGCAAAGAAAGTGATGAACATGGAAAAAGACTCGGATGGCATTTAACTAATTATGCTGCAAAAGAGTTCGGAACTCTTGTTACAAAAACTTAGTACATATGTTACTCAGAGGAAGTCTCGCACTGGGATATATACAAAACCTGAAAAAACTAGACAAGGTGGAACAAACCCTCTGAAACCAATAAGTCTGATGTCATATCTCCTGATGACTTTTGAAAAACTGCTAGATGAACACAAAAGAGATGATGTTTTACCATATCGACCACTATACCAAAACCAGTATCAACTAGAAAAATCTACAGAGACGGTCATGCATGAGCTCATACAGAGAGCTGAGCATGCTCTAGGAAATAAGGAAGTGCTCTTACGCACTTTCCTGAGTGTAACAGAGAAGGAAGGGGAGGGGGTAGTACTTTAGAAGGAGCATTGACAATACTTCCGCAGCGTCAATCTCCAAAGCAAGGAGGAATAAAGGAATCGATGGAACAAGCTGCACGTGGATAGACTGCATGCTTAAAGGGAGTTCTGTTTGCACAATAATCATGGGAGACACATTGAGGTCTCGTCTGCCCTGCTGTGGGACCTGGTCGTGGATAAGCTATTAGTAAGGCTTGGCAATGAAGCGCATGAAACTTTTGGGTACGCAGAACAAGGTAGTGTGGGATAAACTGCAGAACGCTTTATAGCTTTTAAAAGAATTGATTGATGAGGATAGGCGTATTATTAGTCCCTCGACAAAACGACCACAATAGCGTCCGCGGGAAGTTAGATGATCCCAGAGGAAATGAACTATCTTGGCGTCATTCTTGACATCTCTGTCACCCCATTACACAGTCTGCAGTTGATATATCCAGTGTTTTCTCTCCAGCCAATTTCTTATAAGCCCTTTCAGTGCACAGTGGCCTGTAAGAAGACCTATTATGGAGGAAACATGATTTCTGTTAAGCTGCAGTACTTTTTCAGCCTTCTTTTTTGATGGTTCCTTAATAAAGCTTTTCCATGACTTTACCTGTTTGTTTTATCCCAGTGTTCTTTGTGTCTTGCTTTTGCTTAACATTTTACCTGCTCTTTGGCATTTAGACACTCCACAGATTCTGAGCCTGTATATGAAACCGTTGAACCCTTCCTTGCTGACGTATTCTTTCCTTCCGTTGGAAAAATGTCTTTATTGCGGTCTGTCAGATTTTCAGTTCTCGAATACTTTTCCAAATAAGTCTAGTCTTGTTGTGCTGTTACAATATAGATCGGCTTGTTTTTATGAGGCCTCTGATTGTTTTTCGATTGCATAATGCAGTATTGAATATACTTCAGCGTGAACGATCGTGACATATTTTTCGTAGAAGAAGTGTGTTCTCACTCTGCTGTAGATTCTAGCTGCAGTCCCGTTTTAATTTTTGATCCGCTTGTAAACCAGATTCCCTAAACTTGTCTCTACAGCTGAATTAAGTCCAGCTTCCGATCCGTGATTTCAATCCAAGAATTTTCTGTTAGATGGATATATTGACGTCATGTGGTTTAGCCTCAATCCCAAGGGGCTACCTTCCACATATGTTTAATCCTGAATATCTGCCGCTTATTAGTTTTGCAATCTGAGGTTGCCCATTCTTGCCTTCTTCATTATCACCAAGTGGTGAAAAGGCAGGTCAAGTGCACATTCCATTGCTGCTGTAGGTATAATCCTAATTGGGCCTGTTATCCCTGAACAAGCCAGCCTTTGTATCTTGCTGGGGTCAGCTGTACCTTATAATTATAATAGCGTATAAAGTGTTGTTCCATCTTTGTCCACTATACCAGAGATTCATAAGCGTTCGTAGGTCTGACCACTGCGGTGAATGTTCACTACCAACATCCCAATGAGCTCTTCTAGCCAATATATGTGTTGTCTCCGCCCTGCTTTAAAATCACTGAAGCTGCTGATTCCAAGTGAGCTTGGAGTCAAACTAGTTAAGAATGATGCCAAGATATTTCAGTTTCTCTGATGCCATCTAATTTCTTCCTTCTCGTGAATGGTCGTTTTGGATGGTCTTATCGTCGTGGTTAATAGCTCTGGAAATTTAGATATAACAATCAATTTAAATGTGGGTTAATAAATAAAATATGAGTTTGTGTTAAATTTGTATACATTATTTTTTGCAAAAAGGAATCGACAAGAAATTGGCTACCTTACTATGACTTTGTGCCATAGTATGACCAAATATTATATTAGTATTACATATAGTCAAAGAACTATTCCACTGGCGAAATATAGATCGCACCACTAGCATTTTCTATTGTTGTGTATTTGTAGTGGTAATATATTTCAATATGAGAATGCTTGTGGTGCCATCTATATTTCGCCAGTGGAACATTTCTTTGACCATATATATACTCGTATAACATTTAGTATGACCAAAATTCTATCGCTAGCGTGATATGAAATTTATTGTCAATATATATTTGCCAAAAATCATTCATAAAAGGTGATTTGGGAAAAATCCATGAATGTGGTATGTAATAATGTATAAAAAGAAGAAAAAAAAAATGTAATTACATTCGCCAAAAGTTTATTAAATATATTTAAGACAACATATTTCGGTTTGCAAATGCCATCTTCAGGTCTTTTAAAAGTCAAAAGATAAAGTACATTGAAATGGAATGCAGTGATAACATATAGTTATTACTAGAGACCGGATTATATGCAAAGAAAAACTGGAATATATATATAATTGTCACATTATTTGTTTTTTGAAGTTCTTTACAATAAATTAAATATGATTTACCTACAATATCTTCATGAAGAATATTTCTGCGGAAATGATTTCAAATTAACATTGTTTAATCTTGCTAATGGTATATTAGACGAAATTAATGCGTTACACAGATCCGTATTCTTGTTCTTATCGTTCTTCTTGTTCTGAGTTTCGTGAAGTTGATGCTACACATTGACGAATCGATTGCTGCACACATGCGGATCGCTTTAGTTTTTCCCATTTTCCAATATGTGATGGAGTTTTAGCGTGTTGATCAATCAAGTATTTTTTCTCAGAAGAAACCTACAACAACAATTGTCATTTTATATCAAAAGTTAAAGAATTTAAAAACAATTGTAAAGCTTTTAGTAAAATTAACTTACAGTTTTACGCAGGCTGACAAAATATTTTGTCGCATCTGTTACCAGTTCAGGATATGGCTAATCATAAAGAATTTTGTTCGTATAACTTTGTATGTACGCACAGTATATAAAAACGTAACACAATTACATGCTGTTTCGCTCAAAGATATTCAATGAATGAGTAGTTTATTTGCGAATTAATAATAATAAAACGTATTTACCACATCCCTTCTGCTAAAAAAAAAAAGTATTGAGAAACCAATGTAAAAGATTTATTGTTCTGGGAATTGTCGGTTGTCGATCTACATTAGAAATTACTAGGAATTTTTACTTATAGAAAGCTTAAATATGTAATACATGCAACTTTTGTAAAAATATGCATAGAAATGCCTAAATATGCAATATATGCAATCACTAATTACCGTTAATTAACTTCAATTAGTGTAATATGTCTACAATAAAACGTCTATAATAAAAGATATGCAAAAAATAAGATATATGGACTTTGCATATAATCCGGTTTCTAGTTATTACTATTATATAATAGTTTTTAAAATCTGAAAATTGTAATTAAATGCTAAAATATTGAGTAATATGGTATAAATTAAAATAATTGATAATAATTGATAAGGTTGATGATTAATACCTACAAAACGTCATGGTACGAAATCTAAAAATTAAAAAGTGGAAAATGGATATTCAGAAAAATGCACGGTAGAACAAAAGAGACAAACAAAATCAAAACAACATATTAAAATTAAAATTAACTATGAGTTATCCGTGTAAATCGTCTAACATTTAGTAAAAATTTTCAAATTTTGAAAACTGTTATATAATAGTTACTATCTGTTATCACTGCATTCTAGTTCAATATATTTTATTTATTGAATTGTGGAAAACCTGAACATGGCATTTGTGAGCCGAAACGTGTTCTCTTAAATATATTTAAAAAACTTTTGGTTAATGTAAGAAAGCTTTTTTTTTCTTCTTTTTATACATTATTCATAAAAGGTGTTTTTTCAATAAAATAACACACTTGCAACAATTTAATAGTCATCTTTAGCGATTATTTGTCGAATTAAAATTAATAATAACTAAATACTTAAGCGTTGAACTGACATTTGATTATTAACAGAACCGTCAATTTCCACCCAAGAGATGGCAGTAATCACTTTCAACCCAAGAGAAACACTTTTCATCCAGTATTGACGTATTTTCTTACCTCACGCGGCTTAAAAACACCTACATACATCACTGTTATAATTGCAAATAAAAAATATTAATACATATTATCAGCTCTCCAGATATCACACAAAGTTATCATTCAAAGTATTTTTAATGTATCTTCTCTTCGGTGATGTCGAAAAAAGTATAATTTTATTGTTTAATAAAAACTCCCTTTTCCTCCCATCCTTTCCGACGTTACAAAAAAAATCCTTCAAGAGATTTTAATGCGTAGTCTTCCCCGTCCTTGTAAAAAGGGAAAAAATATTTTATCATTCAAAAAAAAAATCATACTCTCTCCCTTTCACAAAAAAAAAAATCATTTAAAACATTCTTAACCCCCGTTGATGTTTAACAAATAAGGAAGATCCTGACATTGTATGTTCAGAACTAGAAAAACTCACATTTAAATAACTATACATTTACTATTTCGAGAAATCCCGATGAACTGCTGTGTGGAAAATCCCGTCCCGAAACATTGATACATTAAGCGGAAGTACCCGACTCACCGCCAATTAACAGGTAAAAAAATAATCATACTAGGTACTATTTTGCTGCAAACTGTTCATCGTGCGATATTTACTCCAAGGGAGTAAGGTAAAGAACTAAACGTTTGAGGTAAAACGTGCTTTCCACGAAACGCCAAAAACGCACTCCAACAAAAGGTCTGTAAATTTAAAAACATTTACGTTGCTACCCTAAAACGTTTCAGTCGATGACGGCAGCGCCGGTTAACCCGTATTTGTCAAAGGGAAAATGTAGTTTACCCTGTATCGATTTCCGCAACGTCCACCAAAAAGGTGTTTCATTTTCTCTTATACCTTTGTTTTTCTTTTTTTTTCTAGGAAACTGGCCGATATATCCAGGTCTACGCGGGGAGTCGTGATCCTACTAACCGGCCATAATATGGCGGCGAAAATCCTAGATTACGCCAAACGTCTCAATATGCTCGACGGTCATTTCGTGTGGTTGTGGATCAACACTTCGAACAACCAGAAATACAAAAACGACACGGACGAAGTGATCGGTAGCGAGAAGGAATCTTCCACGGCGACCGAGAAGATAGAAATTTCGCGAATCGAAAAGAGAAGTGTTCAAGACCATTTCCGCAATGAAATTAACGATATGCAGTTTAGTTCTTTATTAAAAAACGATCATTTTCTCCTTTTAACGAACGACCATCGCCGTAATAGCATTAGTACCGGTAGTAATAGTAGAGCTGCAGGCAGTTCTTCCTATTTTTCGCATCGCCCGTCATATAGTTACTTAAGAACGCGTAGGGATACACCATCGAACGTCGAGACCGTAGAAACACCTAGCTCTAATACTACTAAATCCGATGAGAAGGTGGTATTAACTCAAGGTCTTTTGAGTTTAAGGTCTTTGCCGGTTCGCGTTGATAGACATCTCGTTAAAGGTGCCGTTAGATTATTAGTGGCCGCGTTGGAGAGGACTCTGTATAATATTCCTATCTGGCTGATGGACAATTTGCAAAGGACTCAGTTGTCGACCAGCTGTTGGAAGCAGTCAGGTCCTAGCGAGCAAAATTTTTCGTTATACCTGGCTAGGTAAGTAAGTATATTTTTATCTTCAATTATTAAATCTAGGAAGGATCTAGAATCAATTTATAAAGTGGCTTTTTTTGCCTTGTGAAATTCATTACCTTGTTTACGCTACTATATTGCTATATTCTTATTAAACGAATTTTGGAATAAGAGGTGTAAAATACAAATGATTTTGTCGTTGATCAGAAACAAACTGATAATCTTTTTTATCTTTAAGCTTATTCCGTTTATTTATTTATGATCAACAGGATAAAATAGTAGCATTTACATATTGCTGTGGACTGGCACTCCGGGTTTTGTAAACTCAGTGTTCGAAGATCAAGTTTTGACCATGCCGCGCGCAAATTCTCACAGAAGTTAATTTATTTATTTTGATAAGATTTTGTTAGTTATTTGTTTGTTTATTATTGTTCAGTTCATTTAATTTATTCTCACTCTTTAATATGTTTAGCATGTTTATTTTTGTTTATGTCCTTCTTAAAAGGTATCTTCGTTGATCTTTGGGTTTGTTGCAGCGCGCGCAATTGTTATTCTGTTATATGTATGCGATGTAGGGCCTCTTTTAAGGTAGTTCCATAGATTGATGCCGTGAGTATTTGTTTTTCTTTGCTTGGTTACCATTTTTGGTTATTTCATTTTATTAAAACTTTGTTCGCTTAAATTGAATTCAGAACATTAATCGTGGAACTCCAATTAAATAATTGATGTTATATTGTTGTGCACTTTTAGATATAAAATCCGTTATTTTGAATTTGATCTAGAAGAAGTTTTTTTAGTTTTAAGAGTTTAAATTTTCCGTTTTTCTTTTGCTGATTGAATTTTATGCTAATCACCACGGTGAAGGTGAAAAAGAAGCTTTGAGCTTTTAATTTAAATTTCAATTTAAATAGACTTGTTTCTCCACTGTATTATAAATTATAGTTTCGTTTAAAATTTTGTGACCGCGTTGATTTTTTTGGAAACAAATTCTTCTGAACAAATCTACCATTTTGTTGAAAGGATTTCATTGTCCTTTTTAAATTGTAGAGTCTTATGCAGGTTTGTTTTTTTGCTAGAATCCTATATTCATGGTTGTAATTTGTATCAAATGTTTTTTTTTCTTTTTTTCTTTTTAAACAATAAAATTAATGATTGTAAATATCATTCTAAATTTAGATTTCTTTTTTGAATCAACCATTTTAATCTTTGGGGATTTTAATGAAAGTTAAATTTTTCAAACGCCCACAATTACTTCTCATGAAAGTTACCCTGAAATCAAATTGTCTTTTGCGCCCTTTTAAATTTTTATCCACTGAGCTAGTTGATTTAATTTTTTTTTCAATTTCACTTTTCATATATGCTGGTACCATCAGTTCACAGCAATATGTATACAGTGTGTCTCAAAAGTCTGGAAACATCCAAAATAACAACGTAATTAATCCTTTTTGAGAAAAATCATAAACATGTCAATTAAAGTTTTAAAAGAGCTGTCTTGTAATACCAGTCATGTCGTCTTAGCAATCGCCTTGAAAAAGTAATGACGTCATGTATTTTTTTTTCAAATGCGGATTAGAAACGGACTCTAGTTTCTGCTTACCACGCGCTATCAGCGCTCCTCCGAGTATATAAACCCACTTTCATCTCTATCACATATCAACCTTTATGTACAATCAATTAAAAGATGAAAAGAGTCCAGCCTGCGCGCCCCCTAACAGTCACACGCTAAACTCCCACCCGCAAGCGACAGTAACATGCTAGGTGAATGATTGTACATAAAGCTCGAGATATGATGGCCCTGAAAGTAGGTTTATACACTCGAAGGAGCGCTGATGACGCCTGGTAGGCAGAGACTCGAGTCTGTTCCTAGTGTTATTCCCCTTTCATTGCTCTTGCTAGTACAGTGATTCTTACAATAGATCATGAGCCCCGCCTGGTGGCATATTCTAACGGGTTCATTGTGTTTCAGCGTCTTTTCTTTTCTGTTTAATTACGTCATGGTAAGCCGTTCTTCAAATCACGTTCATACCGGTCTGGTTGTCGTTAATACAAGACATATAACGGGACTGATGATCCATGAACTCTCCGAGCTAGATCAATGACTACATTGCCAGCTTTATGCTACGGTCGCTTGCGGGTTGGAGTTTAGCGTGTGGCTGTTAGGGGCGCGCAGGCTGAAATCTTTTCACCTAGTGAATGATTGTACATAAAGCTTGAGATGTGATGGTAATGAAAGTGGGTTTATACACTTGGAGGAGCGCCGATGACGCGTGGTAGGCAGGAACTCGAGTTCGTTCTTAGTGTTACTCCCCTTTCATTGCTCTTGCTAGTATGCTGATTCATACAACAGACTAGGAGCTCTGCCTGGTGGCATATTATATAGGTTTACTAAGTTGGCAGTACCCCGCAGCAAAAATCCCGATTTATCCAGCAAGAGAATAGGATGCAGCAGGATGGAGTATCTTCGCATTATACGTAATGTATGTCAATATCTTGATGATACGTTTCCAAACCGATAAATTGGGAGGAGAGGCCCAATCGAGTGGCTCTTCGAGCTCTTCTAATTTAACCCAACTTGATTACTTCTTTTGGGGTTATTTAAAATGTAAAGCATACGCTACTGAGCCTCACAATAATACGTACCGTTCAGACTGAATTTTACTATCGTGTAGGAATTTGCCAAACCGTCCCAAGGCCAACAATTTCAATTTTTTTCATGAATATTTTTCTTAATTTTTATTTCTTTTTCAAAAAATATCCTGTATAAGGCATAAGTATTTTTTAAGTGTTATTTAGAAAATGACAGCGTCTATCCAAAAATGAAGCTAAAATGCTACATCGTCATTTGAAAAAAAAGAAAAGTACATGATGAACTTTTTCAAGATATTGCAAGAACGACATTACTCTCAGAGAGCTTTTTTAATAATGCTAATTTATGCTTATGATTTCTCAAAAAAGAAAATAAAAAGAAACATAATTACGTATTATTGAGTATTCCCAATTTTCGGGTACGCTGTACAAACACTGTATAAACAACATATCATGTATAAAAATTGAGTTATGTTTAGACAATAACAAGTATTTTATCATCTAAGACTACGACCTCAAAACTAAAAATACTATACACTAAAGTCAACCGCAAAAATCTTGTAATACTTAGATATTAGTCTAAAAAAGTATCGAAACATTGAATGTTCAGAAAACCAATTCAAGATTAATGAGCAATTCTAGCAATAAGACTTTCTATGCAATTCTGAAATGAATAAGTTCAATACATCTGAATTGCGTTCGAATATTTGCTCTGATTAGTGAATGACGTTAATTTGACGGCACACGACAACTTATGATTGTTAGTACTATGTACTCACGTGAAATTGACTCATAGAGTAACTCGGAGCAGACATTCGAATGTAGCCTCTAATATAAACAATAGGCAAGCAGAAAGAAAATAAAGAGAACATTTCAAGATATCTATCATATTTTTTAAACATCTGAAACCTAATTTAGGTAAAGAATTTTGCAGCTGGAGATGAGGACTGAATTTAGCAATTTCAGACGTTCAGGATGTCTGTATAATTTGCTATCAACATCCAATCAAAAAGAGTATAATGAACTAACTAGTGCTAATCTCTTTTAGTCTTCTCAGGGTGGAGGATCATATTAGGAATCCATACGATCGAATGATAGATTTTCTCAAGTAGGACTAATAGGCTTTGAATCTAGGTAATTAAATCAATAACAAAATCTTTAACTTGAAGTCGCAGAATTTAAGTGCTCTAGAAGTGATATCATAAATATCAAAATTAAAACCCAAACTACTACAGATCATTTAATTGGCAAACAGGATTAAATAACCTTGTGTTTGTTTTATAAGATAATAGTAAAGATAACTTTTTTGTAAAGTAGTTATTTACATTTACGATGTTTAATATCATAGTTGGTTTGACACAGCATGAATAGAGCACTACCAAATTCCAATCGAAGTTTTAACAATCTGCCAAATAAAACAGAAGAAAGGAGACGATTACAATAATTATATAATATTTGATATCATCAATAAGAAATAAAAACAGAATTGGGCCTACCCTGTAGTACGTCTGAGGCTATAAATTTTTTAAGTGTGTTATAATAGAAATCGTAGTGTCCAAGTGCGCACGCATTGTGACTGATCAAATAGATATGACCCTTTATTTATGAAAACTAATTATATACAAATCATCCCAACCCGGGCTCCACCTAAAAAAGGTACTACACGAGGCTATCTATTCTAAGTACTATATGGGTTCCATAACAATTGAAATGTCTACTCTAACTAGATAATTTTCCCTATGATTCTTAATAACAAAAATATAATACAGTAGCCTTCGCACCATATGAATACTACTTTGTGAAATGATGAAATTTGTGAAAACGTGATTAGATATCACATAATCACGAGTCTACTGTAAAAAGCCTAAGCTATCAGTATTATTAAATGCGCCCATTGGAACGACTTTCGTATCTCCCGCATTCACCAAAGGACACTGACTATATATAATATACTTATATAAAATCAATGCCACGGAGTAAGAAAAACCATGGCAAAAACTACGTCTGGGAGGATCTGGGAAGAATTCCCAGACCTTCAAATAGATATGACCGCATTGAGAGCCGTAGCCTGTCTGTGAGCCAATAAGATTGTAATTTCTATGAGTAGACGTTCTAGTCGACTTACCTCAAAGCTACTAAGTTTGTACAGCTTGAGTCCATCTGACGCCCTTTTACAGGACTTTCAACTGAAGTTATAATAAATGTATTTAACACTTCGTTAGTTCAAAGTGTAGCTTCTAATTAATTAGAAGGTTGGTTTTTGTTGGGATAACCATAATTCTGAATGTCTGATCGACCAACATATTTAAACTATAAAAAGAGATTTTGATTGCTGCGGAAAAGTTGCAGAGGTTAAGGATATGTTATTTATAATGTTAAATTGCTAAAACTAATGGAGGACTACACTGCAAAAATGAGTTAGATAGAGTTAATAACTTTAATTTTGCAGTTGTTTCTGTTTATGTTTCTTTTTTTTAAATAGAAATCAAATCTTATTTGTGGTTTTATACTGCTTGGGGTTTTAGAAAATGAAATGGAAACATATTTGTAACGATCCCAAAGTGTATAGTGTGAATATCAAGAAAGATGATAGGAAAAGGATAAATTGAACGTGTACCAATTCATCTATGTCATACTTCTGACCAAAATTATGAAAATTTGAACTGAGGCTAAAGCGAGAGCGCCTTACGTATGCGTATAATATGCATGCATTCATGTGATGCCAATAAATATTATTATTAATGTTTTGTATTAGATTTTTTGACGGAGGATAACAAACAATCAAATTAGAATAATAGAAAAAAATACATTACTGTTGCAAACAACAGAGGAACACCCACAATTAACACAAAGGTTGACACAAGTAAATTTAACAGTTCGAATTAATTCGATTATTTACAATCTGAATATCCATTCATTATATGTTTTGCACCTAAAAGCTTTTTAAAGATAGGGATCCATATCTTTTGATCCGATTAAAGATGATAGGTTTAATTAAAAAGGAAAAAAGGCTACGAAGCACTTTTTAGGATTCACAACCCTTAAAAGGCACGTGAGATACTTAGCCATACTGCTACACAGTTTCTACACTTTCAGAGATGTACCATTCAAAGAATGTCCTTAGAAAAGCTTTCAGTATGTTTTAATTTTATGGACCGTTTCATTTTTTATTGCAAATATATGTAATAAAGTTATATGTTCGCTTGCTTAAATATTAGCTATCCACAAAAAAAGTTACATTTATTTAAAGCGAGTAATTGAGACTAATAGGTATCGTATGTACATCGAGACAAAAGTCTGACTAAAATTAAAGAAGAAATATGAAATGAAGAAACCCCATGATTCTATCTCTATTATGTCAAACTTGAGTCAGACTTTTGCTTTATAGTACATATTTCCTTGGGTTAGAATCATTTATTAGTGTTATTCATGTTGATATTTCTAGAAAATCATCAAATAAAATCAAACTGTTAATTTATATGCGTAATTTTATACAGATTTTCGATGTAGTTGCACAATTCAAATTTGCTTTTCAATACCATCGATCTCCATGTTTTCAAATATTTTACTCACAGTATTAGTTCAAAGCAAGTTCAACAGCATTCAACAAAGTATTAAGGGTTCATTGTAACGTTAAGAGTACAGTTTAATTATTAAATCATAATATTTTATATATGCCATTTAGAATATATAATAAAATTATATTAAAGTAATGCTTTTTCCGGGCAATTACAAATATGTGTTATATTATAGTGAAATCCGATTATAGATTATTTTACGCGGGTAAACTGCCATTAAATATTATGGATCTACCTGCTTGCAAAAAGGATTGCTTTAATTTCATGTAATCTAGGCAGTTTTGCTGTATACAGGGTGTTTTTATCTTGAGACAACGGAATATTTAAACACTGCAT